>JBAMMX010000025.1:0-600000 GCA_037126225.1 Dillenia turbinata
CAAGAAATATGGACTAGAGGCAAAGTTATTTTAACCAATTTTAGATGTCCATCTTTATCTGATTACAGATGATACCAAGATATATTTTTTACAGAAGTATTAAGGAGACCAGATCAAAATAACAATTTTTGGAAAGAAATGTTTATATCAGGATTACCACTATTATTTGCACAAAGGATAAGACTTAAATTACAAGAAGCAGCTGGTACTGAAACTGTACCATTTAAAAATATAGCCTATGGACAATTATTTTCTTTTATACAAAAAGAAGAAATTAATTTATGTTTAGAATTAAAATTACATTCCAAATATTCATCCAAAAACAAATCTTTAAGAAAGGAATTAGGATGTTTTTGCGAAACTTTTGGCTTACAACCATTAAAAGTACCATCTAGACAAAAGAAATTTAAAAAGACAAAATCATACAAACAAATGAGACATTATTACAAAAAGGAAGAACAACATTATCCAAAATATTATAAATCAAAACAATCTAAAAAATATAAACCCAAAACTTTTAAATCAAAACAATTAACTTGTTGGAAATGCGGTAAACCAGGACATACTGCAAAGAAATGTTATGTTAAACAAAAACTTAATCAAATATAAAATACTGAATTAAAAAATGAATTACTTAAAATCTTAATTAAAACAAAACCACAAACTACATCAGATGACGAAACAACTTCACAACTAAGTTTAGATACTTTTGATGAAGAAAACTTTTATAGTTATCACACTAGTACAACTGAAGATGAAAGTTTATCAGATTCTGACAATCAGTGCTCACAACCAATATGTATTAAACAAATAAATGTATTAACTAAACAACAAAAAAAAGATTTATTTAATACAATCATACAAATAGACAATTTAGAAATAAAAACCAAATTATTAGAAAATCTTAAAGATGAAATTTTAAGGGAAACTAAAAAACAATTACTCATAGAAAATGATACATTTGAACCCTTAAGTTTAACAAAAATACTATCAAAATCCAGTTCTTCTAATATAATCAAACCAACTACAACAAAAGATTTATGACAAGAAATAAATAAACTTAAGAATCAAATAAAAACCCTACAAGAAAAAGTTCAAATCCCACAAATTACTATTCTAAATTATGATAAAAAATTTAATGACATTAAACAAATCATTTATACATCAAATCAACCTACTAATTTAAACCAAGATGAACAACCTTCCACTTCTCAAAATTACATGTCACATAATATAATAGAAATATCTATAACAAAAAATATGCATAAAAAACAAATAAAACAATATGTACATTAATAAATAAAATTATCTTTCAAAAGTGGTATGTACAAATAAATGTAGTGATAAACAACAACTACTCTATCACAATAAATGTCTTAATAGACTTTGGAGCAGAATTAAACTGTATAAGAACAGGAATTATACCAATAAAATATTGTGAAAAAACTAATAAACAATTACTCACATCAAATAATGAACATTTACAAGTTGATTACAAATTAAATAATACTTATATTTGTAATAACAATTATTGCTTTCATAATATATTTCTTATAGTAAGTCATTTAAGTAATGAAATTATTTTAGGCTTACCATTTATTATCCAGTTATATCCATTTATGGTAAATGACTAGGGTATTCATATTCAAATTCTAGGAGATATAATTACATTTGCCTTTACTCAACCAATTCAACAAAAAGATATTAAAAACATACAACATCATTCAATATATAAAAGGATTAATAAAATTACCCATATTAAACAACATATACAACATTTGAAAGAAGAACTAAAATATGTAATAATCGAAGAACAATTAAAATAAGAAATAATACAAAAACAAATTAATAATCTTGAACAAAAATTCAAAATAAAAGTTTGTGCAGACCTATATAATGCTTTTTGAGAAAGAAAACAACATATAATTAGCTTACCATACGAAAAAGATTTTAATGAAAACAACATTCCAACTAAGGCAAGACCAATACAAATGAATTAATAATATTTAACAATCTGTAAACAGGAGATACAAACATTATTAGATAAAAAATTAATCAGACCATCAAAATCCCCATGGAGTTGTACGACTTTCTATATAATGAATGCTGCATAAAAGGAAAAAGGAGTTCCTCGTCTAGTTATTAATTATAAACCATTAAACAAAGTTTTACAATGGATAAGATATCCAATACCTAACAAAAAGGATCTATTAGGAAGACTTTATGATGCTACAATCTTTTCAAAATTTGATATGAAATCAGGATATTGGCAAATACAAATAAATGAACAAGATAAATACAAAATAGCTTTTACGGTACCCTTTGGTCATTACGAATGGAATGTAATGTTCTTTGGACTTAAAAATGCACCATCAGAATTTCAAAATATAATGAATGATATTTTCAACCCATATCATAAATTTATATAGATGATGTTTTAATCTATTCACAATCAATAGAACAACACTTCAAACATCTCAATACTTTTCTACAAATTATTGAAAAGAATGACTTGGTTATTTCAGCACAAAAAATGAAACTATTTCAAACAAAAGTTAGATTTTTAGGACATGAAATCTACAAATCAACTTTAACACCAATCACAAGATCTTTAGAATTTGCAAACAAGTTTCCCGATGAAATCAAAAACAAAAATCAATTACAAAGATTTTTAGGTTGTCTCAATTATTTAAGTGATTTTTTCCCTAATTTTCGCACATATTGCTCTATTTTATACCAAAAATTACAAAAGAATCCAAAACCATGTACTCAACAACATACCAATTTAATTATTGAATTAAAACAAAGAATACAAGTTCTTCTCTGTTTAGGAATACCACATCCCTTAGCACAAATGATTGTTGAAACTGATGCTTCTGAATTAGGTTATGGAAGAATCTTAAAACAAAAGAAACCAGAGGCAATTAAGAAACAATTAGTTCGATATTATTCAGGTGTTTAGATAGGGCCTCAACAAAATTATTATACTATTAAAAAAGAGATTTTATCTATTGTTAAATGTATTACAAAATTTCAAGATGATCTTTTTAACAAACGATTTTTATTTAGTATTGATTGCAAATCTACAAAAGAAATTTTACAAAAAGATGTTAAAAAATTGTTTCAAAACAAATATTTGCTAGATGGCAAGCAATTTTTTCAGTCTTTGATTTTGACATTATTTTTATAAAAGGATCACAAAATTTTTTAACCGATTTTCTTACAAGAGAGTTTTTACAAGGACATCCTGTTCTTTCTCAAAAAAATATCCAACAATCAGCCTAAACAATAAATCCTCGAAGACCATTATCAAGACCAGTAAACATTCCAGTCCACAATCAATTTAATACTCTACAAGACTTTCCACCATTATCCTTTGCTGAAATTACAAAAACAGCATCAATCACTAAACAACCTTCATCCTCTTCACAATCAAAACTGCTTTTAGACTATATTGCTAAACCATTCACCGAATCCATTTGTCTTACCAGATACACCAACCACTTAGACCAAAATTCAATGAGAGCCTTAGCCACCAAAGTATTTCCAATAGATTTTCATTGGTTTCCAGACCATTTAGGAAAAACACAAAGGTTCTATGAATTCATTTTAGTAGATACTAAATCTGCTACCATCACCCATATCAAAGACAACTCTGGTCGTATAAGCTATTCAAAACTACAAATCAAACAAGTTATTTCTCAAAACGATTGGCAAGAACCTTTTTTTGAAAAACAATTTTCTTTACCTTTCAGCCCTTCTGGCTACACCTACCATGACTACAAAATGGCATGGTATAGAGTTCTCTATATCCATCCATACAATTACTCTTGGTTTTTTACTTTTTCTTCTGAATGCAATACCGACTTCCCTATCTGGTTTTATGACTGGTGGTGGTATATCGGTGCTTCGACAACCATCTATCCACAACCAATTAAACAATCTTTTAATTATGGTGCTTTGACAGCCATCTATCCACAACCAATTAAACAATCTTTTGATTATTTTGCAAGCCAAATCACAACTAACCATTATACCAACGAGATTAGGTTTCACATAGATTGTAAAATCCCTTGGATCTTTTGGTGGACCTACCAAATGAGACAAATTCTACCAAAACCTTATTCTCTCCATTTTGTCTGAGAATTCAAAATCAAATAGTGGTCCATTTTCAATCAAGACCAATGTTCAATTGACAAAATTAAAAACAAATTTCTTTTTGACAAACAAATGAAACAAACTATTCATACCTTCCGATCATCATCTTCCCTTTCAACTCCTCCAGCAACCACTAAAACCAAAGATAAACAAAAGTAAGTTGCAGACAACTCAAAAGCCATTTCTCGACGAAAATAACTTTTTAAGTTTCTCGAAAAAAATGAAGAGATTTTAAAATTATGGGCACAAATGACTAAAAACAAAATGTCAGACAAGGCTTCACAATCATCATCAGACTATACTATTTCATTTGATCAATTATATCAAGATGCTCAGGATCCTTATGACTTCTAAAACAGGTTATGGCAGAGCCGGATTATGCACAATCATATTTCAGCTCAGAGGACAATTATCAGACACTAGTATCGTTACTTCCTAAAAAGACAATTCACAAACATCAGTCTACCTTTGCAATTATTGGATTAGTACAAGCTATTGGACATGACTGTTTTATGGACAATTTACAATATGCACCAGCTATTAAAGATCACATGAAAACATGTTATTATCGAACCATTACTCAGATTAAGAAACAAACTTTAAAACAAATTAGAAAAAATATCATTCAGAAACAAGTCAACAAATGGTTTAATTTCAAGGAATATAGTTCAAGACTCAGTATTAATTTGGACCAGTATCCCAAACTTATCCGACAACGACAAGGCACCAGTACAGAATATTTTATTACTCAATGTACAATAGGAACCAATTGATTTAGATCTGTGGTTATCCGATGACTCAGATGATTTTTCGGACTCAAGTGACTCGGACAATGACACTTCACCATCCCATCAATTTGGCCACCAAACGAGTTTACATCAGTTAGTACAATTATCTTCGACATCAAACATTAATTATTTTTGATATCAAGTATCAAACTTTATTAAAGTTACCTTTTTAAAGTTACTTTAGTAAAGATGACAAGTCTCAATCACTACGGACTTCAACAATTTATGTAATATAGTCTTGAATTTCAAAGTTTTATGTAATATAGTTTGTAAAATCCTTTATATATAGGTTTGTGTTTCATCTTGTAAGGGACACAACTATCTTATCATTCTTCTCCATTGTAAAACAAAGCTCTTGTAATTTCCTTCAACGTTTATAAAATTTGCAGTATTTACAAGTAAACTCTTCCTCTATTATTTTTTATTTCTCGTATTTATTTACAAATTTCATGTTATTTATCATCCTGCTTTACAAATTGTATTAAAAAATAACAAATTTGTTATTTCTTATACTAAGAATAAAAAATAATATAAAATTATAATTATAAATAAATAAATAATTTATTAAATATAAAAAATATATAAATATAAAAATATAAAAATTTTTATGCAAGGTTATGAAAAATGATGTAAAATTAATTCCGTTAAAAATAAAATCAAGATAGTATTTGATTAATGAATATAAAAATTAAGAATTGATTTGAAACTTATATGAATTGTTTGGGTTAAGGGAATAAGAATCAAAGTATGGGTATAAAATATTCAATTTATAGATTTTGTGAAAACTAAGTAAAATGATGGATTTTTATTGGAACCCATAAACAAATAAACTTTTTTTTTTTTTCACTTTTTATCTTTTCGTAAAATATTATTTTAAAATAATTTAAAGATAAAATAAAATATTAATTTTAAAAATATTTTAATAAAAGATATATAAATAATCAAATTCATTTCACAATTTGATTGTGATTGTTGAGTACACTCAAATATTGGGGGCAAAAATAAGAAAAGGAAAAATGGAAATCGGGAACAGGATTTAGAACCTTAGCCTGCTCCCTCGGTCTCTTGCCTTGACAGCTAAAATCTTCTCTCCCTGCGCATCGGTTTGGGAACTCAGCACAGGTCAGGATCATCTTCTTCTTCCCCAATCATTAACTAGTTAGGTTTTTTTTCCCCTTTGATTTCCCTTCACCATTCATCGGCTAGATCGTCTTTTTTCCTTCAATTCAAGTCAGGAATCCATCTGTCTCTCTGTGCTGTTCTCGTTCGGGCCTGGGCTGGGGTATCTTCAGGTTTTACTTATTTGGGGGGTGCGCAATATGCAATTAAGAATGATGTTAGATTAATAAATTTGTATGTTCAGACGAGCTTATTAAAGTTTTTGATCATTACCCTAGATTTATAATTTGGTATACTTACTTGCCGCGCTGGTTGAAGGAAATGGTTAGCGTTTTGGGATGTTAAGATCAGAAAACTTTGTATTTCGATGGGTATTCATTATTTTGATTTATGTTGTTGAACATTTATGTGGAATTGACGAGGAGAAAGAGACGCACAACGGTGTTAAAAAAAATTGCTAATGCACAGGGTTGTATTGAATCTTCTATTGCGAAATATAGTATTTATATTACTTAAAATATTAATGATGCCACCATGATGTCACCAGTTCTGCTACGGTTTGGAACGAGCAACTCATCAAGTGGTATTTAACTTTAGCCCCGTTTATTTCATCAGCAGCAATTCTTAGCAAAGATGCCCCAGGAGAGAATATGGAAAATGACAATTTTACTTTCCATTGTGTGGACGCTAAGCATCTTGTATGGCGAAATGCTTGCATTTTGGGTGCCATCCCTATGGGCTTGTTCATGGCCCCAGCTCCACAGATCTGCTTCCTTTCCAAACATGGTAAGGTAATTTCTTCCTGATCTGTAAATAAAGGTTCATTTGCTTTCTTAATTCATAATTTTATCATACCTCTCTTAGGCATCAAATCTCATTTGCTTTATGGGGATTGTTCAAGAAAAGTAGAACATAGAACCATTTTGCTACCGCTGCAAGAATACTGTGGAAATTTAAACACCTTTGATTGCACTGCGAGTGGGTTGATAAGGATTAGGTGCATGTTTACTGCACTTGTCCTCCTGGCTAAGAATTAGTTACCATTGTGAGCTTGGAGTGCTCCGTATATGCATTAAGGAAGGGGAAACAGTGTCCCCTGGTAGCTTTTCTTCCTTGTATGTGTGGCCTGAATTAAACACAAGGGTGTATCCACATAGAGAAATGACTTAAATGTATTTTTTTTTCTTTTGTTATATATAGAAGTGATTGATGTGAATGCAACGCTCAATTCTTTGGTTTTTTCTTTACAACAACAACAACAATAATCTGATTCTTAATTCCAACTCATTGGGGTTGGTCATTTGAGAGACAAATATGAGAAAAATAAAAAAAAAAAAGGATGTTGGTTTAATTTGTGCGAATTTTACTATGCCACTCATTTCTATCGAAAACTATCTCCTGATCTAAACTCTTAACTATCATATTTTTAAAGATAATTTATATCCAAATTTTCAGCGGTCTATCCCTACGTTTTACTAAATCTCCCATATTTAAGTTCTCGATCCTCTTAACCGGTGTGTTTTTGGGTCTTCTTTGCACATGCTCAAACGCTTAACTATCATATCTTTGGTTTTTCCTTTGTAAGATAAAAAATCTTGGTAATTTTTCTAGATATTTTAAGGATCCTCTCCCAGAGGGACTCTAGGCCACTTCTTCCTCTCACTTCCAGCGAGGTACACCATATTGGAAAGATCATTCTTCATTGTACCCCTATCCATCCTTTATAAAGGATTTCTTTGTCTTAGACCACAACTAAAGGGAAGCAGTTTTTAGGCTCTCCATCTATTATCACTTGATTGTGGAAGATAGAGAACCTCTCATCCATCTCCTTCCAGGAGCGGAAACTCCAATTAACCTTGCATTCTTGTCCTATTTTAGGAGTGTAGGGAAGGGTTTATGGCAATTGGATCTCTACATTTAGGTTAGAGTAGAATATTGTGATTGAAACAATAACTTAGGAAAACCCTTATTCTAATTAATTAAAATTTCCTAATTAAAAAAATAGAAATAAAAAAATATAGAAAAATAGAAACTTACTAAATGGAAGCCTAAATAAAGAAGAAAAACTAACAACAAAAAAGAAAAACATTTTTTTATTTTTAGATTCTCTTGCACCCTGTTTCTAATTCCTTGGATGCTCTTGCATCATTTTCCCCGGGTTGAAAAAAGGGCCCCAACGAGTGAGCCTTGACATATCCTCATATGTAGCTGGATCCAGCTTGTTGCTGCTCCTTTTCAGCTCTTCAACTTGTTTCTGGTAATGCAGCCACTGAAATACTACACCTGATGCTTCTTTGATCTAAAAGAAGTGCAGTCTCGATGAGCATGATTAACATCTGATATAACTTCCTTTTTCATGCCGTTTTGAAATCCATCTTACCAAGGCTTTTGACTCTTCCTTAAGAGGATACACAGTGTACCTCCTTTTATCCTTGTAGAAGGAGTAAGTATTAGACTGCCTTATGATTCATATTCCAAGAAGAATATGTCCAACATCTATTGGTCCAAACATCACATAAAGCTTCATCTTCCAAGTTATCACCTATAGTAAATTTCACTGAACATTGGGAAGTTGCGATTTCATGTACCCCATCTTTAATAAACCTACTTTTATATGGATGAAGATGTTTTATTGTAGGAAGCTTCGATTTGTCAACAACTTTCAAAGACATGATATTTTGCACACTTCCTCCATCATTCACAAGATCACAATCCTTACCTCCACAAGCAACACGCCAGGGAAAATACTATGCCTCCTTTAATCTTCCCTTTTCATCTTTAATCGTTGCTGTCATCACCCTTCGCTCCACCAAAGACTCACTTTGGGCTGGCTAAACATCAATATCTTCTATATCCTATTTGTATTTAAGGAAAAAAAATGGGACCTAACTCTTCCTCAAATTCAACTGCTTCAATCTTCACCCGAAGATCAAATTTATTAAACTATTGCCATCCTCACTTGAAGATCAAAATTTCTATCTCATTGTGTTCATAAAAAATTGCATCTAAACTCTTCAATAAAAGAACTCCATCACTCTGATGAAGAGCATATAGTAACTACTCTTCTAATCCACCTCATGCTGCTCGATTTGCGGGTTAAGCTTCATGAAAAGGGTTCACATTCTCGACTTCCTCTTCTGCCTCCAGATTTGAAAACTCGAGTTGTTTGTAGTCACCTTCCGGAATCTCCACTAAACTTCCACAGGTTCGTATTGTTGGAAGGCTTGTACAACTTGAGTCAAGTCCTCAATCATTCTCCACGTCTGCCAACTCTGCTTGTTGGGGCTGATTTGTTTTGCAAACCGGGAAAAAAAATTCTGATTTCAAGAAAAAAAAAAAATTTCTGAATTTTGCAGAATTTTTCTGATTTGCTGGGAAAACAAAAAATCGACACGGGAAGGGTTTAAGGAAATTAGATCCCAATAATTAGGGGTACGCTTTCTGGTTCTTTAGATTCTCGTACATCACAATGATTTTTCTAACATAATCAACAACTACGGTAGCACTTAAACCCAAATCTAAGATTTCACTACCATCTATAAAAGCACTCTCATTTTGTGAGATAGCTCCATCTGACTCAACGATGCCTTTGGTCCCAACTTAGTTGGAGTTGGTTATTTGAGTCCATTGATTTACTTCCCATTAAGCTTTTATTCATTAATAGCAATGTGAATGGTTAAGTTGAAAATTTATGAATTGTAGGTCTTCCTTTATTTCTTGAAGCACTTTCAACTTATATGCTATAATTCTTCTACCAAGGGCATCAAGCAGTCTTGTTTGAACATGTGTGGACCATCTTAATGTATTTTATTTTATTTTTCCTATCTACAATTGGACATACTCTAAAATTATCATTTCTACTGCTATCTTAGTATTCTAATCTGTTTTACACTCATCTTTTGTATGTTGATTTGAAGTAGTCTAACGAATTGAAAAAACACTTGCAAGAAAAAGAAATTGAGAATCATCAAACTTCCTTACACATTATATTAATTACTATCTGTAATTTTTGATAAAATTTTTGGAGGGTTCCCCATCATGTACTTTTGCGGTCAACAAATATTATAATGTGCTTAGAGAATGCTAAGAAACATTTTGTTTCTTTTCTATTTTGTCTCTCAAAAAGTCACATATATTAATTAGAGTGAAGATTTTTGTAACTAAACTTAAATATTTCTGTAAAATGCTCTGAAATATTGTAAGATTTTCATGAAAACAATTGATTATAGCCCATAAGCACTTACAAGAGGTGCATAAGTAGTGACGCAGGATAAGCGTAGTAGGAAATGCCTTGATATCGTTCAAGAAGATGTACGAAAGTGATATCATTCACTAGATGAAAAGAACTATGCAAAGTTATGGAAAACAAGCCAAAAGGCTAAAACTTGTATTGACAATTAAAGCAGAAGGATTCCTTCTGATGTCCGGCAGCACTTATTTATACTTAGAATAACACTCCAAGATAGATAGAAACATTTAAGATGCTGGGAATTATGAGAATTTTGAAAATAAGGAAAGAGAAACATTAATTAACTAAACTTTGCTGTGAACTATGAGAATAGTTAAACGGAGATTGAACCTGTTTGGAAATGATGAAAATGCATTTAATGTATGAATGATGGTTGTAGGAACTTTGAAAATGTTTCAGCAGCATTGTGCACTTGGTTCTAGCTTATTTTGAATGTTGTCCCACATCAAGTAGAAATGGAACTAGGGCTTTTCTTCCCTTGGAAGTTTACTTGGAGAATCCCCTTGCCCTCAGAGAGTTGCTTTCCTTCCCTCGGAGATGATTTGGCAAAGGACTTTAACTCAAGATAATCTCCAAATGAGAGACATTGTTTTGGTAAATAGGTGTTTTTGATGCAAAAAAGAGTTTGAGTGTGTGCATCCCTTTCTGCTTCACTGCACATGGATCCAGTCCTTATGGGAAAACTATTTCTCTCATTTGCACATAGGTTATGTTGCTTTAGGCTTTGTGAAAGTTAGTTGTGGGTTTGGAGTCGTGAGAGGGTTTGTCTAATGTGGAGGAGATTCGTCAGGATGCTTCCTCTAGCTGTTTTGGTTGGTTTGGAAGGAAAGGGATAGAAGAGTTTTGAGGGAGTAGAGTTTTTCTTGATGGCTTTCGTGGATAACTTATCGAAATTTTTATGTTTGAGGTTGACTTGTAAGTTTTAGGAATCTTTTAGTCAATGTTGTTGGTGCCGCATATTCTCTTATTATGTAGTCCCTATGGGCAACCACCTTCTTGGCACTCTTTTGTTTTTGTATTTCTTTGTTGTGAATAAATCTCTATCTAATGTACCCTATGAGGTCCAATGGGTGCCCTTAATTGGCTAAAGTCCTCTCATTATTTCTTGCTCTTTCTTGTTGCATGCCTCTAGTACTGTGGCTATATTAGCCCCCTTATTTATGTAGCTTCAGTATAGAGAAAACAATAGTAGAGATCTCTGCATATACATGTCTTGGTATTTCACCCACACATTTTTATGTTTTTATGTTGATTAATTATGTGAATCTTTCTGTTTTTGCATGTAAACTCAGACGAGTGAAGTAATATACTCTGGCGACTTTGTCAAAGTTGCTGTTCTAGCTGATCCTCAGGTGGGTTCTCCTTTTATTGTACTTAATGGTTTAGTCATATGTCAACTTTATGCTTTTCCCTAGTATAAGCTCCTGTCTTTCAACAGCTTACAGATAGGACATCCCATGGTCATGTTCGGAAATCCCTTGCTCTGGAGATCTTACAGTTCTACACTGATTTGTTCATGCGCAGAGCATACCTTGCATCTATTTTGCCTCTCAAACCTGATGTGATATTGTTTCTTGGTGATTATTTTGATGGAGGCCATATTTTGTCTGATGAAGAGTAAGGCTTTAAAATTGAATATTAGACTTTTCCATGTCATTCATGTTTGTAGAGGTTAACAGATTTTCTTCTCTCTCTCTCTCTCTCTCAAATAAATATAAAATAATGAGGAATTCAATTAGAAGCTGAGCACATATTAGGTAATTTAATTTCAAGCATGGGAGTTATTTTGGAGAAGTGATCCATGGAACCCTATCAAGAGTTCTAGATGCATAACAGTGACAGATAAGGCAGAAATGAATACTATCCTATCACAGAAGCTGAATGGAAAGAAATTAATCCTTGGACAATTTTTTTTTTGGGTTTCCATCCACATGCAACAAATCACAACCCAAAGAGGCTGGGTAGATCCTCTTGACCTTTTCGCTAGCAAATCCACCAAAATTATTGTTAAGGAATTGAGATATTTCAAGCAAAATCTTTAACATGCTTATTTCATATACTCTGTGGAATCAAGTAATGATGGACGAGACATTCTGAGTTTCACTATTACACGATTTGACACCTTGTTTGGCCCTATTGCTTCATTTTATTCTAATATAACATAATGATGTTTAACTAGATCGCTAATACCAAGCAGCATCTTTTTGGGTACAGAGGACAATAGGTTCAAATCTTAGGCAAAAGCAGGTTTTTCTCTTGTTCTGGCCATAATCTTTTGCTTTCGCGGAAACCTCAGCTTCGCATAGGAATTTCCTAGGAGGAAAGGAGGTCTAAAATTTTGCTATTGTATTATATTATCATTGAAAGAGAATGGGTATGGTAAAAAGAGTTGAGAATGATGGTGGATAATTTGGAAGAGAGAAAACTGAGAACCATCCACAAGAGATTGGAGGCAAACATTAGAGAAAGAAAGAAATATTATTTTGAAATGGAACGAGAATTATGGAGAAAATATGGCAGTTGGAGCTCAGAGAAAGAGAGAGAGAGAGAGTTTTCTTTTGTTATCTTTTTGAGTGGGAGATGGGTCTTGTCTCCAATTTGAGAGGATGTTTGGGCCGGAGTCGGCATGTTCATGTTACTGATTTTGGGGTTTCATTTCTCTCCTTTTATGCTTGATATGTGAATATGGAACCACGATAGACAAAGGAAATCCATTGAATGTCTTTCTTTGACTATCTTTTTCAGCCTTGGATGTTCCTTTCTCTTGGCTAATTTCATCAACATAATCAGCAATGTTCCAAAGTTTAGGCTTTAATTTGGTCCACATTTCTCACCTATTGATACAAGTAATATGTTGTAGAAGAGGAAACTTTTCGAAGCCTTTTCTTGTGATATATGTTATGCCATCACATTTTGAATGATGAAGTGATCCAAACGCACATATTAAGATAGGAATTACTAATTACTTTTATTTGTTAAGAGACATTTTTTTTTTTACCAAAAATGTCCCTAAATGAAGTTGTTCCATTTATTTTTTGGGGTAAAATAGTAAATTCTTTATTTATTCTATTGGAAAAATAGCATCTGATACTCATTTTGGGACAAGGAAAAGGTAAACGTTTTGGGACTTAAAGTACGATGGAGGGAGTATGTGTTTTATAAATGAGAGGCCATTTGTTTTCCTGCTATCCTAAAGCTGGAGAAATGAGGATGGCTTGCTTGGTATATTTGATGAGCATTGGGTATGTTTGAAATGTGCGAATGATTTTCTTGACATGCAGTTTCAATAACTTGGGTGTAGCAAGGAAGCTAAACTAACATAAAAAATGGTAGAATGTCTGTATTTTGTAGCATTTAGCATGGAAAAGTGTTATGTATTCATTCATGGGCAAAGGATTGCTGTGGGTGCAAGTGGCTTTGAGTTGGCTTTTGAATATGAGAATAACGATTTGAGAGCAAATCTGCTATTGTTACTCAAATAGGCTCTTTCTAGAGCTCTTTATTCAAAACTTAGTTGTTACCGTGATTTTGAGTTTATTGATTGGCATTCATCTTGACAAAAAACAGAAGTATAAAATGAGGAATTAATTTTTTTTTTTCCCTTGGTGAATATCGAGTATAACTAGCATCCAATAAAATCTTAAGTATCATATCGAATGTAACTAGTATCGAAGTGCTAGAATTGCTTAATTTAAAAGCTAATTTGTTGCATCAGTTTTTTCTACGTGGAAAACTTTGCTTTAGAAGGATTAAGACCAACATATATCAGGGATGCAAACATGCAAATTTGGGCCCATAGGGTAAGATATCATCCTACCCCCGTTTTAGGATTGATTAATGTATTTTCATCCCTAGTTCCTTTCATTAGCTTTGTTATTGGTACCTAAAAGGGGTCCTTTACTTTTTTTTTTCTCCTCTCTTTTTGGTGGGGGTCCTTTCCTTTGTTATTGGTACCTGAAAGGGGTACCTACTTCCTTTCACATAGAAGTTAGATATTTGAGGATCTTAGAATTAAGAAAAGTATTTTTTTATTTGGGGGGTTGGGATTTAGATATGTCTAAATGATTGGTGGTTGATATAGCTCTCCTGTTTGGAGAGGAGCTTATTTGATGAAACATTGTTGAAATCCAAGTTTGTACTTTCAAAGCAATCGGTTGTTTTACATAATCTCTGGGTGGGAGGTTCTTTACATTGATCTAATGATGAATACATTGAAGACATCATTCCCTCTCATTTTGTCTCATTATTCTCTGATTCTCTCAATCGTCTATTAATTTTTGCAACATGTTTTTTTCTTTTATTATATTTTAAATATCTCAACTGCTTTAAAGTTGGTGATGGATTTCCTCTTCTCTTCTAGGGAGTTGTTTTGATTGATTATATTTCTTTTGTATTTGCTTTTCTTATATCTTTCGAGTTTCACTTGCTTTTGCTTCTCACTGTATATGTTTAGTTGTTCCTTTTTGGCTGTATTATGGAAATGCTGGTTAATGCAATTGATGTAGGACAACTAGGGTAAATTGCCTTCATTCGGACAAACTATTGGTACAAACTAAGTAGTGTTGAAGCAGATAAAAGTATGAAAAATACTTGGGCTTTGTGGTTGAAAATTGTGAAGAATTAGTTGAAATCCAAGTTTGTACTTTCAAAGCAATTGGTTGTTTTACATAATCTCTGGGTGGGCGGTTCTTTACATTGATCTAATGATGAATACATTGAAGACATCATTCCCTCTCATTTTGTCTCATTATTCTCTCATTCTCTCAATCGTCTAATAATATTTGCAACATGCGTTTTCTTTTATTATATTTTAAATATCTCAACTGCATTAAAGTTGGTGATGGATTTCCTCTCCTCTTCTAGGGAGTTGTTTTGATTGATTATATTTCTTTTGTATTTGCTTTTCTTATATCTTCCAAGTTTCACTTGCTTTTGCTTCTCACTGTATACATTTAGTTGTTCCTTTTTGGCTGTATTATGGAAATGCTGGTTAATGCAATTGATGTAGGACAACTAGGGTAAATTGCCTTCATTCGGACAAACTATTGGTACAAACTAAGAAGTGTTGAAGCAGATAAAAGTATGAAAAATACTTGGGCTTTGTGGTTGAAAATTGTGAAGAATTAGTTGATTAAATATTAGAGAGAATTTTAATCAACAAGTGCACACAGAAGAAAAGAATAAGATGGCAAGCAAAAAAAAATCTAGGCACATGCTTTCAAGACAACTAACTAAACGTTAAACTTACTCGTTCATTCATCTACTCTTTTCACATTTCACATCAATAAAAAATATTTATAAGTGCTAGAACAACCTAATATCACTCCTAGACCATTTTTAAAAACAGTCTCGATCAATATAGAAATATAATGGGACTCAAAATTCACTAAATATATAGAATGTTTCTAAAACTCTAGAACTTAAAAAGGACACTAGCTTAATACTAATTAAAATCTAAAATCTTTAGAAAGTTGTTAATAAAATAGAAAATAAATTTAGAAGATATGAATTTCTAATATACTAAAACATCTGGCAAATTTTTTTTTAGACTATTGAATTCACTAAAAATTTAAAACATTAGCCAGGACTTTTCTTATTGGAGTAGAAATACTTTGTCTTCGTGATGGATCAATTGCCCTTTACCCAGGGCACCAAAGATCACATTTCTTTGGGCCAAGCATGGCTGTGCAATCAGTAATTCTAGTATTTTTCTTTTGTTTTTTTTTTGGATCTTTTGGTTATTGATGAGAAAGAGATCTAATCTTTGGCAACATAACCATGAGTTCTATCTCTAAGGTGCTTTAGTAGTATTATTGCTTTTCTTTCCTTTTCTTTTACAAAGATTTCTTATTCTCTATTTAACACTTTCTCTTCCCCAAAGATTGCAAAAATCAGAGCTGCATTTTTTCTTTCAACCTCTTGGTAGAGTCTGCTATAACATTCTGCTACAAAATGTTATGTCAACCTTTAGATGGCAGGAATCTCTGAGCCGCTTCAAGCATATTTTTGATTGGAATACTCAAGAAGGGGATTCACGTATCCAGGTCTATTATATTCCTGGTAACCATGATATTGGCTATACTGGTTTTCACTCTTATCGGCCTCAGGTACTCTATTTCTTTATTTACCTTAATTATGGTTATGCTTTTCTACTTATTGTTTTATCTGAGAAATTTCATCAATGGATAAGTTGTTTACTCACTGCTTGATTTTCTTCCTTTGCCTATCATTTGAATTTTCTGCACTTCCATTTATTTTCAGCCTATTAGTTTCTTTTCTTTTTGCAGTTCTGTTTTCATTTTTAGGTTGCATTAATGTATTTTGAGTTGAAAGCATGTGCTCTAGTGTGGATTGTTGATGTTAACACCCTATGAAGCTGGTGGATTTCACATGTTCTAACATAAAAAAGGAACTTCTATGAGAAATTCAAAATATAAAGAATATAATTTTTTTTTTGGGGGGGGGGGAGAAAAAGGGGGTTTTAAGTGCAATTCATTTGAAAATAGGGTATTTTTCTGTAGCTTTCGCTATAAAAAAATGAAGTTCAAAATGTTATATGAGACGATAATTCATCTCTCCAAGAAGGGAAAATAAGATAAAACCTAGAAAAGCCTTCCCATCCTTATGAAAAAGTTGAAACTAATAACCTTGAAAGGCTCCTATGGGTGAAACTGTTGAAGAGAAGCATAAAAGAAATTGTCATCTCCGAAGAGACATTGATATGAAGGCATCAGTCCTTGAAAATCAGACCTTTTGTCTCTAACCAGATATCTGATATAATCCTTTTCATGGAGCACCTCAAAGAGTTCTCCCATCCTTACCAGAACCACAACCTTTGAACTCAACAAGTGAAAGCTCGTCAAGATTATTTGGAGCAACACATGGCTCCCCAAGCATCTCTGAAGCATATGCATTGTAAATACAGACAATTGCTCGCCTCTTTTGTTTTGAAAATGCATGGCACAGATATGTTAGACCCTTGTTTGATCTCCTCACTTGCAATAGGTCATTAATTTTAATCCTTTTAACTATAATAGACCCGCCAAAATCAATTATCTTAAAAGAAATCTTATTTCTCAGATGGCAAGATAATTTGAATGGTCTTGGGAAGAGGGAATAGAGGGTTTTTGAAATCCATTGATCTTCCGAAATGGAGTTTAATTAGGGCAGTGGTTGGCATATACAGCCTTGCTGTTGGACTTCTGCTTTATCTGTCAAATTGTGGTTTCCCAAGCAAAGATGACTTTCCCAAGTAAAAGTCTTAATCCTGTCAGCAACCTTTGCCTTCCAAATAAAATTATTTGATTGATAAAAGAGGCTTCTGGGTAAGAGAATCAAAAGATGAAAGAGAGATTCACAGGTATAAGCACCCAAAAAATTTAGACCCCAATTCCTAGTGTGAAACATTGTAAGAAGATTCATTTCCCTAGAAGAAGGAAATTAGGAAAGTAAACTCAAAAACTAATCTATCATTAACATTTCTTAAGAAGTAAAATTCCCAAGAGATTAAATGTCCTTCCTAATTACAAGAATCTTGGATTGGAGCAAAACGAAGCTTAGACAACCTATAAAGACGAGGGAAATATTTTGGACAAGAGTGATTCCCCAATTCATTGATCTTCCTGAAAAAGGATACAGGAACTGTCGCCTACCTTACAAAACACAAGAGGAAGAAAAGTATTACTATAGCTCATAACACTGTGCTTTTTTTTTGTAACCCAAGGTTTTTATTAACCCACATTTTGTGGCCTACTTCGTTTTTTCCAACCCAAACAGTCAGAATTCCTTTCCTCTCTGGCCCAATGTTTAATGAGCCAATGCTATTAAGATATATGGGTCGTTTTTTACCCCAGTTAAAGCAACCCATATCTTGTCTGGCCCAGAAAACAGATCTAAGCCCATTATCCCCTATTTGAATTTTAAGCCCAAGACCAACTCCACTATTCATCATCTTCTTCAGTCTCTGTCTATTTTCTCATGGTCTTGTGCTCCTTCCATATTATCTGGCGGCCAGCTGTTACTGGTATTTTGGAAACTGATTCTCAACCAAATCCGGTGATTTCAGCCATCGATTTAGCGCTCTATTCTTCCTTCTTTCCATTCTTGCCTCAGACTTACCAAAATCAACACCTACGTGTCCCAATCCACCCTTGCCATAAAATCTCTCTTTCCGCCAAGACCCTTCCTTCACCACATCTGCCCAGTGTCTCAGACTCAGTTCTCAAAATCTGTTTCTTGGGAAACAAAGTCTCAACTGATCTGCGATTGATGGTTCTCCAATTTCTCCACCTAAGGTTGATGTCAAAGGGCTTTCTCTAAGTTTGAAGGACATTCAGAAAAGAGGGAAATCCTGAATGTCTTACACCATGCTGCTGTCATTATCTGCTACTAGAACCAATGTCCACATATTGTATGGTGTTTCTTCAATTAATTCTTACCCATCCTGCAAAATCCTCTTCAGAGCATCTCCTATGGCAAACCAACCTCGAAATTTCGCACCACCTAGCAGACACACTCTGCCTCTTTCCCACCCTCCGGAATAACAGATTAATTCCAAGAATGGACCTCCATTATTATGACTTTTCTTCACTCACAAGACTATGATCTGTGAAAACCTCCACTGTAATCTGATTATGAGCACACCAATAATCCATATAGCCAGTGAGTGCAGTCTTGGCCTTAGGAAATCAGGCAAATAGATCTCCTCCCCTTGTCCTCTACCAATTGGCTGAATTTGAATGTCTTCCCCATGTGGCGAACCTCAAAAACTTTCAATTCAACTTGAAAAATAGGCATGCAATCACAATCAAAGCATCGAAATCCTTTGATTCTAATGTTGTGTTTGGTTGAACGAGATGGAAGAGAAGAGAAACTAGAATTTAGATGGAAGCAAAGAGAAAGATCTCTACATGCTTGTAAATTTATCAAAAAGGGTCAAATACAGCCTAGCTATGGTAATTTTATTTCCTAGTTTAATTTAAAAATAAAGAATAGAATAAGAATGTTTTCTTATTATAAAATAGAAAATTAGTGATTCCCATTTTCTAAGGATCTTTCCTCTCAGGATGTTAGGTGCTATGATGTGTAGAGTACATGAGTCCTTGTATTTGTTTTCTGGGAAAATTGATGAAATCAAAATCAAATGTTTGAGTGGTGGGGTCCTCAAAAGCACATGCAATTGGATAGATGTTTTTGGACATGGGGAAAAACTGGGCCTTAGTATTTTACTTTGATAAGGATCTTTCCAATTTGAGAAAGGGGTGTATACTTAGATGTTACAATTTTTCTACTTGTTGCTTGGAAATGGCATATATGTTTATCATTATATTCTCTCACATTCTGCCCATGGTAATGTTTACTGTTATTGATAGCTGATATCACATTCTTTTCTGAACTAAATTTCTTCTGTCTTGTACTACATTCATATAGGTCATCACCCGCTATGAAAGTCAGTTTCAGAAGAGAAACTATCAATTTAAAATTGGTGAAGTGGAGTTTGTAGCGATTGATGCCCAAACTCTAGATGGTAATTGAAGAAGCAAGTTGTTTCCTTTCTGATTCGTTTTTGTTTTGTCTGACATATTTGCTTGGCCATCTATCTGAGATTTAATATGATACTAATAATGAAATTTTTTGTATATCTCTGTCCATATATTGTTAGGACTGGGTGGATTGAGCTGCTAGGCCAATGTCCACCCTTAATCATGAGGGTTAGGTTGAGGATTATCAGGAGTAATGTGGAAGTTATCAGTGGCTGCAAACCTTCCTTATCTTCTTTTTTTGATTGACCTTCTCTCTTACAATAAGTGATCATGAAAGAAGCATTTGGTTGGGGAAAAAAAATTGAGGTACTTCAGAAATCAATTTGTTGATATCTCTGTCTATGGGACAAGATTTTTTTCAATCCATCTCAATGGTTTCATGCATCAGCATAGTCTTAGAGTTTAGTTTGGAGCACTTGAAAAGGGATTGGAAAGCAATTCTCTTTAATTTACACATTGGAGTTTGATGTCAATTATGACTGAGGAGGGGAAATAGAGAAGCTAGAAGTAGTGTGGTAGCAAGAGATCGGGGAAGGGGTGAGTCGTTATTAATGGATTGTAGAGTTATGTTTTTGATTTGCTAGGTGTAGGTAATAACAGGGAAAACAGAGGTTATTAATGATTTTTTGAGAAGATGGAAGTGGTGGGTAGTGTGTTTACTGTCAATTTGTCTGAATGAGTTTCTTCTCCTTTGTTATTCCATATATATAAAAAATTGTATAGAAATAATTCAAGAAAGTTTTTAAATTACAATCATGATCTTCTCTTATTCCTAATCTATATATTCTAATTTTGGTAGTCTAATTATGTACATGGTATGATTAAACAAATTGATGGAATCCCTTGATTTTCTAATTGATTAGCAAATTGATGGAATCCCTTTATTTCCGAATTGACTTGTAAATTGATGGAATCTTCTTGATTTCCGAATTGACTTGTAGATTGATAGAATCCCCTTGATTTCCGAATTGACTTACTCAATTTGATGTTGATTTCTTGATTGGTTCCGTTGATTAAATCTCTTACTAACATCCCTCATCAAATTGATGCGGCTGATCAAGAAGCATCAATTTGTTTATGAGAAACTGGTGACGAGGCCGAGGTAGTGCCTTGGTAAGGGCATCAACCAGTTGTAGATCTGAGGTAATATGCGGTAGGGAGATAACCTGATTTTCAAAAGCTTCATGAATAGAATAACAATTCACTTCAATGTGCTTGGTGCGTTCATGAAAAACATGATTAGCAGCAATTTGAATAGCACTAGTATTATCTGTATAAAGAGGTGTGAGATCGGATTGAGGAAATTTAATTTCAGTCAATAAACCGCGAAGCCAAATAATCTCTGAACAAACAGTAGACATAGCACTATATTCCGATTCGGTAGAAGATTTGGATACCTGAGCTTGTTTCTTACTTTTCCAAGAAATGAGCGCAGAGCCAAGAAACATACACCATCCAGTAACAGAGCCTTGGGTGTTAGGGCAGTCTGCCCAATCAGCATCACTGTAACCAATTAATCGAAGGGAGGATCTAATAGGAAAGAATAAGCCACGACTAGAAGTACCCTTTAGGTAGCGAATGATACGACGAACAACAGCTAAGTGAAGGTGTCGAGGGGTATGCATAAACTGACTGACTTGCTGAACAATGAAAGAAATGTCAGGACGTGTAATTGTTAAATAATTAAGACTTCCGACCAACTGACGATATATCATAGGATTAGGAAGAAGGTCATCGTCATCACGACTAAATTTCACATTAACCTCAAGAGGGGTGTCAACAGGAGAAGCAGATTAAAGTCCAATTAAAGAGATCAAGTCCTCTGTATATTTGTGTTGATGCAAAAAAATACCCTTCCGATCTAAACGGACCTCAAGATCAAAAAAATAATGGAGTGAACCAAGATCCTTCATATGAAATGAAGTTTGGAGCTGCTGTTTAAGCTGTTGAATCAAAACATTATCTGTGCCAGTGATGACAATATTATCAACATAAACAAGAAGAAGAATAACACTATCCGTTGTTTTGTGAAGGAACAAAGAAGAATCATACTGGCTCTGGGTAAAAGAAAAGCCGAGTAAAGTAGAATGAAATTTCTCAAACCACACACGAGGTGCTTGTTTCAAGCCGTAAAGAGAACGTCTAAGTTTGCACACACCAGAAGAGGAAGAGAATAAGTCTGGAGGAGTCATAAAAATTTCTTCCTTAAGATCATCGTGCAGAAACGCATTTTTAATATACATTTTATGAAGTGACCATCCCTTAGAAGCAGCAATAGCAATAATAGTTAGGATAGTAGTCATTTTGGCTACTGGAGCAAATGTTTCATCGTAATCCACCCCATATTCCTGTCTATTGCTAAGAGCAACCAACCGAGCCTTATAACGGTCAAGAGAACCATCAGAATTCAATTTCACAGAATATACTCACTTACAGCCAATAGGTTTAACACCAGGAGGGCATGGAACAATATCCCATGTATGATTTTCTTGAAGTGGTTGGAGCTCATCTTACATTGCTTGTTTCCAACACGCATGTTGGGCTGCCTGAGAATAACAAGTAGGAACATGAATGTTCAATAAAGTTACATTAAGAGATATATAGGGGAACCCATACCTATCCGGTAGATGGGAGACGTGTAGATCTTCGAGGTGTCGGAGGTACAGGTTCAGGTGGTGGGTCAGTATCAAAAGGAGTTAAAGTGGTTTTACGTCTCGTATACATAACACCTGGTTTGAAACGCTCAATAGGACACGAAACATCATCAAAGTGAGGAAGTATAAGAGTAGTAGAAGAGATCACATTAGACTGAAAAAATAGTGATTCTCAAAGAAAATCACATTTCGAGAGGTACGAAGACGATTAGCAATAGCATCATAACATACAAATTCCTTTTGAGTGGTATTGTAACCCAAAAACGCACACTTAACAGCTTGGGCACCAAGTTTGTGACGTTCAGTAAATGGTAAGTGAACAAAACAGACGCACCCAAAGTATGAAATGTGTGATAACTAGGATGAGTGTCGTAGAGACGAAAAAATGGTGAGTCAAAGTTCAGGACTTTAGATGGAAGACGATTAATCAGATAGACAACTCTGGACATGGCCTCAACCCAAAATCGAGGGGGAACAGAAGATTCAAGTAGTAAGGCACGAGTGACATCCAACAGATATTGATTTTTACGTTCAGCAACACCATTCTGTTGAGGTGTATAAGGACAAGAGTGCTGTGAAATAATACCTTTGCGCTGTAAGAAAACTTGGAATTCATTTGACATATATTCTCCCCAGAGTCAGATCGTAAGATTTTAATACTAGTAGAAAATTGATTCTCAACATATGCCAAGAAACTTTGAAACACGGAAAAGACCTCAGCTTTAGAGTGAAGAAAATAAATCCAAATAAACCGACTGTGGTCATCAATAAATGTCACAAAATATTTGTGATTTGTACGAGAGAGTACAGAAGAAACATCCCAAACATCACTATGAATAATATGAAAACACTTTTCTGCATGATGACTATAAGAAGGAAATGGTAGTCTTACTCTTAGCAAGTTTACACGTAGAGCAATCAAAAAATAAAGAGGAAGACTGATTTTTATTGCCCAAGAATCCATGTTTCAATAAATGAGACAGGACAAGAGAATTAGGATGGCCCAAGCATTTACGCCAAACAAACCTCACTTAGATTTGATACAACGTTACAAGCCAAAGAAAAAATACCATGACTAAGGAAATGTATAGGAAACAATCTTTCCACTTTAGGCCCCTTCGTGATCACTTTTCCGGACCCCTGATCCTGCACAAGACAACCATCACGAGAAAAATGCACGTTACAATTGTTGTCTACCAATTGACCAACTGAAATTAAACTTGATGAAAGCCCAGGGGACACAAACACATTACGAAAAAATGAGTTAATATCACTAATAGCAGCAATAGGAAGAGAACTACCATTCGCAATTTGAATATGTTGTGTACCACAATAGGGTCGAATATTGTGCAAATAATCAGAAGTACCAGTCATATGATTCGAAGCCGTAGAGTCAACAAACCAAGGTTGAAGAGTGTGTTTAGTCTTACCTTGAATGCCCAAGGCAGAGAATGCTGAGATAATCATTTGTTGTACCATTTCTGGAGTCAAGACAACTTGTTTAGAGACCGTCAGAGGTACTGTCATGGTACCGTGATCTGCTGGCTCAGTAGGGGAAGAGGAATGAACCGTAGCATGGAAGGCTTTGGTTGGACGATTCTCTGGTCGTGTTGGACATTCTTTAATAATGTGACCACGTTGTTTGCAATAGTTGCAGAATTTTCGGCCGTAATTTTGAGCAATATGCCTAAAATCCTTGCATGAATAGCATTGAATCTGCTTCATATCTCTTCCTTTTCTTTTCTCTTAAGCAGTGTAGGCAATTGTTACAGACTCTGAGATGAGTTTGTCTTGTATTATAGTTTCTTGAGTAATTAATCGCTGCTCTTCCCGAAGTAATTCTCTAACACACACGTCCAAAGAGGGAATTGGATCTCGGTTCAGCAAAGCAGCCCTTGTAATCTCAAATTTTGGTCTAAGTTTCATGAGAAACTGATCCCGTTGACTAGTATCATAAACTTCTTTGAGGACAGATAGTGCCTCTCGTGGTATTTTATCATGTATAATGACTGAATATTCTGTCTATAAATTAAGAAAACCAGAATAGTATTCTTGAATTGAAAGATTACTCTGACTGTAATTTGCAATATCCAGCTCCAACTGAAAACGTTTTGCATTGTTGTCTTGATTATAAATACGTTTCAAATATTCCCACATTTCCTTGGCTGCTGTAAAAGAGCTCAAATTGTTGACCATGTGTGGCTCAATAGATCCCAGAATTCAAGAAATAATCTGAGCATCTTTTGTCTCCCACGTAGCAAGGCCAATTTTGTCTTTGGTGCAATAGAAGACCCATCAATATGTCCCCACAGTCTTTACCTTTGACATACATCCTGAATTGAAACTCCCAAACCGAATAGTTCTTTCCGCTGAACCGAACAGAAAAGTTTTATGTTGTCATAGTGATCTAAAAAAAACTCAAAAGTGTGTAAAAAATTATAACTCTTCGAAATAAAACCCACAATATGTGATCCAGAAATAATTCCAAAATCAGAACTACTAAAACCAAAGGAGAAGACCAAATATTCGAGAGCCCCTAGGGCTAAAACAATGACACGAATATTTAGATTTTGATAGAAGGCTCTGATACCATGTCAATTTGTCTGAATGAGTTTCTTCTCCTTTGTTATTCCATATATATATATAATTGTACAGAAATAATTCAGGAAAGTTTTTAAATTACAATTATGATTTTCTCTTATTCCTAATCTATATATTCTAATTTTGGTAGTTTAATTATGTACATGGTATGATTAAACAAATTGATAGAATCCATTGATTTTCTAATTGACTAGCAAATTGATAGAATCCCTTTATTTTCGAATTGACTTATAAATTGATGGAATCCCCTTGATTTCCGAATTGACTTGTAGATTGATGGAATCCCCTTGATTTTCGAATTGACTTGCTCAATTTGATGTTGATTTCTCGATTGGCTCCATTGATTAAATCTCTTACTAACATTTACAAGAGGCAAAATTTAATGTGATGGATGAGAATATAGTGAGAACCATATGACCGGAGTGGAGTTGTGGTTGGGTAGAGTGTGGGGCTGTTGGTGCTTCAGGGGCATTTTGCTCATGTGGGATAAAGTTAAAATTCAGCTGATAGACAAATGGGTCGGGGAGTTCTTAGTTTCTTGTCTTTTTATATTTGTGGTTATTGGTTAGGAATGGGTTTTTACAGGGGTGTATGGACCTGTTGAAGGGCCGCGAATGAGGGTATTTCTAGAAGAAAATGAGGGAGTTTGACAGATGGTAACGTCCATTGGTGATACGTGGTGATTTTATTACGATGCTTCTCCTTCATGAGTGGATGGGACATGAGGATTTCACTAGTGCTATGCAGGAGTTTTCTGATCTTGTGCATGACTATGGTTTGCTGGACCTGCCATTGATTGGAGGTTGTTTCACTTGGTCAAACTCTTGGGAGAATCCTTGTTTCTCTCAGTTGGACAGATTTTTAGTAACTGTAGAGTGGGATGAAAATTTTTGCGGTTTTGTGCAGCGAGTGCTTGAACGGCCTACTTCAGATCATTACCATATTCTCCTGGAGATGCAAACCATTAGATGGGGGGCAATACTTTTCATATTTGAGAATATGTGGTTGAAAGCGAATGGTTTTAATGGGCTAATTTAGACTTGGTGGGATAAGTTGGAAGTCAGTGGCTGTCATAGTTATAAAGTGGCTCAGAAACTAAAGAGTTGAAGGTCTCTTTAAAACAGTGGAACGTAGATGTCTTTCAACGTGTGTTAGCGGAAATCTGATTTAATGGGAGGCATAATGAGTTTGGATTTAAAGAACAGAGAGAGGATGTGAATGATGATGAGCAGATGGAGAGAAGTGCTTTAAGACCGACTCGACTACAATGACCTTGATGGAGGAAATATCATGGAGGCAGTAAACAAAGGTCTTGTGGCTCAAGGAAGGTGACTTTAATTCCAAGTATATTTTTTTGGATGGTGACTGTTCATAAGATGAGGAATTTAATTGAGAAGCTAGAAGTGGAAGGGAGACTGATAGATTCAAATGAGTTAGCGCCAGCTATCTCTAATTTTTATAAGGTTTTGTACTGTGGATGGCTTGGAATTGATGGTTTTACTATTTTGGAACAAGAGGTTTTGGAATCCCATTTAAATGAAGAGGAAATTTGGACAGCATTATCTGGTTGTAATGGAGATAAAGTTCCCAGCCTCAATGGATTTGCTATGGTCTTCGCCAGGGGATCCACTCTCGCAGTTGTTTATTTTGGTCATGGAAGTTCTGTCTATGATGTTGAGAAAGGCTGCGGAGGAGGGTATGTTGAGTGGGTTTTAGGTTGGTAGAGAAAAGTCAAAGGGAGGTAATCTCGCATATACTCTTTGTTGATGATACAAATATTTTTTTGTGGTATTGATCCTTTTCAATTATTCTATTCGAGAAACTTGTCAGTCTGTTTTGAGGCGATGTCTGGTTTGAGAATTAATTTGGGGAAAAGTGAGTTGATTCCTTTTGGTGACGGTGTTAATGGGTCATGGCTGCCAGAGGTGGTAGGGTGTCGATTCGGCTCCTTCGGAGGTCTTTGTCACAACCCTGCCCTTTTTCTAGCAAGAGTTGAGTTTGGGGATCAAAACATAAGTGGAGTGAAAAAACAGAGCACTAAAATGATAGAGGAAGTAAACTAAGTGGGTGCAGTAGATGGATATGTAGTGTGCGGGAATGGGTGGAAATGATGGAGTTAACGTGGAAAGTGAGAAAGAGAACGAAATTGAGAGAGAAGGAAGTAGAGAGAGTGGGTTAGGGGGGGAGAGAGAGAGAGAAGAGAGAAAGAGAGGGAGAGGGAAATAGAGAGGTCACAAGCTCATTTCGTTCCTGCTCTTTCAATTCCCATCCATCTCTTTATACAAATTGTTTGAGCTATTATGTAACCAACCATACCAATTGCAACTACCTAGCAACTACTTAGCTTTAACAGTTGGAACTGATCATCTTCTTGGTTGGAGCCATCGAAGCATGTTGGAAAATAGCTGTTGCATTGAATCTTGCAGCTTGCTGTTACAACCCCGCCCCCCCCCCCGGGGGAAAACTATCCTTGTCCTCGTGGATGGAAGGTTATGAAGTCAAATCTTCCTAAGTAGACTCCTCTTGGCTGATATTATTATGCCTGATCAAGATCGGAGTTATTGGTTGGTTGTTCCTTCATATTACCCTTCTCCTTTTCTTGTAAACTCGAGAGATTGTTCTTGTAGTGAAACAACTTCAAAAGTCAGCAAAAGAGCGGTGGGTTTCATGATTCTCAACATGGGTTTAATGTCTCCTTTTAGCCCACTGATAAAAGTAGAGATGAAATATGATTCAGTGAGCAAGGGATTATTGGCAAGCATGGCTGACCATAACTCTTCAAATTTCTTTTGGTAGTCGGCTAAAGATTCCTTCTGTTGAAACTTATTAAACTCTTCCATTACATCTTGCATTCCCTTATTTTCAAATCGTTGACATAGCATTTTAGAAAAGTCCTCTCAACTGATATCTTTCTTGGATAGTTTTAAGCCTTGGTTTTAGATTTTCACCTTTCCATCTAGGTACATTTTGATGGTTTCAACCCATTGATGGCCGGGTATGTGATACACGGTAAAGAATTTTAGACATTTGCGCAACTAAATGCAAGGATTTTCCCTTATAAAGATCAGCAACTCAATCTTTGGAGGGTTTGGGAACCAGACTGTAAGTATTGATGTTTTTCTTGGCTATTTATGGATCTCCTTTTGCTCTTATCAGTCCATCACTCGGGTTGGGTAGTAATGAAGAACTCAAGACTCTGTTAGTTTTGGGTTCTTTATTTTGGTTTTGATGATTTGATCTTATCAGTGTACCAATTTGGGCTTCTATGCTAGCCATAAAAGCTTCCATTCTCTGGTTCTATTCATTGATCTTTTGGTTGATTGCTTTAACTTCATTTGCCAATTCTTTGACTTCATTTGTCAGTTCTTGTATTTTGGGATATTGTTTCTTGATTTGATCATCATTGTGCTTTTGACGAGTGCCTTCTGCCATTGATTCTGTTCGGACCAAGGAGTTGAGGCTTTGATACCAATTTGTCACAAATCTGCCCTTTTTCTAAGCAAGAGTTGAGTTTGGCGACCAAAACAAAAGTGGAGTGAAAAAAACAGAGCACTAAAATGACAGAGGAAGTAAACTAAGTGGGTGCGGTAGACGGAGATGTAGTGTGCGGGAATGGGTGGAAATTATGGAGTTAACGTGGAAAGTGAGAAAGAGAAGGAAATTGAGAGAGAAAGAAGTAGAGAGAGAGGGGGGTTTAGAGAGAGAGAGGAGAGAAATAGAGGGAGAGGGAGAGGGAGAGGTCACAAACTCATTTCATTCGTGCTCTCTTCATTCCCATTCATCTCTTTATGCAAATTGTTTGAGCTATTATGTAACCAACCAAACCAATTGCAACTACCTAACAACTACTTAGCTTTAACAGTTGGAATTGATCATCTTGTTGGTTGGAGCCGTTGAAGCTTGTTGGAAAATAGCCGTTGCATTGAATCTTGCAGCTTGGTGTTACATTTTTCCACTTGGAGCAAGGGCCAATGAGGTTGCTTTATGGGATCCTATTGTGGAAGGGTTTGAGAAGCGGTAGGCAGGATAGCGGGGTTATTATTTGTCTAAAGGTAGACGACTAACTTTGATTAAGAGTGTTCTGACAAGCTTACCTGTTTATTTTATGTCTTTGTTCCCTATTCCAAGTTGTGGCCAAACAAGTGGAGAGGATTCAGTGCAAATTCTTGTAGGATGAGGTGGGGAATGAGCATAAGTATCATTTGGGGAGATGGGACATTGTGCAGCAAATTGTGGAGGGGTGGGTTAGGCATAAAGCTGTTGATGACTTTTAATAACGCATTAATTGGAAAGAAGTGGTTCTGGCGGTTTATGATTGAGCAAAGATTATTTTGGGTAGAAAGTTGTGGTGGCTAGATTTGATTTAGTAGGGCTCTATATGATGTAGGAATTTGAAAGTTTATTGATAAGGGCTGGACAGAGTTTTTTCGTTTTTGTCCAATGTAGAGTGGGAAAGCAAAATGTTTTGATAGGATGTTTGATGTGGTGAGTCAACTTTGAGGGCACAATTTCCTAACATCTATATGCTAGCTTGTTTGAAGGAAGGCAAGGTAGGTGATTGTTTTAATGTGTTGGATGATGGGTCTTTAAGTTGAAATGTTGCTTTATTTGCACAATGTGAATGATAGGGAGTTGCGTAGAGTGTTTGAGTTTTTTGCATTTTTACAACATTAGAAATTGGATGTTTAACTGCTATTCTGTTTGGTGGAAGGGGTAGAAGGAAAGGCAGCTTACTCTGAAATCATATTTCTCTCTTTTACAGGCTAGAGCTTCGGTAGTTGGCCACTCATTTTCCTTGTGACACGGGATGCACATTCCTAACTTGAATCTTGGCCCAAGAGGCCCAACTATAGCACATAAATCATGAAGGTTTCAGAGCTTTCTAGATCACTCTTGAATATGGTAGTGTGGCCTAGACTTGTACGTAAGAGATTAGGGTAGTATAGAGACTTGTAGAATATTGTACTGATGTTCTAGAGGTTAAGTATTTTGGCAACTTTGTAGAATTCTTTAGAACTCTCAAGTGCTCTTTGGTTTGCCTATAAATAGGCCAAGCCCCTTATTTGTAGACATCAATCAAAGTTGAGTACAAGTCAACAAAGTTGTCTACAAGTTTCCCCACCTATCTTCATTTCTCAGGTTTCCAACGTTTTTCCCCACCTATCTTCATTTCTTAGGTTTCCAACATTAAGATAATAGTTTGAGCTTAGGTTGAACTAGCAACACTCGTGGTTAGTTTTAGAGAGTGCTAGTGCTGCAAGCCAAGAGTCAACCCGTGACAATAGGTATTAGAGCGACATTAAGGCAGATTCGTGGGGTAGGCATAGTTTCCGTTTCAGATGTTTCCAACCCCACAGAGCGGGAGGGAGAGTATGCCGGCAGGGAGACCGACGAGTGCAAGTGGTGGCAAAGGCCGGAAGGACAAGTTGGGGGTCCAAGAGGTGATGGCTGTTTTTGTGAATAGGCTAGCAGGGGTGGAGCTAGCCGTTGCTGATCACGACCGATGGGAAGAGTTGCACCAGCACATGTTGCAATAGGGCATGCAAGGTACTCTTAATCAGGCAGTTGTTGGCAGGGGGATGAGGCCATTAGGCTCATGGACTAATCACTTCCAGATGAGGTTGCCAAGCTCAGAGACAAGCTGGAGGCATGCGAGGCACAATTGGCAAGGGGTGCCAATGTGCCTAGCGGGAAGCCATCATTCTTTCAAGGGGAACTCTACAAGCTAAGGGCTGAACTCAATGCCTACAGATCACAAGGGCTGGTGGTTGCTATTGTGGCGGCACCAAGGATTGAGGTGCCACGACCCAAGGCTCATGGAGGACCAAGGAAAGCATGAGACAGAACTTTCTCTATGGGCTGGATAGGTATTTCGATATGCAGGGCATCTTGGATGATGCTGCCAAGGTATGCATGGATCCGCTATACCTTAAGGACACCGCATTGTTATGGTGGAGACGTAGGTGTGATGATGTACATAGAGGAGTTGATGCCATCACCACATGGGATGGATTCGATGTCGAAGTAAAAGGACAATTCCAACCCACGGATGCGGAGGATGAAGCAAGAGCGAAACTCCGTCAACTCCAGCACAAGAACGGCCACATTCATGAGTATGTGCGGGAGTTCTCCGTGTTAATGCTGATCCTGGATTTGACCCTACAGAGGCCTTGTTCACATTCATTGGTGACCTAAGCCTTTGGGCCAAACTTGAGTTGCTAGGGGTGTGCAAGACATCACTCAATCCATGGCCACTGTGGAGTCTTTGTTTGAGTTCCAACAAGAGGAACCGGGTAAGGACAAGGGGAAGAAGCCCAAGGCAAACGTTTGGGAGAAAAGGCCAATCCATCTCCAAAACCAAGCAAAGCTAGCAAAACCAAGCCGGGTCCAAGCTTGAACAACAAGCCTCGCTAGTCAAAGGGTTGATTCTTGTGCCAAGGGTCACACTTTGCTAGGGACTGTCCAAGCTGGTGCAAGATTGCCGTGTTAACACAAGGGTTGTGCCAAACTAAGGAACAACAGAAGGTAGCACGTATGCAAGTCCTCCATGTGGTCCAAGCCAAGGTACGTGACCAGCTGAGGGGCCGTATGTATGTGGATGTCTGCATAACCAGGCATAACATGATGGCCTTGGTAGACACATGCGCCAAGGTTAACTTCAAGTCGGGACATGGCATGCACATTAGGGCTAACGTGGATGCCAGCAAAAGGGCGGTTCAAGGGCATAAATGGCGAGTGGGCATCACTCCAGGGGGAAGCCATGAATGTTCCCATTCAGATGGGTTGATGGACAGATACAACCACCTTCTCTATTACCCTATTAGATGATTACGTCATAGTCTTCAGCATGGATTTCATAGACTACTTAGAGCCCATCGTGGTGCTGAGTGAGGACACAATGCTCGTTATGCAAGGTGAGAAACTGTGTAATAAACTTTTGCTGCGAAAGGGATTTGAGCCAGCGTCAACTCAATAAAAGTATTCAATGGGCGAGCCAATATCTGCGGCAATCATTCATAGGAAGGATCCTAACTCCCGAGTCAACTGTAGAGGCATCAATCCCACCTGATGTAGCAGAGGTCTTAGAGGAGTTCAACGACAATATGCCCGAGGACATTCCGAAAGAACTTCAACTGAGATGAGAGGTTGACCGCACTATTGAGCTAGTAAATAGTGCTAAGCTACTCTCCGAACCGCCTTATTGCATTGTCCATGGTGCAAGAATGCTTTTATTGGCCGAGGTTAAGGATGATTTGGAGGCCTATGTGCATAGTTGTCTTGTGTGCCAGCAGGACAAGCTGCAACCGCCTGCTGGGTTGTTGCAGCTATTGGAAATCCCCGAATGAATATGAGACAATGTCTCGATGGACTTCGTCGTGAGGATGCCCAAATCAGAAGGATGCATGGGCATACTGGTAATATTGGATCGTTTGTCCAACTATGCTGAATTCATTCCTGTCCCTAAGGAGTGCACTGCAGAAGTGATTGCCAAGGCTTTCATGAAGCATGTAGTCAATTATTGGGGGCTATCAATTTCGATAGTAAGTGATCGAGACACGTTTCACAGGTGGTTTCTGGATAGAACTCTTCTGTTTGCTTGGGACAGAGCTTAACATGTCAACAACAGATCTCACAAATAGATGGCAAACGGAACAAATTAACAATGTTCTCAAAGTACATCTTCGGCACTATATGGCAGTGAATCAAATAAATTGGGTTAAGTTGCTGGATGTAGTCCAATTCTCATACAATTTGCAATCAGCTGGGAGCCGGTCGAGAAGAAATGGCAATTCACCAAGCTAATAAGGGACCACGAGGCAACTAAGTCATCAGGGACGATGCCTAACTCTAATGTGGGAGAATGATACAGGCTGCACTTTCCCAATCCAAATCTTGACCAAAGAGGCGCAACTATGGTGCATAAACCATGGAGGTTCCGGAACATTCTAGACCACTCTTGCATATGGTAGCATGGCCTAGACTTGTACATTAGAGATTAGGGTAGTATAGGGACTTGTCAAATATTTTAGAGATGTTCTAGAGGCTAAGTATTGCAAGCAACTTTGTAGAATTCTCTAGAACTCTCAAGAGCTCTTTGGTTTGACTATAAATAGGCCAAACCCCCTCATTTGTAGACACCAAAGTTGTGAGTGCAAGCCGACAAAGTTCTCTACAAGTTTACCCCACTTTTCTTCTCTTATCACATTTTCAACGCTTAGGCTGAACTAGCAACACTTGTAGTTAGTCTTAAAGAGTGCCAGTGCCGCACGGGTCAGTGTGCAAACCAAGAGTCAAACCATGACACTTGGAATGGATTTGGAAGGTACAGGCTCTCCTTTGGTTTCTTTTTTCGGGTTAGAGATAGTGTAAGAGCATATCCTGACCTTGGATAATTTGCAATAAGAGGGACCATGTTGTTATAGATAGATGTTTTATGTGCAAATCTGAAACTGAATTAGTTCGTCATCTTCAATTGAAGATGGTTTTGGGTTTTCTTGGGTCGTGGTGGGAACTATTGAAGATGAAATCTAGATTTGGTTGTATTTGCCTATGCATAAGGCGAAGAGACATCTTTTGAGCTTGGTTCCTTTGTCTATTTTTTAGTTAGTGTGGCGACAACAAAATTGTAGGGCTTTTGAGGATAGAGAGAGCTCTTTACATCAGTTAAAAGTTAATATCTTCCTTTTCTTTTTGGGCTTCTTGAAATTCTATAAATCTGGATGTAGCTTCTTTTTTTTTTTTGGGTACTTGCATTGAGTTTCTAGCCTTGTAATTTCCTTTTGGGTTGCCTACCCTTGAAGCCCTTAATATAGCTTTTTATTCATCAAAAAAATTTACACCCTTAATACTATAAATTTCTCTCAAGAAAAATAATGAGAGAAGCATATTGAAGCTATGCTAATTGAATGGATATCAACAAAAATTATTTGCAATTAATGAGAAGATTTTGCACAACTTGTGGAGTCTAAGGCCAGTCTTATAAAATGATGAGCTTCTCCAATAGTACATGATGCTCGTAATGTTGCTATACTATGTTGTAAATTTCGCTACTTTCGGTTGCTGGATAGTCCATAAGTATTTGAATTATCTGCTTTTGAATATATGTGTATATATGTTGTGTTTACTTATGCAGAGATAAATGAACTGTTCTTCATGGTTTGATAGAGATAGAGGTTACAGGACTGTTGTCATTTGCAGGGGATCCACAATCAAATCTAACATCAGCCACCTGGGATTTTATTAAAAGCGTCACACAAGGTAATTTATGTTATTTTTGTCTTTTGATCGTCTACTTTAACCTTGTCAGTAATGCCTAGGAGGGGGAAGGGGGTAATTCACCCCCATTAAAATTTCCTTTTGGCATTCATGCTTAACCCCCCCTAAATTTTCATGGGGGTAAATAGTGTAGTGGCGGTGGGGTAACACAAGGGGAAAAAAAAATTGAAACAAATGTATTTATGAAAAAAAAAATGTCAACTAAATTTATTTGGTAGAGAGAAAATTAATAAAAATATTTTAAATTTAAATAGAAAATTTAAATTTATTTAATTTTTTTAAAGAGAGAAAATTAACGTATTTAGTTTTAGAGAGAAAAAACTTAAAATCAATAGAAAATGTGAGTTGAATTAGTTTTTTAGAGAGAAAATTATTGTGTTTAGTTTTAGAAAGAAAAACAAAATATGGTTTTTTAGAGAGAACTTAATATAAATGTATTTGGAGAGAGAAAACGTGAATTAAATCGATCTTTTTGTGAGAGAAAATTAATGTGCTTAATAGTAGAGGAGAAAAACTAATGTGTTTTTTGTAAAAAGAGAAAATTTAATATCAATAATTTTCAAGAGAAAAATGTGAATTAAATTGATTTTTTTTGAAAAAATTAATTTATTTAGTTTTAGAGAGAAACTAAATTTTGTTTTTAGAGAGAGAATTTAAAAGCAATGTGTTTAAAGAAAGAAAATGTGAATTAAATTGATTTTTTAAAGAGAAAAAATTAATGTACTTAGTTTTAGAGATGGAAAAGTTAATTTTGGTTTTTGTAGAAAGAAAATTTAAAATCAATGAATTGGCTAAGAGAAAATATAAATTAAACTGATTTTTTTAGAGAGAAACTAGAGAGGGCATTAGTGCGAAATTGGAGTTATGGAGAGACATTAGAATATAGAAGATTTAGATTGAGTTGATAAAAAACTGAGTATATGAACTGTATATTTAGTGGCAAGTATCAAAATGATAAAGAAACGATTAAGTTAGAAGGGCAGGATATACTGAAAAGTGAGCGCTTCAAATATCTAGGGTCCGTCATTCAAAACGATGTCAATATAGATGGAGATATGAATCATAGGATTCAAGCGTGTTGAATGAAGTAGAGAAGGGCATTTGAAGTTTTTTGCAATCGCATGATAACACTTCATTTGAAAGGGAAGTTTTATAAAATGGTAGTAAGACCTACACTACTGTATGAAATCGAATGTTGGGCCATTAAACAACAAGAACAAAAAATATCTATCGCTGATATGAGAATGTTAAAATGGATGTGGTAAAACTAGAAAAGATATAATTAGAAATAAAGAAATGCGTGTTAAACTAGGAGTGAGTTTAATTGTGGATAAGATGTGAGGGTATCGTTTAAGATGGTTTGGATATATATATAACGAAAATCCAAAGGCGCATCAGTTAGGAAGACCGAAAACTTAAATATAGAAGATTTAGTCAAACGACGAGATAGATCATTAAAAATATAGATGCAATGTATTCACAAAGATATGACAGTTAAAGGGTTAACTGAAGAGATGATTTCGAACAGAAATGAATGGCGTAGGGAAATTAGAGTAAGTTAAATCATCACTTCTCGTATTATAAGTATTATAAGTTTAGTTGGATAGTTTTTGTGTGTGTATGTGGTTTTTTTTAATTGAATTATCTTATATTTGTCTCTCAAACGGCCGATCCCAATTTTGATATTAAGATTCTGGTTATTGTTGTTATATTTTTTAGAGAGAGAAAAATATGAATTAAATTAATTTTTTTAGAAAAAGAAAATTAATGTATTTATTTTTAGAAAGAGAAAAACTAATTTTAGGCTTTTTAGAGGAAGGGAGCTGTAATGTATATGAAAAAAGAAAATGTAAATTAAATTAACTTGTTTAGATAGAGAAAATTAATGTATGATTAGTTCTAAAGAGAGAACAAATCAATTTTGTTTCTTGAGAGAGAGAAAATCAATGTGTTTAGAGAGAAAATATGAACTAAATTGATCTTAAAAATTTTTCCTTTTAACCTTTTACTCCATATACAAAATACCGCCGTATTCAACCAAACATAGAGAAAAGGGAAATGTTATGGGAGCAAAATTTATGTAATTTTTACCCGTTAAAATTTTCATCTCTTAAAGTAGAAAAATGAAATGAGAAACTGCTGTCACAAGCGGGGTATCCTTTTTGCTGCATCAAATTGAGACTAGAAAAATGAGAAAGAAAGCTGCCACTAGAAGGAATATATAGAGTCCATAAGAGAAATAAAATCTGTGCTGATATATGAAATATCTTTGACCGAATTTTGGGATCATAGAATTGGGGAAGCATATAAAATATCATGCTGTGCTTCCGAGTCTAGAAAGCACAATATTTGTTATTAACTAGCTCTGAATTCTTTATGCGTGAGTAGTTAGTGATGCACAAGCCTTTTCTGCTGTTTTTATATTTGCACTTCCTCTCTTTCAATCTTCTCCTATTTTGGTCTTTCTAGGTGCTGCATCAAATCCAAAGGTTTTGTTGACGCATATCCCATTGTATAGGCCAGATGAGACTTATTGTGGTCCTCATCGCCATTCCCCAGTTATTAACCAGGTGTGGATTTGCCATACAAAACCATCTGGGATGATTGCTTTTTTTTTTTCTCCTTATAATGAATATCTATTTTAGCCTCATCTGGGATAATTGCTTTTTCTTTTTTTCTTTTAATGAATATCTATTTTAGCCTCTTCTGTGTTTATCTTTAAGTGCTCATTTTTGCCCCTTATAGTATGTTATGACTTGCTGTCAGTATATGACTGCATTTGTTTGCTTCATGCATAGCGTATTTCTGGGGCAGCTCGTGATCATTCTATAATGTGAGCCTCTTCCTTCTTCTGCAATGTTTGCGTATCACTCAGTTGTATTTATTCTCTTCATTGTAATGACTACCCATTTCAATCTACAGATACCAGAATTACATCACCGAGCAAACAACAAAGTTTCTACTTGATTTGCTTAAACCTGTATGCTTTCCTTTTCCACCTTGAAAAGTTTCTTGTTAGAAGTGGAAAACTGTTGAAAACATTTTTTGAAAGGAAATTTGTTTGTGAAGTCCTTTGTACTTGCAATGATTTGTGGTTTCTGCAGGTGCTTATCTTATCTGGTCATGATCACGATCAGTGCATAGTGACCCACAGTTCAAGTGGACCCGTAAAAGAGGTAACATCCTGCTCTTTGGTATTTAAAGCATCTATTAATTTTATGGCGTTTAATTCATCATACTTTGCAGCATACATTAGGGACTATCAGTTGGCAACAAGGAAACGTGTATCCATCTTTTATGCTTATGTCTGTTAGTAACTCTTTTCGTCCAAATGGATCTAATTCAGAAGACCTGGTATCTGTTAGTTTGTGCTTTCTTCCTGCTCAGACATTTATTTACCTGTGGTAAACCTCCAGATTCAACTATGGAAATATTTCTTTCACTAAACTTGTGCTTGTGGTCCCTGCTGACTATGCTTGCAAAAAATGCCAGGTATCTTCTTTTATTAGTTATGACTGTTATAGCACTCCTCTTTCGGCCTTCAAATACCATACAGTTGTTGCACAATCTGGTGGAATATTCAAGAACACTAAAGAGTTGCAATATTTTTGAAGCCGGAGGAAAAGAGAAAGTTGACGAAAATGTTGCATATGAGATGGTTTGGGATGCAGAAGGATCAATGCATCTTGTTAAGAAGGTGCAAAATGTCCCTCTTCCTCGTTCAGCTGAAACAAGATTAGTTGAAAGGTATATTAACCAGTTTTTTCATTCCTTATTGTCCATTCCATTCATCATTTTTTAGGATTCATGTTAGAAGTTTTAGGCTATTGCTTTCATTTTTTTTTTTTTGGGTTTTTTTGTGGATGGAAAAAAGAATTGTGTTAGATAAAGAGAAAATATTGATAAGGCTTTAGTGATGTGAAATAAGAAATACTCCAAATGAAGGATTGCTTTTCAATCACTTTTCAAATATTCTAAACTATATCTTTAAAGACACTGGAAGTATGAATCTAAATATAAGTATAAAAATGATTTTTGCCCCAAAACAGCAAGGATCAATAGTCTGCTTCGTAAAATCCTAATGTTTCACTCTTTCCAAAAGACACCATCGAATAGCTACTATAGCACATCTTTAAAGCAAAGAAGCATCTTGAAAGGGATTAAAGCTCCAATGGTTAGTCATCCCTTTTTCTTTTCTTTTTCCAGAGCTCGAGAACAAGTCCCGTTCAAATTTCTATTCAGAGTCTGTCTTTATTTTATTTTATTTTGGTTTCTAGAAATTTATAAAGTTATTCCCATTTTTATTGTTGTTAGAAGAGTCATTGTATTTTTCTTAAATTTAATGTTAATTTTAAGGATTTTGACCTTATTATGAGAAGTTAGAATAAGAGTTTCAATTCTAGCAATATTGCTTTGAGTTCTGTCAAACCCAAGAATGTGTGATGCTTTCTTGGTCTAAGTGTGATGCCTAAGTTGTGATGCTTTGAGTGGTGGGGACAAAATAAGTCTTTAGGGAAGTGGGTTTTGCTACACACATTGAAGCCATCTCCTCAGTCTTATTTTGGATTTACTGACCTCCTGTTCCAACATAAACTTCCAGTCTCATTGCAAGGTTTCAAAGCATTATCGTGCTGAACATGAAAGGCAAAGAACACCCCCCCCCCGCCCCGGGGGGGGGGGGGGCAGGAAAAGAGACTCGAGTTCCCAAGCCCCCTTTAAGGGCACAGATGGGAGAAGTCATCCGCAATCTAGTCTTGGGGTGGGGTCAAGGAGTGAGTTCCCATCTTGATCCCATCCAAGACTTCCCATTTTCCAATAGCTAGCATCAATTATTTATACTTTGTAGGGCTGATGTTCGGGCTGGTTACTCTACATGATCTTTTCTTCTCTCTTTTTTTTTTTCCTCCTTTTTTTCTTTGATGGGATCCATGAGCTACAATTAATAGCAAACATGACCAACACTAGACTTTAATTGCTTTCATTTAGGTTTTCAAGGATGATCCGATTATCACATACAGCCCTGACTAGGCCACCACCATCACTGCAACTTCCGTTAATCAAAATTGGTACTCAAGGCTGACACTTTGCTGCTCCTTAATCGATTTGTCATTTCACTGATTGGTCCTTGAACTTCAACTCGTATACAGACTAGTCTTAAAACTTCAAGGATGTGACACTTTAGTCCTTTGAGTGACTTAGGAATTCACAAGGTGGACACATCACTAGTGACAGTAAGCTCCATTAGTCACAGAAAATACTGCAATAAGTTTAATGTTTAACGGCTTATCAGTTAAAAACAGAAGTAAAGGACTTCCCATTGCAGTTAGATGACCTGATTAAGATGAGGTTTGTTGAACTAATTGTACAATTTCCTGGAGATGCATGTGCTCAGGTTCATAATTGGTCATAGTTACACTTTTGTTCAGTGCCCAAGTAAGGCACGCTTTGTTCTTGTTTGTGAACTCTTGCCCGCATTGACCTTCCAGTATTGCATAATAAATGGTATACATGACCTTACTATTAGAGTTTTCCTCATTCTATACACAGCATTGACGGAGTTACTTATATCGTGTTTGTCTTTTATGCCACAGGGGTCCTGCTATAATGCGGCCAAGTGCTAGAAAGCATAATGACGTCGAGGCTTCTTTTACTGCAGATACAGTTGTGGATACTCATTTGGATGGAGAAGTGAAATTATCAACTAAAACAAGCAAACCAAGAAAAGTGTTGGTGTGCAGGAGAGTGTTTGTGACATTTCAAATGCTTACAGTCATTGCTGCTGTTAACGTTCCTCTCTACATGGTGTTGCTATTCAAGGATTGGATAGATCAATGATGTCATAAACACAACTAGACATGGCTCAAGGAGTCACAGGCAAAATCTGGACATGGGGGGAGTTGGATTTTAATCTTGGTTTTGGCGCTGGATTGGAAGAAGTCATGAAACTGCCTTGTTTGATGGGGTTTCGAAATTGGCATTGCGGATAAAAAAGTTGTATATTTGGGCACCGAAAATAGTAACCTTAATGGGGATTTAATATTGATATTATTAGGAAGTTATGCTTATCGTGGGGTATTTTAGGAAGTTATGAGATAACTTCTCATAACTTCTATTAATCTACTCGGAGAAAGCCTGCCAAAAAAAAAAAAAAAACCCAACACAGTGCTTCTTTCGCTCTCTTACTCCCTCTGTGGCGGTTCTCCCAACGCCATCGCTTGCCTGAGTCACATTAGATATAGGAGATTCACCTCTCCTTCATTGAGGACGTGAGATTCACTGAGCCATGAGAGAATTTTTTTTGAGTGAAATAAAGAATTCTTTAGAGAGAGAATTCAATTTTGAGGGTTTGAGAAAAATTCCGAGTAGGAAATTTTTTCGGTAGCTATGATCGTCAGACTGAGGATTAAGGCGTTGTGATATTATGGTGGTGGTTCGATTAATATCGTGATTACCATCCCGACTGCAAGATTCGATCGAGGGATGTATGGTCGATTTTGAAGACTACGTTGAGATATTTATTCTATACTCGATATGTTATTATGTTTTCAAAAATTATTGTATATGCTTTCGTTGTGAATGAGTCACTAAAATATCCAACATTAGTATCAGAGTCATATGTTGGATTATTAAAAATAATTTTCGAAATTATTTTGGGTATAAAAATATAGGGTATAAAATTTGGGGTTCGGATCACGGATGAGTTTCGTGAATCCGAGAACACCACTGTGTTACCCATGATCCGTAGAACACAAAAAATAATTTTTTTATAATTTTCTAAGCAAGTTTAGGCGAATAAAATTTCGGTTGAAAGTTTCAGTCGTGAATAGTGACTGAAACATTCAACCCCAAATTTGTCGAGTTTTAGGCAAATAAATGCATGAAAATTATAGATCGTGTTCTTTGTTTCATGCTTTTCGAATATATATTGCATAGTGTTGATGCCAAAAATTGAGTTTTCAAAATTGGCCGCGGAGGGTCAGAATTTTAGATTTAAAATACGTCGAGATTAGGGCGTGATTATTCCAAAAATCAAGTCAAAGATGCTTGGAATAATTAGAATTAGAGATTCCATAAAAAATCCTGTAAACATGGAGTCGAAAAATATGTTTTTCGGATACCGGGTCAAAAGACCTGGTTATAGAAAAATTCGGGTGAAGACGAAGAGGTCCAACCCGTTGGTGCGTGCATAACACGTGCGCAGAGACGCGTCTGTGCAGGAGCAGCGGGCGCGTGGCTCTCATGCGCGAGGAAGCGCATGAGATGCCAGGTCCAGCCCGACCCGCGCCCAGGATCCGAATCGGGTTCCGGGTTCTGACCCGCACCCGCGTCCGGATCCGACCCGGGGACGCGGGCCGCGTGCTTCAGGCCCGTGCGCTGACACGCAGAGGGCGCGTGCCTGACGCGCTGCGCGTCCTGCACGCGCCCGGGCGCCTCCCCAGTGCGTGGGACGCGCCTCCGGGGGTCTGGCTGCGCGAGAAACCTCCCGACGGCGCGTAGGCTGTCCAAAAATTGGATTTTTCTAATTTTTTAAGGGTTCGATAATATAAAAGTGACTTTTAGTGGATTTTTATGTACCGAATTTTAGTCCGAATACTGAGATGCAATTCCGGATTGTGGTGTATGGTGTCTGTTGATTCATACGCTCGTCTTGGGGTCTGTATTCGAATTATTTGTGTCTTGTTGATTCGTAAGGTGCACAAAATGTGAGAATAAGCATCGATAGGTTACTAAAGTCTCTTAGACTGCTACAAAATTATCGTATTAGATTTTTGAAAGGAGGATAAAACTAAATGATGATAATTATGAGAATTTTTCATCGGCAGATTCAGTTTATCCTCGAGAAGCAAGATCTAACTAAAATTCTGAGGCATGAGATGGTGGACTTCAGGGAAAGTACCACACCTCAGAGAGACGGGATTAGAAGACATTATGTGCATGAAAAAGAAATGATGGCTGTGTTAAGGCAATCCTCCTGAGTAGCATGCGCGATGATGCGATCCCAATCTATGAGTAATGTCCTATGACATTATCGGTTTGGCTCGTCTTATGAAGAGTATTGTGGTGCTCTTACAGATCCTGAGATGAGGATACTGACTTATAAGTATAATAACTTATAAGAAATGGTTGATCATACGATGATATAACATTTGATAAAAAAATATCGACTATGGTCGCCGAGTTGGGGAATGTGACCGAATCCATTTCGGATATATTTTCTAGTCCTAGATGCGATCCAATTCTTTACCTGATTCATGAAAAATCGTGAAAGTCTATTTCACATACAATGAAAGTATTCGTACTTTCACTAATATGAATAGGCACAGTGAGCTCGAGTAAGAGCATCTAGAGGCGAGTAGGTCATACTCGGGTCATCCTTATGTAGTAGAGTCGAGCAAGGACTCCTGTGGGACTTGAGATTCAGGTAATAAGAAAACATTCGAGAAAATCGATAATAATAATGCGCAACAAAAAGGAGTTGGATACAAGCAATGTGTAGTGCCACATCCATAGTAGACTTGGTCATTTCGCTCACAAATGTGACGAGCAGAAATTAACTCTTTCTTCTTTACGCGGTTTGAGTTGCTCTCTGTTTTCTCTCATTCGTGGATTTTAAACACAGAAACAACCGACCACGTAGGTCGAGATAGGAGCACGCTTATATAGTTTCGCTCAGTGAGTCCTCAAGTAGGAGGATTTACGTAGAGAAACAGAGCGTTTGTCGACATCAGAGGGAGTAACACTTGCAAGTTGGAGTTGCAAAGTTGCTAAACTCTGTATGCCCTTTACGCTCCGAATGTTCGACGGAACTTAATTTCACCCTAGGATATACTCTGTTAATTTGAAAATTTTATAGTTTTCATTTATTACGATAATTTTTTGATTGGTTCTGTTTTGGTTCATGAGGGACTATGTGTACTGGAAGTGATTCCTTTTAATGGTATTTCTTGATATCCTCCTAGTGAGAGAGAATGAGCCGGTTAGCAGTGAGTGGTTTGTAGAACTCGCTAACCAGTCTTGTCTAGATGGCAAAGTAACAAGAAAACCATTTGACAATGCAATAAGAGCTGGGACTCCATTGCAATCGGTTCACTTTGACATCTGTGACCTTATAAACGTGAGAACCTGAAATGGTGTTAGGTACTCTATTACGTTCATAGACAATTATCTGTGTTTCGGTTATGTCTATCTAATTTCGCGCAAGTCTGAGTTATTGAGGTGCCTCAGGAGGTTATTAGCGAGGTTGAGAATCAGTTAGACTTGAGAATGAAGACTCTCAGAACCGATCGAGGACGTGAGTATTTGTCTAAAGAGTTCTATTTCAAGAATGGCATTACAAGAAACTGACTATTCCTTACTACTCAGTGGAGTAGAGTAGCTGTGAGAGAGGAATAGGACTTTGTTTCAGACGGTGAGGCCGATAATAGCGCAAGCCAATTTACTCGTTTCCTATTGGGGAGATGCGTTATTGGCTGTAGCTTACGTCCTCAATCGTGTTTTATTGAAGTCCGCAGTCAGTACTCCAAATGAGCTTTGGATAGGGAGGCAGCCTGACCTTAGCCATTTGAGATTATGGGGTTGTATCGCGTATGTTCATTATTTCTCGCATTTACACGACGAGTTAGGCCTGCGAGAAAAGAGATGTATGGGATACTCAGAACACTCCGAGGGTAATGTGTTCTAGGTGAACATACGAACAATAGTCTTATTGAGATGAGTCTTATGATGTCGAGTTTCTTAAAAGTGATTTTCCTATAAGAGGTGAAATCAATTGGGACTTTACCTTTTATCGAATGGATGAGCGTAGTGGTTTAGCTGATCCCAGTGGTAGGACCCAAGAATCCATTACGGATTTTGGTTCTAGTGGGACCGATCCATCTAGAGGTAAAAAAGTTTCCCCTTCTCTTAAGAGTAGTCGAGGACGCGTGTCTAATTGTCATTTCCTAATTGAGGAATAGACTCTCAGTGTGACTCTTGAGGATTACGAGAAACTTTTAACAGTCCAAGAGGTTCTTGAGGGTTCTGTGGATGACCATTGTTTAAAGGCCATGGGTAGAGAGAATTGATGAGAATCAACGGGATCTGGGATCTAGTTGATTTGCCTGAATGTAGTAGGGCCGTTGGGAACATGTGGGTTCTCAACATCAAGAAAAAGGCCGACGGATTGGTGTAGAGGTATAAGGCCCGTCTGATAACCAGGGGTTAATCAAACTGAGGGCGAGATTATCTCGATCCGTTTACTTTTAGCGATTGTTATGGACATGATATGGATCTGGAGTGAGACCAGATGAACGTTGAGACTGTTCTCCTGAGTAGGAGTTTTGGATGAGAAGATCTATAAGGAACGGTCATCTGGTTTTATTCTTGTAGATCTGGATGATAAGGTCTATCGACTTCGGAAGTTAACATACGACCTTAATCATCAATCCAGGCAGTAGCATTTGAGATTTCACGAAGATGTGATATCTCACGGTTTCGTGATGATCGAGGAGAATCGTCACATATATCTTTTTACGTTTTTTTGATTCTTTTGTGATCATGTCCTTATGTGAATGACATTCTATTGACTGGAAATAACAGAGAGTGTCTGATGACCACGATGACGTGGACATTGTCGAGTTTTGATGTGAAGGACATGGGTAAGACTCAGTTCTTCCACGAAGTTAAGATCCAGAGGAATCGCTCGAGACAGGTGTTGACTCTTTCACAGGAGTCCAACATTAAGGAAGTTCTTGTGCGCTTCGAGAAAATCGACTATGACCCTAAAGACACTCTTATCGCTAAAAAGGTTAAAGTCTAATTCTTGACATATGTCCTAAGACTCAGAAAAGGACAAGGGAAATGAGTAAAATCCTTTGTTCCAATGCATTGAGTAGTCTGATGTACGTAGTGTCGCGTACACGATCAAACATTTGCTTTGTAGTCAGTATGATAATTAGGTATCGATCGAATCCTAGAAGGGATCATTAGAGAGCAATGAAAGGATTCTGAGATATTTCGAGAGAACTGCGGACCTCTCCTTGTATTACAGAGGAGGTGATTTGCATTTTGATGGGTATTCAGATACTGATTGGGTTGGGGATCTGAATGTATGCAAATCGATATCAGGTTTTGTTGTTTTGGAGTAGTAAGAAACAAACATGTATATCTTTATTTATCATAGATATTGAGCTTATGAGATGCTCAGTTGTAGTTCAGGAGAGTGTTTGGTTTCGGAGATTTTCGGATCACTTAGAGGTTGTGACAAATAGTGGGAGACCACTGATGATTTATTGAGAAAATCAGGCCGCCCTTGACCACATTTGAGACCTTAAGTATCAGTAAGTCCAAACACATTGATACCTAATACTACATTATGAGAGACATTATCGAGAAGGGTGAAGTGACAAATTAAGTACACTACTATACAGTGTGTTGGCTGATCCCTTCATTTAACCCATTGTGATAGATTCATGTATGAGATATTGGAATCATTGGGTTTGCATGTATATTGACATTTCTCACATTGAACTTATGCTTATTGTGTTATATATATGGCATGTGTGCATGATTGAGTCACTTATTTATTGCACTATTTTATTGTCATATATTTTGTGATATATTGTGATAAATAATATGTCAGACAAGCGTGATTGACTCTCTCACACAAGTGACCACCTCCAGCTCTAAGTGAGCGGAGATAAGACGGTTTCTAGTTGTAAGAGACTTTGAGAGTGGCCCTACTAGAATATAAGTCGCCCTGATATGTGTTCAGGATGATGCCATATGCGATATGACCGGCATGGACGTACCCACATCCATGTTGCCTATAAGTAGCTAGGTTTGATATCTCAGATATCACCTGTGACTAGTGATATTATCTCTGAGATACTCTCTTTGGGATCTTTGGGTAAAATCTTATGTGTAGACTGAGTCTCATACCTACACAGTGTTAGAGAAATATGATATATGCCCTTTGAGAGATGGGGGAATTACACTGTGGCATGCATTTTATATCGCGTATGATATGACGACCAGAGATAATGAGAGCATTATTTGAGACATTGATATTATTTAGATGCACATTCCCATTGTGTGAGACTTGAGATCCATTAAGTGAGATCTCTTATACCCTTATCACTTTCGGCCGTTTGTAGAAGTCTTGGCTCAGTGTTGTTATTTTAGTTTGTTTACCGATGACCCGAAAGATAAATTGAGGTCTAAGAGACAGGTCTAGAAAAACAGCTGAATTGAGGATAATAGATTCGAGTTTGGGAAAAGGAAGTCCAATTGACATTACATCATTATGTTGTATTCATCAACATGCCTATTATGCCTATCTATGTTGGCATGTAAGCATAATAGTGGATACACAGTCGAGCGTTTATTGGGGATTACTTTCGATGAGGAAAGTAGTTCAATGAATGTAATTAGTCTTGGATATGGGGTACAACAAGTTATTTTGATACTAACGATGGCTTATCGATCATCCTAACAGGTGCATCGAGAGGTCTTTGCTTGCAGGTGTATTCGCAGGTCGTACGACGTCCAATCCTATATGAAAGTCCAGCAGGGTGATGTGAGAAAGATCGCATAAGTTATGATCTTGTGACGGACGTAAAATGCCTTCGTGTGCAAGTGAAAAATATTAAGAAATTATGCCCATCGTGGGGCATTTTAGGAAGTTATGGGATAACTTCCCATAACTTCTATTATACCACTCGGAGAAAGCTTGCAAAAAAAAAAAAAAACCCCAACACAGTGCTTCTTTCGCTCTCTTACTCTCTTTGTGGCGATTCTCCCAACGCCATCGCTTGCCTGAGTCACATTAGATACAAGAGATTCACCTCTCCTTCATTGAGGATGTAAGATTCATTGAGCCATGAGAGAATTTTTCTGAGTGAAGTAAAGAATTCTTTAGAGAGAGAATTCAATTTTGAGGGTTTGAGAAAAATTCCGAGTAGGAAATTTTTCCTGTCACAATAATCGTTGTACTAAGAGTTGCGATGTTGTGATGTTGCGATATTGCGGTGGTGGTTCGATTAATATCGTGATCACCATCCCGACCGTGAGATCCGATCGAGGGACGTACGGTCGATTTTGGAGACTCTACACGTTAAGATATTTATTCTATACCTGATCTGTTATTATTTTTTTGAAAATTATTGTGTATGTTTCCGTTGTGAATGAATTACGAAAATATCTAACAGATATAATGGCTCGTTTCCATATGCCTGAAAAATAATTTTCACCGGACCCCGAAATTTGGATCTAGTTGCAAATTCCAAGTTTTGTCAGGTTCATACATCATTTGGTGGCATTTTAGAATTGCAATTTGGCTTGCATTTGTTTGCAGCCAGTGAGGAGAATGGGAAAGGATTTTTGGAAAGAAACAAATTTTAAGTGGATCGTCACATGATTTGGGTTTAGGCTCTCTTAAGGTAGGTAAATAACTCAAAAATGTATAACATTTCCCCCCGCGGGGGGCCCCCCGGGGGGGGGGGGATGGACGGGACCAGGCTTGTCTCAAAAGAAAGAGAGAAAACGTAATGGACATCGAACCAGAAAAAGGTTTCGGTGCAGGTCGTGGATTACGCGTTCAATTCTGGTCAAACTAGTGGTAATCTGGTATGGCTGTTATAATCACATAAATATTACAAATAATGTTTTATTATTTGAGAGATGAGAGCGGAAAACACTCAACCGATCCCACAAAATTATAGTATCGTAGCCAATACTTCGAAGGAATTTTCCAAGATTCATGAAAACAAATTTTACTGTAGGGAAGAACGGTAAATTGAATTCAAAAATTGCGAGAATCACAACAATCATTATCTGGGGCAAATTTTTGAACATTACCACGTCAAAATCATGTAGCTATCAATCTTATGAATGAGCCAAATCTCTCTCTTCTGTTCTCATGTGTGATATTTAACTTATTCTTGTAAGTTAACTTTATAAGACTTTTGACCCCATATGAGCATATATCATGGTCGAAACTAACCCACTTTTGGGGCACCTGCTCATTTTAAGATCTTCGGAGTTCCCAAAATACTTCAATGTGGGCCCCAAAATACCAGTCCAATAATTAGAGCTCAAAATGATGTTGCAAGTCGACATGCAGATGCAATCAGTAACTTAATTATGGTGAGGATGTTGTCTTGCGACTAGGTGAGAGGTTTTCTAAGCATTTATTAGGCGAGCCCAAGTATAAATAATATCTTGTGCCTCATGAATTTATTAATCCACATGTTTTCACCAAAAATAATAATAATAATAATCCACATGCAAATGGTCATAATTGAGCTTTTTACTGTAAAATAATGACGACGAAAAACCATAAACAGGACTTGAGAGAGCCCTCGTCGAATCATTTGATTATATTATGTTAAAAATGACATGTACCAAAATCAATGCTAGGGGGGAGAGAGAGAGAACAATGGAAGTAATCCAACGACTTTTGGCTCAGATGGCACAATTCCCCTTCCCTTTGACTCAGATGCACCATCCCCTCCCTTTCCTTTCCTAGAGGACTCAAGTTCGAGCCTCCTAAAAAAAAAAAAAAACAATGGAAGTAAAATGAAAGCTAAACGGTAACAGTTCGCACATTCAATGAGGAAAAAGAGAAGCAAAAATTTTAACTGCCAACAGCGAAAAATAGCATCCATAAAGCATGAACCACGATTTACAACTTCAATAGATAAAATCCCTTATGTCCGTAGCGACCTCTTTGCTCCCAAATAGATCTACCGCCCGCAGAAACCCAATAAATGAATCGAGTCAAAAAGCGCGAGGCAATAGAAAGCAAAATTACAGCCGCGCAAGAGCCAAAAACCGAATAAACCAGCCTGGTGGCTCGCCAAGACAAAAAAGGTGAAGAAATTAGGCACGAATATGAGAGAGAGAACAATTATAGGTGTAAGTGTTCTACTATATATGCTGGTTACTGGTAGGTATTCAGGAGAGTCCATGTCTTCTGGGCACGGTGGACTTAAAATCATTGCGAATGTCTAGTCCTCTCCATGAATGTACCAACACAAAAGCATGGTCGCACAGCGGCGAAGGATGTAAATTTTGGCTCGCTGTTCCTTGATCAAGGAAGCGCACTTGCCTGTGAAGCCTCGCCCCTTCCTCTTTGAGGGGGCATTGACAACGCGCTTCTTGATTTGCTGGACTTCAACCATTGCCAATGATAATATAATGGCAAGAGAGATTTGATAATCTGATGGTACTCGGTCACACCAGAGCAAAAGCCTGTGTGTGGTGGACAGTCACGAGTCCGTGGGTGGGGATGGTACACCGTATATATATATATACACTCTCAAATCCAAACAAGATCGACTAAGCTCAGCTTTCTAAGAAGGGGACAATGAACATGGCCAGTTTCGAAATTGGTGGGATATGTATGGAAATATGCAGCAAGATCAGCTCGGATTTCGAACGAGAGGGGTTGAACGTGAGCATAGCTTTTCCTCTTTTATTATTTTTTTTTAGGAGTCCGAATTACGTTAGTTCTACCAGAAGAGTCGAAGAGAAGCAAAGGAAACACCAAAGAAGGGGTTTTGCTCGATACAATAAGACGCGGCAAAGCCAAGGCCGCGGAAAAATTGTGTCGGCAAAGGTGATGTCAATCCCATTCTTTCGGTTGATGGTCAGCTGGCCCGGGTGAAATTTTCCAGCAAGCAAATTTGGTTTGACAAAAGTACATGCGGAATTTAATGTGAATTAGAATCATCAAAGATGATTACCGTTAGCAATTTTAAACTTTTGACTCATTTAGATTCAATTCTAACCAAAAAAAAAAAAAAAAAAAAAAACTTCCTTCAAAGTTATAATTTTATAACAAAATTAATGATGGTTGGTTATTCAGAAAACGAGAAGAGAAAGTAAGGAGAGGATGAAGAGGAAGAAAAAAGCTCATTTTTTGTTTATATTTTTGGTTTTATAAGTATTCTTTTAAAAATATTTAAAATATATTATATATCAAAATCAAATAAATTATTAATTTAATTTTAAAAATATTTTATTTTCTTTATTTCTATATTTAGAATATTTATTTCCATATTTATATAAATAAATTTTCTATATAAAATCCACTAATTATAATATTTTAATTGAAATATTAGAGTATTAGGATTCATAATTTTATATTGTTTTTGGAACTTCCTTTGTAAAAGGGTTAAAAAGACAACCATTCATGCACCTGCACCCGTCTTTAAAATGCACACGTCTTTAAAAGGCCACTGGGGTGGAAAAGTTTCTTTTCAATATGCACCCGACATGTGTCTCCAAAAAACTCATGGCCGTTTTGGGAAAAAAAAAAAAAAAAAAAATCCACTGCCCTTCAATGTGCGCCTCATGCGTCTCGAAAAAATCTATGATCTGATCTTAAAAATGCTATTCTTCTTATAAAAATATGTTTTCAGCTATATTAGCATTACCTATCTTTTCTTTCAAATTCAACAAATTTTTATTATATTACATTAAATTTTAAAAAAATATCATATCCTTTGAAAATATTTATAAAATATTTATTTTTATATTTATAATAATATATTTTATATATAAATCCAATGAATTATAATATTTTAATTGAAACACGGGAGTATCAATATTTATATTTTTATATTACTTTTTATTTTTAATATAATAAAATTGTATAGCACAAAGAAATCAAATCAAAATTAAATACTTTTAAAAGCCAGTTTCACCGTTTATATGATTCAACAAAAATATCTCACCAAAATATAAAAAATACATGCATTTATTATTTGTGATTAAATAAGTCAGAGGGTGTCCTTGACTTGAGAAAGAAATAAGGAAAAGAAAGATAGAAAATGGAATAATTATATTGAATTTGAGAGAATGTTTCTATTATATATTTTAAAAATATTTATTTTTATATTTATAATAATATATTTTTTATATAAATCTAATGAATTATAATATTTTAATTAAAATATTGAAGTATCAATATTTATATTCTCATATTACTTTTTATTTTTAATATTATAAAATTATACAGTACACAGAAATCAAATCAAGATTAAATACCCTTAAAAACGAGTTTCATCATTTATACGATTCAACAAAAATATCTCATTAAAACATAAAAAATACACGCATTCATTATTTGTCATTAATTAAGTCAGAGGGTGTCCTTGACTTGAGAAAGAAATGAGAGAAAGGAAGATAGAAAATGAAATAACTGTCTTCGTCCTTGGCGAAGTCAAAGAAAGTGGGGGTGAGATGAGCAACGCACTCAAGGGACACCTAAAAAAAATTAAAATAATACCAAAAAAAATTTTAAATTTAACACTCATGTATCGAATTTTAAAAACTCTATGAATAATACAAATAAATAATATCATGTTGAAATTTTAAAATTTGAAATAAATAGTATCATATCAAATTTTTAAAACTAGATACGATACTGTTTACACCTCGATAGTTTATAATATTATTTATGTCGAGTTTTGAAAATTGATATGACATTATTCATATCGAGTTTTGAATAGTCGATATGACATTGTTCATTGATACTATTCATGTCAAGTTTTGAAAATTTCACATATGAATGTTAAATTTAAAATTTTTTTATATGAATTGTTTTAATTTTTTTTTTTTTTTTTTATTATTTTGGTGTTAGTCTCGGGTGACATACCTAGGAGTTAAAAACCGAAAGACGGCAAACCAAATTCACGAGGCCAAAATTTATGATGTTCTTTTGGCAAGTAGAAATTAGTACAAATTCTTTCTAGAATTTTCCACTTCATGACCAGAGCTTGAATTTGCAGTCTCAGTAGAATCATCATTTGATGAATTTGGATTGGAATATAAGTCTCCACCTCCTCTTCTACCACTAAAGTCGAACTCACCCAACTCTCTCACTCTGGTCTTTCCCAAACCTTCAACTCCTTTACGTCTCTATCTCTCTCTCTCTCTCTCTCTCTCTCCTTTCCCAAATCTTCGACCTTGTATCTACAAACAGGATAATTCCCATGAATCTCCTGTTTAGGTTTGATTATTGGGCCAAAATTAATGACTTGCCTACTAAATTTGAAGCCTAATTAATAGTAATGGTAATGCCACTTTGGACGGTGTTTTTCTTAAGATATCAATTTGTGGGGGGCATGTCGTTCCCAGGTGCGCAAAAGCATATTAGAGAGAGTGGAAGTATCGCCGAAAGGTTGAGGTAGAAAAAGAGGGGGTTTGGGTGTTGTCTTCTTGCAACAATCTAACAATGACTTTCTTCTGTTTTGGCTGAAATTTTGAGGGCTTGTTAAGTACATGAAATTCAATTTTTGTTCGTTATCGTGACTGTTTGTTGTACTCTTAAATTTGGGTTTTGACGTGTTGCCCTAAAACCTATAATTTTGTTAAGATCTTCTAATGTTCTCTAATTTGGCTGTTTATTTTGTGATAGTAGTTGCATTCTTTGATGTGAGTTGGCAATTATTACTAGATCTAGTCTTTGTTTTGACTATTGTTGTAATCCAAAAACCCTTTATTCTTGATCTTAGCCAAAAGCCCTTTATTCGAGTTAATAAAGTTTTGTAACTCAGACTATGGTCCTATGATTTTTCTCCCATTCATTTTGAAAGGTTTTTCATGTTAAAAATCTTGGTCTCCAATTAGGTAGTGATTGTTTGATACTTAGTTTGTTATTGATTAATTCTTTTAATTTGTTATTTTGAGTTATTGATTAGTTCTTTTAATTTGTTATAAGTTATTTTGGAATTTTAAAATATATATGTATATATATATATATTAATATTTGTTTGATTATTTGGCATTGTCTTTGTGTGCATTTAAGTGACACGTATCTCCATCATGCCAAGCACTTTTCTATATGCAATTCCTTAAACTTCTTCACCAACAATCAAATCCCCCAAAGAAATCAAACAACCAAACCATTTTCCTCGGGGATTTTTTTTCCCCCAGTTTTAGAAGAGATTCAATTGAGTATTTTGAGGCCGGTCGTTGGTCTTCTTTGGCAAATAAGTTAAGGAGCAGTCCAAGGTTGCATGTTCCTTATATCACAATTACGCATTGTGTCAAGGTATTGATGAAAATTATATGATTTTGGAAAGATGGGGTTGTTTGATGTTGTTATTCCTAACGTGGGTCGTTGAGGGATCGGGAGTCAAGAGGCTGAGAGACAGGAAACCGGGAGGTCAGGAGGTTGGGAGACCGGGAGCCAAGAGGTTGGGAGGTCAGGATGTTGGGTGACTGAAAGATTGAGAGATCAAGAGACCGGGAGGTCAAGAGATTGGAAGGAGACCAAAAGGTATAGTGACTAGGAGGTCGGCAAATCGAGAGATCGGGTGACCAGGAGGTCGAATGACAGGGAAATTGAGAGGTCGAGAGACCGAAAAGTCGGGAGACCGAGAGGTCAGATGACCGGGAGGTCAAATAACGGGGAGGTCAAGTGACCGAGAAACCAACAGATCGAGAAATCAAGAAATCAGGAGATTGAATAACCGAGAGACTGGGAGTAGAGAGGCAAGGAGACTTAAGCGAGAGTGTTCAATCGAGCAGTGATTGAGAGTGCAAAGTGCTTTTATTATGTAAAGCGGAAGTAGAAGATATGAAGACTGACATGAACTTTGTGTTTTGTCGATGCGACAAGACTCTCGGTGAATACGAGAGGTTGGAGGTTAGAGCAAAGAGAATGAGGTGGAATTGTTGTGGCTAACTAAGGAGGCTCTTTGGACTTCGTGCGTATATAGAAAGGATGGTCGCCATTGCGTCTTTTTTGCATCTTGAGCGTAGTGTTGTCTTGAAAGGTGTTGTGGAGCTGAGAGAATATATACCGAAACAAATGGTGCAACTAGTATGATGCGATGCCGAGAGAAAGGGAGAGATCCCATCTGATACAGTAGTAGCCATATAACTGAAAAAAATGGAGTTGAATTCTATCTGGATGCTAGAGCCCATATAATGCAGAAGATCGAGAGAGTGGAAATTGAGTGCCATCCAAGAGTCGATCTCATATAATACAAAGGAACAAGAGGAAAGAGAGTTGAATTCCATTCAAAAACTGTGAGGCCTCGTTGGGTCAAGAGGGCTCGTTGGCATTGTGCCAAATGAGAATTTTGTTGTGCTGAGTTGGGAGACTCGTTGGCATTACGCCAAGCGGACCGATTGCCTCACATGTCCCAACGGGTTAACATGGGATTAGACTGGTTATCCAACATGGATTGAAAAAAAAAAAAGAAAAGAAATTACTTATCCAATGCTTGAATTTTGAGGTCAGCACACGTTTTAGTCCTTGAATTTCAAAATACATCTGAGGATTCGAATTTCAGAAAGTGTAATAAAATGATCCTTCCGTTAGTGATGGTAATAATATGACCGTTAAATGCTGATTTGGAATGATGTGGCATCTGATATGGTACATCATTTTCTGACATGATGTGACATATGTCATATCAATGGTTAAACACATACTTACTTGCCACATCATTAATCTATTAATGTGGCATGGCCACATCACCAGTATTGCTGATATGGCACACCACGTCAGATTTTTTCATCTTCTTAGGAGACATCTCACAAGATGGTCAAAGTGAAATTATTTAAATTGTTTGACTTAGATTGAGAGTGAGAGAGTCAGAGTTTCTTTTACTCATGACTGAGTGGGGTTTGGTGTTATGTGAAAATAAGAGGAGAAAGATAGGGTTGTTTCAAAGAGAGGATTCTATCGTGTAATTTTCTGCTCCTGCACATATTGTGAACTCAACAACTTGGGGGTGGGGGGGACCGTGTGCGTATAATTTCAGGGGCTATGTTGGAGTGGCAAAATTTGAATTTCTCTTGGTCATGATTCGCATCACAATGTTCTTTAACAATGCACTTGTTTAACACAATGACAAAGTAGAATGATGACCAAACACAAGAGTCAATTAGAAAGAGAAGAAACCCCACAAACTCCTAGTCTTAGTTAGGTCTACCGGTTTACCTTACTTCCCTAAAAATCTAATCCTCTCTCCCCCTCCCCTTCTCTGGAAAGAAACAATCCTGCTGAATTCAACATGTGAATGAACATGATGAGGTTATCACCATATCTCCAAAAGAAAGAGGGGGAAAAAAGTGATTAATTTTGAGCACAATTCTAAACATACAATCTCTCTCTCTCTCATGTGCACATCTCCAACCCAATTCATGGGCTCCATCTCTCCTAATATTCTCCTCTCTACTACTACTTCTTCTACCACTTCTCCTCTTCTACCTTCACCACTTCCAGCTCCCTCATTGACGCCTCTCTCGCCATCATCACTCAATCTACCACTTCTGATACTTCTAAAAGATCAAATCAACAACCCTTAATTTCTACCACGAATCCAAAACCTCCGACCAAGAGATCCACCAAGGACCGACACACAAATATTGAAGGGAGAGGACAAAAAATCCGAATGTCGGCCACATGTGCGGCTAGGGTTTTCCAATTGACTAGAGAATTGGAGCATAAGTCAGACGGTGAGATAATTGAGTGGCTCCTCCAGTAAGCCGAGCCAACAATTATCGCCGCTAGTGGCACCAATACCATTCTTGCCGACTTCTCGATGCTCAACGTGTCTTTGCGAAGCAATGACGCCACTATCTCAGCTTCACTTTCCGAGTCTGCGCTGTTGAGTTTTCATAGTGCCTTGGCTTCAGCACACCATCCGCAATATGAAGAGGGATTTTCTCATAGTGCTTTGTTAGGTTTCATCAACAGCAGCACCAATAACAACCGCATGTTTTGGCTACAGATCAAATTGCAAAAGCCACGTAACACACTCTCACTCTGATTTAAAAATATTTCACTCTCGCAATGTTAGCAAAGAATTTAACACTTTAACCATAACGTCTCCCAGTAAATCACGAAGAAATCTGACGCGGCAATGCTACCTCAATAACACGGATGATGTGTTAATACCATGTGAACAAGTTGTTGATGTGGCAGATAAGTAATATTTAACTGCAGATGTGGCATGTGCCAAGTCATCATTTTATGTCAAAGTGTAAGCCATGTTAGAAAATGTTGTACCACATTAGATATCACGTCACTCCAAATCAGTATTTAATGATTAGATTATCGTTATCACTAACGAAAAGATAATTTTGTTATACTTTCTAAAGTTCAAATCCTCAAGTTTGACATTTTAAAATTCAAAAATTAAAAACATGTGCTCATCTCAAAATTCAAAGATTGGACAAGCAATTTCCTTTTTTTTTTTTATAAGTTCATGCCAGACAACTAGTCTGATCACATGTTAGCCCATTGGGACATGTGGGACATCCCTTCTTACCTGCCTAAATGGGACTAAATATTTAGGCTCATCCCATTCCAGCTTGTTGAAGCGATGAGGCGAGACGGGCCACAAGGGACATGTGACGACCCGTTGCGTCCTACCGACCTAAATGGGACTCAATATTTAGGCTCATCCCATCCCAAGCAAAGAGACGGCCGACCCTACGGGACATGCCCATTTTTACAACTTTGGTTAAGGGTTGACCTCAAAATGAGAATTATACATTTTTACTCACCGGCTCTGCAAGATTGAATTATTTCTGCCAGTTCATCCAGCATCATCATGTGCTCCATCATAACTTCAATTAAATAGGCATCTTTTTACAATTATAACAAATGTTGAGAGCCATGGTATGTTTGTCTTGTGGATGGGCAAAGATACAGAATAATTAACTTAAACCTTATAATAACTCGATGCTTCAATGTGTATGTTCAGAATTTTAAGTTTAATACATAACGATAGATCAATATATTCTATGATAAGGGATATAAGGAAGCAATCAGCCCTTCATATAAAATATTAAATTGGAGTACCATAGTAGCCAGCATAGATATGCCAATGTTGGGGGAAATTGAAAGTCAACTTGTTGAAGCCACATGCCCCATTTAATACGCTTCTTTAGGCTGCATGCAGTAGCCTCTGGTGACTGAAGTCATTGTATGTGTGCTTTCTTGTAACTTTGATCACATTCTCTTCTTCTCCTCTTTGCAGTCTTATTACAGAACTTCTACTAGTGTATCTTTGCTAACATTGAACTTTCTTATACTCATTAATGGAAATTATTACTTGATTTTAAGTTTGATTGAATTTCTCCATCTTCATCATTAATCCTATTTAGAAGTAGCATTGAGATCATTTTTCCTTTGCACCAACTGGTATCAGAGCTAGGTTAGGATCACCATGATGGCAGAGGGAACTCAATCTCAAGATCTGAACAAAAAGTTGGAAGAAACCATGAAAGCTTTGTTCAAAGAGTATAAAAAGGCTCTCGATAGAGAAATGGATACTCTTAGATCTCTGGTTATAGAAAACCACTCCCAAAATATCCATAATTCCCCATGCCAATTAGGACGGGGATAGAATCATCCAGAAGTCGGTGGATCCAGATATTCAGCTGCTACCAGGCTCTCCAGGCTTGAATTTCCCAGGTTCCATGGAGAAGAATTTTATGGTTGGTTGTACAAGTGTGAACAATTTTTTAAAATTGATGAAACAACTCTAGAATCAAATGTGAAGTTGGCAACTTTGCATCTGGAATGAAGAGCCCTTCAATGGCATCGGGAATTTATCAATTTACTCATGATTTACCTAATTGGGAAGAATATGTGAGGAACTTGACTACTAGATTTAGGGATACAATATATGATGATCCTTTGGGAGAATTGATGAGTCTCAAACAAAAGGGAATAGCAGACGAGTAGCAGGAAAAATTTGAGAAACTCCTTATTCGAGTGGAATTACCTGTGTCATATGCTGTGAGTTATTTCTTGAGTGGACTGAAAGAGAAAATTCATATTATAGTAAAGATGTTTATGCCTAAAACCTTATCTCAAGCTGTGGGGATCAACTGAGTTGAAGGTTATTAAAGTTTCAAAAATACAGAAACTCCTGAAAATTTGGTGGAGACTCACTTTATGATCAGGACAAATCATTAGAGTTTGAAGTACATCCTATAGTAAAAAATCTCGACACCAGCTTAGTAGAAATGGTTGGTTAAGCTCTTGGACTATAATTTCTCAATAGTATACAAGAAAGGAGTTGAAAATGTGATGGTAGATGCACTATCTAGGAGACCTATGAAGCTTGAGAGCTATGACAACTATTAACACTCTGAAATCCAACAAAGCTGGCAAAATGATGATAAACTACAAAAACTATTTTTTTTACTACTACAAGATGGGAAAACTATTAAATATTATTCGAGTAAATGGAATCTTGTACAGAAAAGGCAAGATTATGGTGGGCAATGTATCTAAATTGTGCCTAAAATCAATTCAATTATGGCACTCTAGTACTAATGGTGGCCATTTAAGAGTAGAAATTTCCTACAAGAAACTCAAACAGTACTGGAAGCACATGTACCTAAAAGTTGCTAAGGTATTGCAGAATGTGAAATGTGTCAACGATCTAAAACAGATAATGTTGCTTACCCTGGGATTCTGCAACCCCTACCTATTCCTATTTCAGTATGGAGTGATATAACCATGGATTTTATAAAAGGACTTCCCAATTCTTATAAAAAATCCGTGATCCTAATTGTGGTGAACAGACTAAATGAATATGCACACTTTATCCTTTTGTCCCACCCTTACTCAACTATAATGATGACTCAAACTTTTATGGATTCAGTGTTTAAACTCCATAGAATGCCTAAAACCATTGTAGTGATAGGGACAAGGTGTTTCTCAGTTAGTTCTGGAAAGAAATGTTCAGATTGCAACAGGTGAATTTGCAAGTTTTCTTGGTTATCATCCCCAGTCTGATGGGCAATCTGAGGTGATGAATAGATGCTTAAAGTAATCCTTAAAATGCATATTTAGTGATAAACCTAAGGAGTGGGTGAAATGGCTACCCTTGGTAGAATTGTGGTACAACACTAATTATCAAACAGTTACAAAAACAACTCCTTTCTAGGAGTTATATGGGCAGGAACCTCTTTTTCATCACCCCTATCTTCCTAATTTTTCTAATGTAGAAGCCATGGATAGGAGTTTAATTGCAATGGAGTGTCTCATTCAAAACCTTAAACATCACCTCAACAATGCTCAGAACCGAATGAAGTAGTTGGCAGAAAAAAAAAAAAAAGAACTAATAGAGAATTTTTAGTTGGGGACTGGGTATATGTTAAGCTCCAACCATATAGACAGCACTCATTGAAAGCTCATTATTGTCAGAAACTATCTCCAAGATACTTCGACCCTTTTCCAATTCAAGTTAGGGTAGGTAAAGTAGCATATCAATTGCAGCTACCTAGTGATGTTAAGATTCATCATATCTTTCATGTATCCCTGCTCAAAAAGAAGATTGGAAGCCAACCAATGGCACTCAAGGTCAACTTCTACTGGGTAGTAAAGCAAGGGATTGCTACTCTTACACAAATCTTGGTCCAATGGAGCAATGGTTTTCGTGAAGATGCTACATGGATTAATTGGCACTTAAACAGAAGTATCCTGCTTTTGTTCCTTGAGGACAAGGATCTTCTAAAGGGGAAGGGATTGCTATATGAAGGAAAATGTTAAGGAGCTGAGACGTGTGTTATTGAATCTAAAATTTGATGAGCTGACAAGTTGTTATTAAGCTGATAAATTAGTTAGGATGAATACAGAGTTAGTTCGATGAGTGTAGAAAGAGGAACTAATTTAGGGTGTGACTGAAATCATTGTATGTGTGTCTTTTTTGTAACTTTGATCACATTCTCTTCTTCCCCTCTCTGCAGTCTTATTACAGAACTTCCATTATTGTATCTTTACTAACATTGAATTTTCCTATACTCATTAATAAAAATTCCTACTTGATTCTAAGTCTGATTGAGTTTCTCCATTTTCATCCTTAATCATACTTAGAATTAACTTTGAGATCATATTTCCTTTGCACCAGCCTCCAATTCAAGTGCTTCAGCTAAATGGTGGTTACCGCTGCCATTTTTCCCTTTTTCCCAAGCAACAAGCAACTCATAATCCTATAGGATTCAACCCAATAGCTTTAATGTTCAGATTTTAAACATTTTGAATCATAAAAACAGATACCAGCCAGGTCCCATAACACCAATGCTATGTACTTCATCCGGACAGACGTGTTCCCAAAATCCTGAACCCAGAATTGACATTCATAACTAGGACATAGGGCTGACAATGGGACGGGTTTGGAATAAAAACAGCATTTGCATCTCCAGACCCAATTATTTATTTCTGTCCTAAACTCACCTCAAAACTGAAAAGAATTTGAATGTGCAATTGCAAACTCATCCCACTTAGTAAATGGGGACTCATTCCCAAAACCAAAGCTGATTAACTATCATTTACCAATATCAATAAGACTAGAACATATTTTAGAAAAAAAATACAAAACAACATTAACTTGAGAGCGTACAAAACACATAAATATGTGAAGAAATATAGAATTACAATTAATATTTCAAGACTTTTAAATACGAATGGGTGGGCTTGGATACCCGTGACTAATTCCTAAACATTCCCAAAACCAATTAGGGTTACAAATAAAAATATCAAACATGTCCAGAACCCATTAATCCATATCCTAAACCCATCCTAATTGGGATTGGGATGGATTGGTAAACCCACTTAATCCTTCTCATTGTCATCCCTACTAGAATAACAGTTAATTTGACTAATTTAAATCCCAGAGGGGTTTCTACTACCAGAAGGCATTATTAAAGAAATATGCTGCACAGAAAACTTTAGTTATAAGGACCACCATATGTAATTAGTCTCTAGAAAACTTCAGTTGAGATGTTAAAATATCAATAATGCCTTGGTGGTCACAAAAGGATACCAAGCAGCATGCATAAAAGTTGATCAAGAGGTAAGTCAATTACCTCTATGATAGCCGTGCACAAAGCTTCCCTGAAAGTACAGCACCTTCCATTGACGGGAGATATTTTTGTTTTGTGTAGTCACCAACTAAACAGAAACCCTCTATAGGGGATCTGTGATGGAGACGGCATGGTTCACAATTCTAGATAGTTTTGTATACAGATCTGGGGAAAAAATGTATTATTTGGATCCCTAAACAAAGGCTGAATGCAATGCTCAAGGTTTACAATTATGTATTTTGATCCAAAGCTAAAGAGGAAGTGTCCCTAATTTTCTTCAAGCATTCCTTGAGGCCTGTGAGCTTCAATTTGGTTCAATTGACCCCTTTATCTATTATAAATAATTCAATCAAACCCCTGAATTCAAATACACAACTCAATCAAGCCCCTCTACTCTCTTGAGAAATATAGATCCACCCATAATCAATGGATTTGTCTTAGAAAAACTCTCCAATTTTCTCGTGACAAAGTTTAGAGGTTATAGAGGGTGAAAATGTGCTTCTCTGCTTTAGAGATGTACTCTTAGGTGTATTTGGAGGAGTGAAATGCTAGGATCTTTAAAATGCAACTCCCGATCCCTTTCTCCTTTGGGAAAAGATTGTTTCTTATTGTTCCCTTTGGACTCATGCATTAGGAGTTTTCAGATCAATCTAGAGGACTCGAAGAGGGATTGAAAGGTACTCCATTGGTTTTTGCTTTTGATTTATGTTTCTTTTGAGTATGAGGATTTCTCATTATTTGAGCATTTTCTGTCTAATACAACTCTTTTTCTATCGAGAGAGAGAGAGAGAGGGCCCTAGGTGAAGCGTTCAAAATTGTTCGATTTGTTTTGTGAATGCTCTCTACATATCTTACTAAAATATTCTAAAAGGATTATGATATTACTGGAGGGAAACTCTAGTGTTTGAGGAAATCCTTGTACTTCCATTTGGGAGAGGTGCGCAACTTTAAGATTTATGAAATTTTTTCCAAGAGAAAAGAACGGAAATTTCAGCTTTTATTTTATTTTTGGGATTCGGGGGAGTGGCGACTCCTCACCCTCCATCCATGCCTGAGAAAACATGCTTAACAAGAGTAACAGAAACTAGGTTCCACTATATATTAGTGCACTCATGCAAACAAAGCAAGCACCAATAAACCATAATGTACATAATACATAGGAAAACTTCCACATATGTAAGCATGCTTAAGAATCCTAAATGATAGCATGTGCATGTTAACTATTTGGTTCACGCAAAGCATGTACAATCTCATTCAGCAGAAGGATTCAAATTATGTTACAGAATTCCTTACCTTGGTGTTCTCACAATAAGGTACTTAAGAATCTTGGCTGTGCTCTGATCCGTAGAAATTTCATCAGGAAAAAGTTTGGCTAGTTCCTCCATTGTAGCATGAATAATTTCTGAGTCAGTGCGTGAGATTCATTCTTTTGCTGGTGCAAAAACCAATTTCGAGCATAGATTTATTTGGATCATAGTACTCCTGAATATAGAAAAACAGATTAGGTAAAAGGGTGGTTGAGTTAACTTTGAGGAACATATAGCAATCATGTTCTATCTTCAGAACTATGCCATGTCGAATAGAAAACAAAAAAGGCAGCTCGCTCCATATCAGAGGCCCAAGAAGACAGCTCTGGTGTATAACTAAAAGCGCAATTTCCAAATAAGAACAAACTGAGATAAAGTTTTTTGCATCACACATGTACATGGTATCCTCATTTTCCAATAAATGGTAACAGTTGCCAATTTCGCCCGTCTCAAATCACAAATCTCATGCTCCAATGTTGATTGTCTCCACTTTTAATACTAAGAAATATTCATAATGTGCTTAAAGCATTTCACAAATAGAAAGAACCGAACAAGACGGAATGTTTTAACACAAATGTTACATTTAAAAAAATATTGGAAGCATGGGATAATCAATTCATTTGCCAGCCGTGATAAAGTTTCAGACATAAAGAGATGCACAATGAGACAAGGTAACACAGTATACTCTTCAGTAATGAACTTGTAGATATGGCACCAAGAACCAGCATTTACCTTACAGACATTCAGCATAAACACTAAGAAGTGGGCTTTTGCATCAACAAAACATATGGAAGCTAGAATAAGATTTCTTATGAACCAGTATAGTACATTCAAGGACAAAAAACCAGCTTAATAATCAAGAGATTGTGGGATAAAAGATTAACATGGAAAAGTTCAAGCTATAATCTGACCAATTTCAATCAGAAAAGTTTATTGTTATTACTTATTTACATGATGTAGGCCTAGATTAGAAATCAAAGATGCTGATCAACAAAGGAAAAGAAAAGATCCTTTCAACCTCTGTACTCTTCGATTTAGAGAATGGAACTGAAAATGACATTTCTATGGTACCAAGAAACCATCTGTGCAAGAATAATTTTGGTGACTCTGAGACAAATTATATAATATTACAAACTGACATACCAAATTTCTCAACCATAGATCCATGGGACAAAAATAATCGATTGGAACAAAGAACGAAAAGGACCTGCTAAAAAACAAATGGTCATATGTGTTCTTCAGCTTCCTGTCAAATCTGCAAGTAGTGTCTAGAAGAAATTGTGCAATTAGCATAACAAAATTATTTACAAGCCCATCCCCAGCAAGAAGGCTTGCCGCAAGGAAGTCTAGATCCTGCATCTCTATGGTACAGAATTGGGAGGCTGCTGAGAGGAAGAGGAATTCTCTCTCCACAAGAAACACTTTTGGTTATGTGGGAGAGGAGTTCAGCTCCTATTTAGGAATTTGTGAGAACACAACCAAGGATTGCATCCCTCATGTCATTTAGTGAAGGCCTTCTTAAATGGTTTCTTAGATTTTGAACATAAGTTTTAAAGATTAAGAGATTGTTGCTAAGCATAAGATGGAATGTCGGGAAGACAATGACCTTCAAATTTGGGCAATAAGGTCCACATGTGGCTGAAAAACAACATGTGGACTACATAGATGTCGAAGGACCCCTACGGGCACCAGAGTGAGGAGTTTTGGTCAATTGAAGCATTGATAGTGAATAATGGAATGCTACTTCATTCAGCCAAACAGGTGGAGCAAGAAAATTCTTAAGGATCTTCCTTGATTTATTTTCCTCCCGAGTTGGGTAAATAGAAATTGGCCAGGTCAATCATGGTACATGTGTAAGATCTTCTGAAAACCTGCCCAACAACTTAGCTTTTGAAAGTAAAAGATCATCACACACTTTCTCCAAAATGCTTGATTTGCTCTATAGTGGGAATTTAGTAATGCATATACCACTTAACAGGCTATCAAAACTTCAAAGAGTAAGATCGTATATAGGAAAAAATATCACATCATTTGGAATGTGGATAGAAGAGAAACGGATGCAACATCAGGGAGGAAGGATCACGGACAAGGCAACCTCCACAAACAAGATGGGCAACTTCAACAAATAGGTGTTTCTCTTGCCAAAACATATGGAGTCAATAATATTTCTAGTGACACCACAGGTAAGTTGAAACTAGGTATCGAGCATGTGAGATGACGTTTCTTGGTTTTATTTAGGATAAGAATTGGAGAACTCTGAGCAATGAAAGGTGTTTCTTATTGCAAGGAGAATTTTAGTTGTTCCCAAGGGGTGGACAGTTGAGTCAGAATTCTTACTTTTTGCTGTGACCAGTTTGTTCAACACAAATGTGAATGATGCATAATAGTAGTACTACTTGAAGCCCTAGGCAAATTGTTGAATCAATTAAAACCCCTTACCTTATTATCAAAGTAACTAATGTGACAATAATTACAGCATCACCTTGTCTGCAGCGATTGATATGTGCACTCAAACCCTATATAATCCAAATCACTGCATGGTGAGAGGCTTTTGTGATGCGCACTAATATGGTAATGACCTCAATTCAACAAGACATTTCATAAGCCTTGCCGATAATGGCATCTGTGGAGATTATGCAGTTTGGTATTGCGGACAGAGGGAGAAAAGAATCCATAACAGAAACGATTATGAATCTATCAATCACATACTCCGCCAACTAACCATATGTGGATATTGATAACAGGAACTCAACTAATTTTTCCAATTTCTTGAAGTATGCCATCTCCTTCCAATCGTCAGGCAGAAGAAGTTTCAGAATATCAACTGATTGGAAAATAACCATTAGCAAGATAAAGGAAGATAACATATAGTAGCAAATGTATTATGTTACATCATAAAAGCAGAAATCTACCGGGAGTAGCAATAACAGAAGCATCTCCTTCAATCACATCCCCATTAATTAGAACCAAATGTCTTACAGTTCGATTGGTATTCACCTCAATCTTTTGAATCCCTGAATTAAGTCAAATTTCGCCTCCAAAAGAGTGAATATGATCAACAATTGGCTTACAGAGTCTCTTTGAAGGGTTACCATCTAAGAAAGCCATCTTGGAACCATGCTTCTCCTGTTGATGAATCATACAATTTTTCAAACATCTAGTACCATGCAATATGAAATCCATTCAATTCCAATTATTCCAACGGAGAATAGTTGAAAGATATAATAGCATACAGAAAAGCACATGATGAGCTGAGACATTTCATTAGCTAAAACATTATGGAAGTTAAGCAAGATAGCATGATTCCTAGCATTTCATGATAAAGCTCAAAAAGTAACTACAACTAGTAAATTTGGTCAATCATCAAAGTGGTTAGTTTACTTCAAGGGTATTAAGATATCAAGTCCTAGTCTTAATATAAATGGATATCAATATCTCTGCATAGCAAGAGATAAGAGATGGCCAAACCTGAAGAAACTAGTTCAAAGCAATCAAAACACACATATTGAGAGTTCATCTGGATTGATGAAGTTTAGTGCCTTTGACATGGCAATATAGCACCCCATTAGTAACTCGGTCCTGCATACCCTGAAGCATAAGAGGGCAAATTAGCTCAGAGATAATTTAGACAAATAAAATGAAAACGTATAACAATTTATATCTGATTTCTGCTGAGAACGGAGGGCTTAAATTACTCGTCACATGAAAAAACCAGCTTCATCGGTGTAATTGTGGTGTCTTTTTCCTTTCTTTGCTGCACTTAGGCAAGTAAGAATTTGACATGGGCATGTGCACATTTGAGCAAAACTGGAATGTTCTCTGAGAGATTTGTGGCTCCTAACAGCATGAAAACAAATAAGTGCTCTAATATTGACGCAAGAGATTGGTGGCAAAGATACAAAAGACCTAATTGGATCAAACATTCTAAGATCAGGAGCCACAAACAAGCTAGCAAGCTAAGGTTTTATATTAATGTGATAGTCACTCCCAATGATTGACGCAAGATCATTAAAATGTGCAACAGGTGACATGAACTCGAGTAAAGAGGTCACTTTATTGCTAGCACATACAGGAACCTAAAAGATTTGTCATGCTTTGGAGTTCCCTGGAGCATGCAAATAAAGGCCTTTTGACACAAATAAGTTGATAAGGGATTCTATTTTCCATTTTACCATGCTCTTGGAGAAAGAAACTGGTAAGCATCCTCATAGAATTACTTTACATTAATTAGTCATTGATTCACGTAGTAGAAGATTCAAATAGATCATTAGTATCATAAGAGTAACATCTTTTGAACAAAACTATAGCAAAAAAGCAACAATAACAAATTGCATCCCTTTCAACTCAGCTTAGGCATGTGTCATTCAATTGAAAAACATCAAGATATTTGAGTTTGTTCTCATCTACCCTTTTAGCAAAACTGAATCGTAATCCCTGATGAGCTAAACTTGGATATCATCACAGGCCACACTAGATTCACAAGTTAAAAGACCTTACACACAAGCCTGAGGAAAGAATAATCAAATGGCAGGTATACTTGTTTTCTCATCCAGTCTGTAACAGTAATACCATCCTAAGCCTCAACATAAGCCTGCCCTCCAAGCATTGCTGGCAACAATCCAGTAGCAAACTGAATCTTCTCTGACTAATTCAGCATTTCATTGTTCCTTACGATGGCCCAAATTCCTACGGATAAAATTTGGGAATAAGACAGGAACAACTCTAGTATATATAAAGAGCTTGATACCATACTAATAAACACGGAGGTTTCCACAATCAAAAATTAAGAGACAAAAACAAACAACCTGCAAAATTTATCTCATGAGGAAAAGCCAGAAAATAGAAATTGTATCTGTTGGATCCTTAAATAGTATAGACACTGTAACTATAAATTAGATTACACACATAGGGCTACATTACCAGCATGATGAAAACTCATACAAGCTATTTGGATTCTGATATAATTTTTAGAGTTAATCAACTATTGAATTTACATTTAGAGTTAATCCCATTTTACTTTCTAACCAACCAAACCCAGAACCCACTCACCATTGTATAATACAGAATACATTCAAATGGAAGATTTAGTAAGTACGGTTTTGGAGTAATTTTACTAAGTTTGTTTTAACTTTAACGAGATTATTTTCATATTTGTTTTAGGGTTGTGCTTACATAGGCATTAGGGTTGTTGAATGCAATGATTCAGATAATGAATTTTACACTCCGTCATTGATTCTATCTCCATTCGCCTCTCCTATCTTCCCTCTCCTACTCTTTGACTTCTCCTTCTCCGGATTGGTTGTTGAATGTAATGTTCAAATAATGAATTTTACACTCCGTTGTTGATTCTATCTCCATTCGCCTCTCCTATCTCCCCTCTCCTTCTTTTTAACTTCTCTTCATCATGAATAGACAGTACGCATTTTGGGTGAGAGTAACTAGTTTGTTGAAAAGCTTTGGACCTTCACTAATTTAAAGGGGTTTCAGTACGTTATAATAACATTTAAGTCTTAATTTGGGGTGGAGGCAGAAAGCAGTATTGTTCCACTGTCCGCTTGATCCACACGTGGGGTAATGCAAGACCAACATTTGGCTATACACAATTAAATTTAAATCTTAATCCACTAGGAGTGATAAAATGCTCACCATTTAAAGGTGCAGGAAGAACCTCTGGGAAGTCAAAACGGCTAAATTCTCCAGGTTTATTGGGCATTGCGAATATCATGGAATGCTCTTTCCACTGCAACCGGTCATTAATACCAAGCTTCCCAAAAAGTTTCTGTATGTTTGGGTAAGCTCCAACTTCAAACAGCAGTAGAGAAGCGTTTTAAACATAAGACATCCATACTGAAGAAATAGAAATGTTCTTTTTGCAATTGATAAAGGAAGAGAGATTCACTCATTCAGACATGCCACACTAGCAAACATAGTGTGTTTATCACTTGAGTCATCCACAAATCCAAATACATGAGAACTTGTAAATAAATAAATAAAAGAAACCAGAAGTTGTTAAGTCATTTTTCATATGAGGGGGGAAGAGCTAGAAAAGTACATCAATATACATGAGACACTACATATACAAGTCATATGATATTTGAATAAGAAAAGAAGGGAAAGGAAAGATAAAGCTAACCACCTTTAAGTGCATGACAGCTTCTCTTTGGTGCAAAAAGGAGTTATGCCAGTATAAACCACCACATGCATATTCTTATTCTCTAAAAATTTAACCCCTCCAACTCCATCCTTCCCCCTTGGACCAAGCATGTCCTTAGCATAGAATACAATCGAAATCCAACATAACAATATCTAATCATCACATTTAAAGGGAAAAACCAGTAAAGAGAGGAGAAACAAACCTACAAAAAATATGTAAGCCCGTCTCATACCAGTCTCCATCATCATCTTTCCAGGCAGCCACCTGCATGAACATAGGAGTTCTAACCTCAGTAAAGATGCATTTATGAGGAAGAAACAATCATGTAGTACGGAAGGAGCTCTCTACAATTATAACCAAAATAGAGTTTTTCTCATTAAAAACATAGTATTGAAGTATATGAAATTACCATTTGTGTCATCTAAAAGTACTCACCAAGGAATTCTGAGAAACCAGAGAAGACTGAATAAACCATAATCCCTTTGTCTGTGGTAAGTTCGCTGAATATGTTTTATTTAATTGAAATCTTTTAGATAGAAACAAATAATTTTGCTGGATAGAAAAGAGGATATAGAAAAAGCTCAATGGATGAGAAATCTTTTAGAGAGCCTTCAGATCCCTCCTCAATTTTGATCAATTGGGATAACAATTATATCAATTTTATTCAAATAGTATTACAATTATGTTAATTTTGATTGATTGAAGTTACAATTATGTCAATTTTGATCAATTCATGTTACAATTACGTCAATTTTGATTAATTTGAATTATAATTATGTCAATTTTGATCGATTAGTGTTACAATTATATCAATTTTGATCGATGAGAGTTACAATTAATTCAACTTTGATTAATTAGTATTACAATTATATCAATTTTGATTAATTGAGATTACAATTATATTAATTTTGGACAACTAGGGTTACAATTATGTCAATTTGGATTAATTGGTGTGACAATGATATCTATTTTAATCAATTGAGATTGCAATTATGTTAATTTTGATTAATTTGGATTGTAATTAAGTAAATTTTGAACAATTGGTGTTTCAGTATTGATCAATTGATATTACAAATATGCCAATTTTGATCAATTGACATTTCAATTATGTGAATTTTGATCGATCATTGTCATAGTTATTTAACAATTATGATCAATTGATAAAAAATGACATAATTACAATACTAATAGATCAAAATTGACATAATTGTGACCTCAATCGACAAAAATTGACATAATTATAACCTCAATTAATCAAAATTGATATAATTATGATACCAATTGATCAAAATTGAAATAATTGTAACACTAATTGATAAAAATTAGCTTAATTGTGAACCTAATTGATCAAAATTGACTTAATTGTGATCTTAATTGATCAAAATTGACTTAATTATGATCTTAATTGATCAAAATTGACATAATAGTCATTCTAATTGATCAAAACTGATATAATTATTACCTTAATTGATCAAAATTGACATAAATGTAATCAAAATTGATTAAAATTAATATAATTGTTGCCATAATTGATCAAAGTTGACATAATTATAATTCCAATTAATCAAAATTAAATTAATTGTAACCCTAATTAATCAAAATTAAATTAATTATTACCTTAATTGATCAAAATTGACATAATTATAATTCCAATCGATAAAAATTAACACAATTGGCACATCAATTGATCAAAATTAACATAATTACGATCCCCAATTGATCAAAATTGATATAATTATAATTTCAATTGATCAAAATTGATAAAATTATAACATCAATTGATCAAAATTGACGTAATTGTAACATCAATTGATCAAAATTGATATAATTATAATACTAATTGATCAAAATTAACATAATTATGACATCAATAGATCAAAGTGTCATGGACTATTAGGCATCTCTTCGTGTTGTGGCATTACTCCACATGTCTTTGACACATGTTCATGTGCAAACTGCTCGTGCCATGGTGCATACTCGTGTGTGGGCTGCTCATGTATTGGTGTCTCCTCACATGGTGTCCTTTTGAGTGGTGGCATTCCTGCTCACACTTTGACATGTGTAATTGCTTCCTTTTCTTCCATAGAGAACTTTGCTTGATGATTGCTTGATGTGGCATGAAGAATCGTATCCTTTGGCATGTGAATGCTTAGGCACCATATGTCATTGCTTGGGTACTGCATGTCTTTGATTGTGTAGACTGGTGCCATCTAATGCAATACTTAAGGCGATTGCTTTTCCTCGTGCAAAGATGGTGGCTCTTCATTGATGTCCTTTGGCTTGTTTTGAGGTTGAACACATTTGTCCGTGCGAACCTCCATAATTTCCTCTTGTGTGCGCTTTAGGGCCATTTGTTGTGCATTCTTGATCATTGCATATGCCCTGCGAAGAGTTGCATCACAGGGTTTGTGGCAGCTGTGATGATAAATTAAAGGATTTGATGTGCAAGCACTCGGTCACTTGATGTTGGCATTATCGTGCGTAGGGGCTTGAGTTCTCCCTTGTGTGAGTGCATGCACAACTGCTGACTCTGATATCTTTTTCATTTTTTGTCTTCGCTACCACAACTACATTGCGGCGATATCCTTCCATATTCTTTCTTTTATTTTTTAATCCAAATCTCCATTTTTTCGAGTCAAAAGTATAAAAGAAATAAATATCACTTTAATCAATTCAGTTCAAAATATTTTAATCAATACACGCAATAAATAAATCAATTTCATAGCTTTTTGTGCCATTTCTCATGGAGTCAAATTCTCATTAGTACAAGTCAAATTCAAGCCTTAAATAATACAATTAGCTAATAAATCTTATATAAGTGTGCATAAAAATCATAAAAATGATATTTATCAATTACAACCACACAAGATTCGCCGAGAAAGATTCCTTCGACATGAATATCATGCAAGATGAGTTGAAACTCTTCAACTTTCCATACCCTTTTGAGTCAACCACCTAGAAGTTAAGAAAATTTCCAACCATGAACCTTTTCACGCCTGCATCTTCATAAGGAGAGAGGAGGAAAAAAAGAATAAAATTCACATTTTTTTTTCCAGAAAATATTTTTGTATGTGAATTGTTCACATACTTTTAAGTTTTTATTTCCATAGAGTCGGGCTCTTTGCTAACGTTATGCACCAACTGGGCATTTTGCTAGTTTTGAAATCCCGATAAACCAGTTGCAAAGCAAGCAAACCATTAAAACTATTTTACAATCATTCTTAAGATTTATGAGATTTAAACAATATACTTACGTATAATATTTGAGCAAGGAGAATTCAATGATTACTTATTTTGGTAAGATAATTAAACCCAGACCAAAAACAAAGGGACCTGCCAAGACTGAGGTTTACTCATTTTTGTTTTCTTTTCTTTTATTTTTCGAGTTTACTTTTAAGTTAATAATACTTTCTAAGGGGCTATTTGACTAAATTTATTATAAACAATTTACAAACTCGTACTAGTTAGATATTTTTGGAATTTACAAAATTATATTTCTTATTTTCAAAATAAGTTATTAAAATGTTTAAATAAAATAAGATCTACCTATTTATAAGTTTATAAGATTTTCAAAATAAGTGTATATACCTTTTTGTGGTGAAATAATTAAAAATTAAATTGTGTCATTAATTTATGTAAATAGTTATTCATTGACATGAGAGGTATAAAAGTTGGATAATGAAAAGCAGGATATTTTTGAAAATTTTAGTTTGTTTGCAGATAAAAATAAAATAAATTATGAGATACATAAAAAAAATGTTAATGTAAAATTACATTTTCTAAGTAACCTATAAATTCTAAACATCTTATTTTTAGATGTTAAACTCTTTTAGAAACAATTTGTTGGGAAAAATAACTGATTCAAAAAATATGTCAAATATTGTGTTAAATCATCGGAATCGAAATTTAATAACTAAAACTAAAATTCAAATCGGATAGAAGTGTACCTGATTCCATAGCTGGAGAGTGAATAGAGTGAATCCTTGATTTGACATTCATTTAGGCAGAATTCTGGGTACGATCTTCCAAATTATATGTATTCTCACAAATTCTCTTTATATGATAGGGGTATTAGGGAGATGAGTGATACCTTGACTTGGGGACCATAACCCTATTTATAGTTGTATGGTGACTTTTACTTTTCAAATCTGTTTGTACAACTTATGACAATTGTCCTTAAATCACCCTTAGACATTCACAATTTAAACCATCATAAATAACAAATGTCAATTGGTATCTACACATTAATTTATTTCCATATCTTTTGAAATATTTAAATCCAAATTACCGAGTTTTCTAAATTTACCATATTACTTTTATATGGCCTTAATTTATGAGTTTAACAGTATGCAATATATAATTATTTGAACATATAACCCAATGTTGGATTAATGATCCAACAATCTCCCACTTGGGCTATATGTGAAACTTATAATTATGTAATTGCGAAATGACTAAATTAGTTCAACTTTTCTGTCAATACTGAAATGTATCTATAATCAATTCGGTTCATCAATCATATCAATTTAGAATCAAAACGGTTTTTGTTACATTTTTTTCATAACTCAACCCTCAATGGTCACGTAAATTAATATAACCGAATAACATGAATCACGATATGGATGCGTAGTATGGAAATGTCATGTAATGTGATCTTTAACATTCTTATTTCTAATTGATCCTCTTTAGTGAGATCAACCATATTCAATATCAGAGTGTGATTCAAAATTAAATTTTTATTTTCGCGGAAAATAATTTCAAAATATGTTAAACTGAAATAATCGAAAATGTTTATATTAAATCAACATCTAAAATGTCACACCCCGTCTCGCAGTCCGAGCACGTGACAACCGCCGCGTGATCTAAGAATACGTACAGTCACCAGCACATGCCCCAAGACCCCGCAAGGCTAAAGAAATATTCTCATTCGATCCAATGAAACCAAAATATCAAGCATTTAACACTTTTAACAAAAGTGCAATTTAGGGAAAAATATATATATATAGATACGTAAAATATACAACGATTGGGTTTTCCAGCATCATTTCCAAAAAATAAAATTTTCATTTGTCAAAAGACACGCCCTCCGATGGATCCATCTATGAGTCTCAAGGCTTCGCAGCTAGGGAGAGCCAATACTAACAAAAAGTCCCGATAGCTTTTCCTCTACTGGATCTATCTAACCAAAAAGGGGCTGCTACTATATCTACACTTCCTCTGAAAAGATAAGAAAAGATGAGTGAGTATAAAATACTCAGTGAGTGGAGTACAATGGCATGTTGTGACAGTAAATGAGTGGTGAGTGTGGAAATGTCAAAGTCACAATTTCTAACAAATCAACTCATAGGTAGCATCAAACAATTTAGATCATTATAAAAGAAATGCATCCACAATTTCACACTTTCCAAAATCATGGGGTCTCCCTAAAGAAAACACTCCCGCCCAACATTTGGCTGAACGTGGATGGAAGCCCGCCAAGGGTTTTCAATCATTTCCTTTCAAAACACTAATTCCCTCTTCCTTGGCATTGACTCATACCTCACTGGGGTGCTATCCGGATAGTACTAGGGGGACGCAGGAGGCCGCGTCTACCTCCTTTTCCAAACAAACCCCTCTACCACGTCAACCCGTCGGGTCACTCCGTGGGAGGAATGACTATAGTCATTTACCATCACCAGCACCTCCATTTCACAAACATCCAAATATTTCTAGTATGCCACAAATTCAACAAATGGTTACCAAACCACAACATAATATTCATAAATGAAATTTCCAGCGACAGTGGCACGTATTTAATCACAAATGCAGTGGATGCAAATGAATTCAACTCATATTTTTAGGAAATCCCACAAACACAAATAATTTTAGAAAATCATTTAAAACTCATTTATAAAAGAATTTATAAAAATCATTTTTCTCATTCAAGCACAACAGTCCGTCCACTCATGGTGTTCGGGAGGGTGGTCACTCCAAGATTCCTCAACAGCAATAGCCTTGCCACGATCGGTCCATTCGGCTCCTACGAGACATTTTTTAAGAAATAAAAATATTAATATTTATTTTTCAAGTGTAACCTAGAGACCCCAGTCATTCAACCCCAGTTTTTCTCTCACTATCGGTGACTCAGTATTTTCAGTATTTTCCAAACCAAAGTGAACATCTGAATGAATAAACTAAAAGATGGGATATGAAAATAAAAATACCTTAGTTTCTATCTCCAAGAAACCCTCTTCTGTTCAGATTATATCAAGCCCTAGAAATTCAGCTCTTCTTTGTGACAGCTCTACATGCTTAGTTTCTTTCAAAATCAAGACTAGAATATAACTTTGAAAGGTTAGATGAGAAATTTGGAACCTTAAATCTTCGGTTTGTTAATGGATCGATGGAGTTTAGGAAGAAAAGAGAAAATGATTTAGAGAGAAAAGTGATAATGGGTTTCGTGAACCTTCTGGAATCTCACCCCACTTCTGCTCTCTTACTCTCAGCACACTTTCTCACATTTGCTAAATAGCTTTTGTTTATACCTAAATTACATAATTGCCCAATTATGTCCCCTTGGAGTTTTGGGAAGAGTTAAGACTATGAGTTGAGTACCGGAAGTTGGACCCAACTGGTGACAATGTGTTTATCAATGGGTTGAGAAAATTGAAAATATAAATACAATCTATTTAGAAATACTAATATATAAATTCTGTGAATATAATATAAATAATAAATAATGCATAACATAATTGAAGTGTTTGAATGCCTTAGTGGCAAAATTTTTTTTGGATGTTGCTAAGGTCATGGGATCAAGTCTTCGTTGGTAGAGTTTAAATAGAATTTCAAAGCTTATGTGTGTATGTGTACAGGATGTCAACATGACCGATGGAAAGAGAACCGATGAGGAGCAGCACCTATGGAGTCGATCAAGATATGCGTTCGGGAGAATGAAAATAGCCGACGGAAGAATTTGTCTAAACAGGTACATTTATCGATGGGAATAATGTGTACCGATCGAAAGGTTTAAATATCCAAAGTGGGGTCATCGATCGAACATTTCAAAATCAATACTGAAAATATTGTTAGAACGAGACCAATATCAAAAATAAAAATAAAATAAAATAAAATAAATAAAAAGTAAAATTTATAAATGTTGTCTAAGGTAATTGACAGAATTGGAAAAATAGAGAAAATGGAGCTATCGTTCGGTACCGATGAAACATGTAGAAATTTAATAAGATAATTACCGATAGTCTGCGAACAAATGGTAACACATTGGAAAGTAAAGTTAAATATCTGTCGATCGATTAACACAATACCGATGGGATTTACAATGCTAGTACCAAACAGCTATTTTAATATGACTTTCGATGAGTTTTGCAGAATTTGACATTTATCGACTGGTACAAAAATTTACCATCAAAGATATAATTAAAATATAATATACCGAACGGTATAGGAAAATTGAGTGTACCGATAGATATATATATATAAAATTATAAAAATTATGAAAAATGACCGGTCAACTCAACTCTGCAATATTGAACGAATTGTAACTTCACTTTATGCCGAGGGGATAGTAAATCACTGAGAATTGGTCACTATCAGTTACCGATCAGAAATATCAAAATTTGAAGAATTTGTTCATTACACACAACACCTCACCAAACGGGTAATTTTCCTTACAAAAGTCAAATCTCACTAGACGTTGATTACCGAACACTCAATTAACTGATAGTCTTACCAATTAGAAATTTTAAAATAAAGAAACTATCAGACAAATATCTACAAGGGTTTCCCGAACCAAAGAGCAAAAATTTACACTTATATTAACTTTAACCATTTTTCCTCCATTTTACAAAATATATAAAAATTTAAATAAGCCACTCAGAATATATATATCAAAGATCCGGACGTGTCCGGTGTTACATAAAATCACAAACTCCCACTGAAACTGAATATCTTGAAATGATATGACAACCATACGAGTAGTGTGCACATGAATCTTTAGGGTGATAATCCCTTAATAAATGAATCCATAATTTTGGAGTTTGTACCAATGTACTCTATAAACAATTGTCCACTCTAAATTATTTCTTTAAATGGAATATAAAACTATCGAACTATTGTCACGTAATAATTTGAGTGGTTTGTCAATGCCATCCATTATCCATAGTTCTGTGATAAAGTTTCATAGTCTTATTTCATAATTGGATGTCTCATAGCTATGAATTTCGTCATCATGATAGAAGAGACTATATAAAACTGTTTAACACACTTTCAAAAATAGCTCCTCCTGCTAGCATGCAGCATGTTGTAATTTTTATGCTAACTTGACATCCCACAAAATCGAAATTAGTATACCGAATGATTTCAAATTAATCTGACTTCCGATACGTGAGCATATGTCCTTTTACTCCCTGTAAGTATTGCAAAACTCATTTGGTTACTTTTCAATACTTTTGTTCCCGATTTATTTAAATTTCTGCCCAACATTTCTGTAATATATGCAATATCCGAGCGCGTACATATTTAAAAAATACATTAGACTCCATACTGCTGATGTATAAGGAATTTTTCTGTATTTTTCTATATTTAAAATCATTCTTGAGGTAATAGTAGAGACTAAACTTGTCTGTCTTAACCATAGGGATGTCTCTTGAGTATTTGTTCCCACAGAACTTGTGATATCCATAATTATCAATCAAATTTCATCTCAAAATCCAATGAGATAAAAATTTAATGAAATTTGTAATATCACTGTCGGAATGCCTATATGAAGTTTATCTCTTTCTTCACGGTATCGGTTCTGGAGGTGATTGAGTTTGTTTTTTCAAAATAGAGGGTTCTCCAATATTGTCTAATAACACCTTTGAGAATATCAACATATTCCCATTAAAAGACAATGTCTCTAACCATATCCCCCACAAACTCAATATCTTCAAAAAAATTGAGAATAAAATTAATACCCCTTAAACTTTTCAAAGTTCACTACTAATCAACTAACTATTCTTATGTCCAATTTTCTTTTATTAGGTTTAATAGACCTAATCTTAGTTGGATAACCCCAACCATACAGATATTTTAGATTAGGACGTATGCCGATCTAAAGTTCTTATGGGACTTCTATAGTTGTCTTAGTGGGAAACCCTGATCAGGATGTATGCTATAATATTAATTGAGCCATATTATAGATAATTGTCTATGAACGTGATAAAACATCTTTGACCATTCCAAGAACTTAAAGGAATGACCCATATATATTCTTATATATCAGTTCTAAGACGTCTAATCCTATTGACTTTAATCTCCTTTTGTTGGTTTGTTTTCCCTTTAAATAATTTACACAAATACCGAAATCGATGAAATTAAAGGTATCAAAAATTTCTCCTGACACAAATTTTCATATTCTCCATTTGGAGATATTACTCAATTTCTTGTATCATAATGGAGAGAAATTCTTACTAATTAATTTAAACCGTATACTTCGAGTACTATATTGTAGGGATTTATAAAATGAAATAATAATATCAACTTAATATAGATTATCAAATCTTGAAAGAAAACCGGAACCAACCTATTTAAACTCAAGAAACTAACCAATTTTTTCATTTCTAAAAAAATAGGTAAAATTTGATCTGTCCAATACAAAAATGGAAATCAAATTCCATTTAAAAGATGGAACAACAAAAATTTCAGTAATAACCAAATATAAATCTGTTTTCAGTGATAATTTAAACCTTTTTATCACTATAATTGAAATTTTATTATCATCATCCACGTAGATATATATTTCACCATCAATTAACAATCGACAATTTAGAAAACCCTACATAAATACACTGATGTGAATAATCGCAACGTAACCTGACCACCATGTCCTGATACCGAAATTAAGTTAATTTCAAAACAAACCAAACTAAGGTATATACCCTTTTTATCACGTCAAACGTGATAGTTGATATATTCTTTTTTTCTTATACCCTTTAGTACCATAGAAGAAGCAACCATTCTTTCCCTATTCAATCGGAATCTTTCGTTACTTCTTTTATGATGCTGTACCTGCAGCATCTTTATCCTGTTTTCTTTTCTTTCTTTTTTTTTTTTTCTATTATTAGTGGTCAAGAGTTTTTAACCATTATACTGTATAGAGATAGGATTTGTCAAGAGTGTACCAATAATCATTTCATTCTTGACAGATCATTTCTCAATATTCGTAAGAAAAGATTTAGCCGTCATAACTATAAGTAGAATGGTCAACTTTATCATCATTAAACATACGCGATTCAATATCTCTCACATTTCTTTCTCCCTCTTTTCAGAAGTACTCTTATTTGTAAGTTGTGGAAAGAATCATTTTTTAACGCAAAATTTAAATCAAAACTTGAAATTCGAGCCATTCAATTTAAAAATCAACTTGAATTGGACATTAATACTGGTGGGAATAATATTATCTGTCAAACAGAGAATAATAATCTGTATATACTCACATGAAACTTTAAAAAACTAAATAAATTCAAATATGAGTAATTCCTATCACAAGATACCTGTCACTCCATTAACATTTCATCTTTGGATAAAATAATTAACTTGTAAGTGGTATCTTGATGTAGTAATTAAATGCTGACAACATGAGTATATCAACCAATTACCTTCCTTTGGGCCGATAAAGTGATCACATGTAAAACCGAAAAATTGTCACACATTTATTACCATAAGGTGTTCATGTAATTTCGTCAAATACAGACCTTCCTTTGGGCCGATCAATATTCACATGAGTTGCATACACATAGATTTTTACATCTCTAAACAAATTAATTTCCACAAGAGCTGTCACTTTGGCTACATGTTGTTTCAATTAATTTATCTCGAGATATATATAAAACCATAGGTATAGTAATCAAACGTTGACAATAAGAATATGTTAACCAATTATTTTCTTTTGGATCGATGATATTCACATGAATTGCATGCATAACTTTTTATATTCCAAAATAAATTAATTTTCACAATAGAAGTCACTTTGACGACATATTGCTTTAATTAATTCATTTCGAGATATATACGAAACCATACTCATATTTAAATCATATCTGTAATTGAAAAAATTTCAATTTTATCCTGATGAGCTCAATTTCTTTAAAATTAGGCTATTTAAAACCCAATTTTATTAACTTTAAATTGCTTGCTCATTCATCTTACCTTTTCGTTCTTATACTTTCGTTGTCGGCATAAAACTAAAATTTTCACCTTTTGCCGACAATTGATTCAAAAATTAGCCAATCTCCGTTCTATAGCAGAGGGCACCAGAAAAGTTCCCAGAAAGGTGATGAGTTCATTTAGAACCGCTTAAAAACTAGTCAACTTTAGACTTAACCCCGTCTTGTTGACAAAACTTTTCTAGACATGTCATGCCATTACATACTAAAAGAATGACCAATTTTGAATATGAAGGAGATATTATAGAATGATAAGAATAAAAAATGGGTTTAATTAAATCTAATAAGTTCCAATACCTTTACACCCAGAGTTGGGTCTGTTTAGGACCAAAATGACCCATATCATTTTTTAAAATATATATATATATTGATTTTTTTATGATGTGAATTTGCAATAAAATGAAAGTTTTATTTTATTAGAATCTGAAAAGTTTTCTTTTGAAATTAGAAAGTCAAATCCTAAAAAAAAATGAATAAAATCTAGAAGTTTTCTTTTTTTTTTTTAAACAAAAAATGAAAATTTCTTAATTATAATTTATTTTCTGAAATTGGGAAGTTAGTCTTAAAAAAAAAAATGAAATCTGAAAATTTTCTTTTTTTTTTCTTTCTTAAAATGAAAAGTTTCTTTTTTTTTTATTGGAAAACTTTATTCTAAAATTCTAAAATTGAAAAATCAAGCTTTAGAAAAAATGAAAAGTTGAAATATGGAATTTTCTTTTTTTTTTTTTTTTATTTCCCAAATTCTAAAACTTTCTTAAAAGAAACTAAATTCCAAAATATTTTTTAAAATTGAAAGTTTTCTAATAAAATACTTAAATTCAGAAATTTCTTAAAAGAAATCAAATTTCAAAAGATTCTTTAAAATCGAAATTTTCCCAAAATTAGATTTATAGTTCTTTAAAATAAATACCATAAAAATGATATCCCAAAAAAGAAGGAAAGTCTGAAAAGAAATCTTTGACTTTGATTACCATAAAAATGATATTCAAAAATGAGGAAAAAATGGGTAAGTTTCCAAACAGTTAATAAACCGGATGTTTCCTTTTTTTGTGGGAAGTTTCAAACATTCTTGAAAGAAAAAAAGTCAACTTCCCAAAAAAAAAAAAAGGGAAATTGCCCATATATATATATATATATATATGTATGTATATTTAAAAAAACATTGGATGACAACTTTATGAAAACTTAATGTCGACTTTGCTTAAAACTTCTAATTTTTTTTTTATTAAAATCCATATCCAAAATTTCTAAATATTTTTTCAAAAACTAAAATATCCACAAAATTGTCATACATATTGTCAAAAATTCACATAATACTAATCATATAAAATCTTAAAATATATAGAAAAATTTCGATGATTCAAGTACGAGTGGTTCTGATACTACTTGTTGGGAAAAATAACTAATTCAAAAAACATGCAAATATCGTGTTAAATTATCAGAATCAAAATTTAATAACTAAAACTGAAATTTAGATCGAACAGAAGTGTATCTGATTCCATAACCGGAGATTGAATAGAGTGAATCCTTGATTCGACATTCGTTTAGGCAGAATTCTAGGTACGGCCTTCCAGATCATATGTATTCTCACAAATTCTCTCTATATGATGGAGGTATTAGGGAGAAGTGATACCTTGACCTGAGGACCATAGCCCTATTTATTGTTGTAAGGTAACTTTTACCTTTTAAATTTATCTGTATAGTTTATGTCAACTGTCCTTAAATCACCTTAAGACATTTTCTATTTAACCTATCATAAATAGCAAATATCAATTGGTATTTATACATTAATTTATTTTCATATCTTTTGAAAAATTTAAATCTAAATTATTGAATTTTTCAAATTTATCAGATTACTTTTATATGGAATTAATTTATAGATTTAATAATATATAATACATAATTATTTGAATATAAAACTCAATATTAAATGAATGATTCAACACAATTTTCAAATAAATTTTATGAATTTATAAACTTCCAATCATCTTATTAATTATTTTGAAAAGTCCATAAGTTTAGTCAGATATTTTCTAAACCACCAACACACAACGTCAAATATTGTAATTCGCTAAATTTTTTTTATTTGTTGGAAGGGGTGTCATACGGGACCATCAAGCAATAAAGCCCTTGAGTGTGTGTGACGTGTATAAATCTATCAACGAAACTTGAAGGGCCAACATGCTCAAGTCAAGCGAGCAACAGTAAGGTATGTTGTAAAAACAACGTGGGACTGAGGCGTAATAAGAAAAGTAGACGAAATCGGACTCTGATATAAGATAATCTCTATAAAGGATATAAAAAGTTTTTAGATATTACTTAAAACATTTTTTAGTTAGCAAATTTTCACGGATCATTGATGTAGAAAAACTATTTTATTAAATCTCTCTTCGACGTTCTCTCTCCACATCGACTATGTTTTCTTTTTTTTTTTTCTCTCTTTATTTCTTTTTATTTTAAAAAACTAAAACACAAAAAAAGAAAGATAAAAATAATAAAAGTACAATTATGATCACTCACTCCCTTTCTCCTTCTTTTTTTTTTCTCTCTCTTTTCGCGATCTATTTATCAATATGATATAAATCTATCACAATTTGGTCAATATTTTTCTTTTCTCCCTTTCGATGGGTTTTTACCACTATCTTATCTCTCTCTTTCTCAGCAAAGACCCATCTATTTTCTTTTTTCTTTTTTTCTCTTTTTCACCTATTTTCTCTCCCATGAATAAATTGATAAATTGGTCCATATTTCTTCCTCTTTTTGCCTCTTGGTCAATTGTTGGCCCCTTCATGTCTCTCTCTCTCTCTTTTCCATTGATTAATGATCCACAAATAGAGAGATTTAGAGAAAAAATTAAAGAGACAAAATCATACGAAAGGAGAAAATAATCAATACGCACATGAAAGAGGGAAACAAATTAAGAAGAAAGAAAAAAAAAATGAAGAAATTGTTTTCTCTTTCTATTTATCTTTTTGAAAAAAAAAAGGAGTCTGGCAGACCGGAAGAGGAGAGAGAGAGAGAAACGAATGATAAAATACTCAGAAAGAACAATGAAAGTCACCGACGGAAAGAAAATCCAAGTAGCATTCCATCCCCAAGAGTAACTACTTTTCATCTGCAGTTGGAAAAAGAAAATTTTCCAAAAAGTAACGAACCGGACTCGTGTCATGAGATTGTTTGATAAACGATACGCAATGTGATGGGCATGCGACGCAGTTTCTTTTTCAAATTATTTTTGTTATCGATAATGGAGGAGGCAGGGACGGGGACCCTCCGATGTTCCAACACTCTGGGGTCCAGCCGCGGGGGGGCCGGGGGGGGGGGCAGGGGGTCCCAAGAAAGTCCAAAATAGCAGTACAATTTTTATTTATTATTTTAATTATCCGAGTCTCGTTCGAAAGATCGGAGTTGCGTATTATAATTGATTGAGGCTTCGAGGGTTGAGGCTGGAGACTGGGGAGAGGAACGTTAGGTTTGAAAGTTCGGTCAGGAAAGATTGTTGGGCAACGACCTTTTCTTCTCCGTTTTCTCTCCCATCCCAATTAAGATATTCATATGGCCGATTTCAGATTAGTTCGTCGTGAACCGCCAACAACCGGTCAGCTACCAAATCATCATTTCCCTTCTAGTTGTTCCTGCTTTATAGATCCATCTCTCTCTGCGCCTTTTCCTCCACCACTGCTACTGCCACTGCCACTGCCACTGCTACTGCCTGATGCAATCTACACTTGCACTCTTCTAATCTACTTTCTTGCTGAATTACTACGGGGCTTTGAGACTTTCTTCAGCTTCCGACGACAGTAAGTGGAGCGGCACCCGACCCATGCCTGTACATTCCATTGCGTTATTTTTAGTCTGCTCATTCATCTATTTTCTCAGTTCAATGCGGCTTCTTCATTTTCATCTTCTTTCTTGTTACTGCTGCTTTCCTTGAGGATTTGGGAGTTTGAATCAAATATTATTTGCCCAAACCGTTGCAAATTGATTATAATACCCTGTGCTTCCTTCTCGTTGCCATCATTTGCTAATAATTTGTTAGATATGCCGTGGTAGTACAACCCTTCCAAATGTCACCATGTTTATTGTGTGTAGATTTAGACTTGTGTTTTCATCACATTGCCATCATTTGAATGTATTACTACTGAGAATTTCATCTCTATCCTGTCAGCATTGGTTTTTAGGCCGATGCACTGGAGGTTGATGTGCTGCTTATATTCCCTTTTTCCTCTCCTATATCATGCTATACACTCTTGATTGCCCTAGACATATCATAACAAACCTTTTGCCAAATCCAACTTTGAAAGCCCCTAATTTGATAGAGATATTGTAAACTGTGTTTTCAAAGGTGATCTCAGGTTTTAAGAAAATTTATTGTCCTAATAGACCATCCTCTCTCTCTCTCTCTATTACAAAGGAGGGCATCGCCTTGGGGAGGTGGATAGGGCTCCAACTCAAGACCTTAGGTCAAGAGAAGAGCTTTGATACCACTGGACCTAAGGCCTTTGGTCTAACAGACCATCTTTTTTCTATTTATATTTGTTAGTTGGAAAAAGTCAGAGCTTCTTTTTATTTAATTTATTTGAGCCCTTTTGGCCTATCTCTTGTTGCTGCATTAATATCCAAAAACACGTGAATGCTGAACGTGCAACTGAAAAATTGCTGCCTTAATGCAGTTCTCTTGAGTGCATGCTTGATGCTTATTTTCTAAAACCCCGGTTTTCCAGCTTGAACTATGGCGGAGGATCTGGATAAACCTTTGCTGGATCCTGAGAATTTCAACAGAGAAGGAATTGATCTGGTAAGTAGATTCAAATATTTTAAAATTTCCACATATTGGACTTTTTTCTGCGAAGCCACTCTCAATGCCTGTTATAAACAGGAGCGTTTACCTCTAGAAGAAGTTTTTGAACAATTGAGGACATCATCACAAGGACTTTCTTCTGAAGATGCTCAAGCCCGATTGCAAATTTTTGGCTTAAACAAGCTTGAAGAAAAACCAGTAAGATGATCTTTGCAATTACTTTCTCAGGTTGTGAAATCAATGAAGTGATTTTTCAGGTCGTCAAAATATAATATGCTTGCTTTTGTTGTTATTCTCTTTCTCAGCGATGGCGATGATATCTTCATTATCCAGCCTAAACTAGTTTTGAAGCTTTAACTGTCAAATCAATAAAGTGAAAACTTATGTGCCTGGCATTTGATTTTTTAATTGAAGTCACCTAATATCCCTTAGGAGATTCAATACAATACAACCAGAAACTAGGTACTTTCAAGCAATGTTTTTGGTTGGTAAGGAGGAAAAGAACTTGAGACTTTTGTGGTCAAGAAACTGCTTTATGTTTTTGTAGGCTTATGGGTCAAGGCACTTAATTTTCGGTTAACCTCTCACTTCTTTGTTTATGAGGTGGATGTAGTCTCTATTGCAGTATTTTCAGTAATTTTGAAATTGTGCTAGGTTGAAAAAATGGCTCATCCAGTGCACAAAGTGCTCCCTAGTGTTATACTGGGTTGAAAATTCTCAATAAACCATCTTACTTTGATATGCCAACTTGATCTAATTAAGAGGATTAAGAATGACTGCTGGGATCTCTTATTGAGAGTCCATATGCCTATTGGCTGGTCACTGATTGAAATAATTCTTTGTCCTCATTCATAGATTTAATTTCCAACTTCCACCTAAAATGTGCAATCATCTTGATGCAGGAGAACAAGTTTCTGAAATTTCTTAGTTTTATGTGGAATCCCTTGTCATGGGTTATGGAGGCTGCAGCAATAATGGCAATTGTCCTGGCTAATGGTGGAGTAAGTACAATGATCCTTGTACTCTTATAATGGGATCTGCTTTTGGGCACTTCTACTTTTCTCCAAATTTCCTAAATCTTTTGACTTGTATTATTGTGTTTCATAACTATTCTTCCGGTACTGATATTTCAGGGGCAGGGTCCTGATTGGCAGGACTTTGTAGGAATTGTTTGCCTCTTATTAATCAATTCAACAATCAGTTTTATAGAGGAAAACAATGCTGGGAATGCTGCAGCTGCACTTATGGCCCATTTAGCTCCAAAAACAAAGGTGTGCCTATTAATACACTTTTTACTATTCAGGAAAAGTTTTGTGGGTTGAAACTCACTTCTAGAATAATCAAAATACTCTTAACTATATTTGGGAAAAAATTTTGTTTTAGTTTCTTTTTCGGCTTTTATGGAATCAACTTCCAAATTATCCCAAGTTGATCTATAATACAAGCTGTATGAATAACCAAAGTTATTGATTTGCCAATTGTTGTAAGCATGTGAGGTGATTAAACTCCATGAAGTCTGGTCGTCCAGAAGTGAATCAGTTTTCAACAAAACACATGGACATTTTTCCCTTTCTCTTTTTGATCTGTAGGCAATTAGATAACACTAAGAGATGATGCACCACAATATCATAGGGCCCATAAATAAGTGAACAGGAATCACTATGCCATTTTAAAGAGTTCTCTCTCTCTCTCTCTCTCTCTATATGGGGCCTTCTCTTTTGTCTCACATTAGATTGAGTGGTTTCTGGAGGCCCTGTAAGACTTTTGATTCACCATTTTTGTAATCAAGAGCTTGATCATTCCTGTCATTCCCCTTTTTCTGTCATTCCCTTCAAAAGTCTCCAACCTTACTCATTGAAAGTGATGAAATTTCTTGCAAAGTTCAACTATCAAATTTTCTGTTTTGTGGCTGAATTACTCAAATTATTAGTAATATAATGGATTTCTGGAATTTCTGGTTATATAAGAAGTTTTAGATGTTCGGGGATTTTCTTGATACATTCCTATTCATAAGAAGTCTTAGATGTTCTGCTTATTTAAGTTGCTGGGGACTAAGGAATTAAGGCTATTCATTCAGTGAATAATACTATGATAAACTTTATACATCTCTCTCCCTCTCTTTCATATCACTTGACTGAGATTTTTGGGCCATTTTTCTTCAGTCTTCCTATTCTAATCTTCATTTCATTTTGTATAAAGGAACAGTCCTCTAGGCAAGCTACATTAATGGTCTGCATATGTGTGTTTGGAGGGGGTGTTTGTGGTTGTGTCTGTATGATCCTTTTTTTTAGGAGGGTCATGTTTTCTGGATGGGACAGAAATTAGGAATGATATGCTTAAATCGGTTCCTGTTCCCTTTCAAAGATAAATATCCAGCTACATGCTGATTATGACAGCTAGGGCTGTTATTATACTTACCTACTGCCTCAGAAAAATGCTGTGCTGTTAACAAGTCAGAGCTTGATGTCACATCATTTAGTGCAGGTTCTAAGGGACGGGCGCTGGCAAGAGCAAGATGCGGCAATTCTAGTTCCAGGAGATATTATTAGCATCAAGCTTGGTGATATCATCCCTGCAGATGCTCGCCTACTTGAAGGAGACCCACTGAAAGTTGACCAGGTAAAGGATAGACTAGTTGTTTCCAATTGACATTGTATTGCCATTTAAATGTTGTATATATATGTGCGTGTATGTAAATATATATTTATATGTAAGAGTCATGTCCATTTAATTTTTAATTGCACATGATTATTCAAGATGGTGTTTAGTGGATATATAATTTCAAATGATTTGAAATCACCTTTGCAGTTAGCTCCCAACTTGGCCATGAAGTTTTTGTTGCCATTTAATTGTTTAAGGCCAAAGATGCAAATAATCCTCTTGAACTTTAAACCTACTTTCAAATAGACCTCTAAACTCTCAATATGGTCAACTACCTCCCAAAACTTTTGAAAAAGTTTTCGTGTTCTGAATATGTCTCCATGTTGACTTTTCGCAAAAGATCTAAATCTAGCCTCTGAACTGTTCACGTGAATTGTTTCATTCCTCTTTGTTCTCTCTTGAAAAGTTCATCAAATTTCAAGTATTAATTAACATTTTGTGGGGAATTCTTTTGGGTTTCGATTTTTGCTCACATGATAATTTTTCACTAAATTTGATTTGCCCAATTAAAATTTTCCTATGTAGACTCCAAATAAATCCTTATCTTCTGTCTCTACATTTTCATTAGATAGGAGGAAGACAAACATACTGGGTCAGTGCCTCGCACTTGACTTTTAAGTGGATGGAAAATTTATTGCATCCACTTGTTGAGTTGGTTGATATTTGTTTTAAAAGTTTTGGAGGGTAATTGCCTGCATTAAAAGTTCAAGGAGACTTTTGGAAGTAGGCCTAAAATTTAGAGGGTTATTTGTTGTTTTGACCAATTGTTTAGTCATGTGTGTTTATTGAACAAAAGAATTTTCAATTGATATGATGCATGGTAACATAAAGGATTCAAAATTCATTTTTGCAGTCAGCTCTTACCGGAGAGTCTCTCCCCATAACAAAGAAAACTGGTGATGAAGTTTACTCTGGCTCAACGTGTAAGCATGGAGAGATTGAAGCTGTAGTGATTGCAACTGGAGTTAATACTTTCTTTGGTAAAGCGGCTCATTTGGTTGACTCCACTGAAGTTATTGGGCATTTCCAGAAGGTGATAAAGCATTACTTCTACAGACTCAAACTCCTTAGACTGATTGTTTACTTATCCGTGAATGCTTCATAATGACTTGGGTATTTTTACAGGTTTAACAAGCTAATTGTAGTTCTATTTCTGCTTTTAGATGAAGCATTTTCTTTTTTCTGGGTAGGGGGAAGAGGTTATAGCATTAGACAAAGACAGAGGAATTCTCTTAAGGTGAGGACTGAACAAGCAAAGCTCCCCCCCACCCCTGGTTTCCATGTCCTTCAACCCATCCTTATAAAAGCCCCGGGGTGCAAAAGTCAATATTGAAGAATAGAGTACCCAAGTATCCCACATAAGAGCAGGGGGAATAGACTGATTTCTGAGGACTCCCACTTTTTTGTCAATCTAAATGGGAACCCAAATTCTGGTGTTTCTCTGTAAGACACTATCATTCTTAGGGTTTAGCTTTAAAAGGCCCCCACCGATGAAAGAAACCATTCGTATTTATTCTATTGAGAATCATAGACCATATAAAACCCCTAACCTTTTTGGAGCCTTAACTTTTCAGGCGAAGTTAACATAGCAGAAGGTAGAAATATTGGAGCTTTGCATAAGATGATAAAAGAATTGCAATACTAAGTGTTTCTCAAGTCAGGTATTTCTTAGTTAGAAAACATAATTTTTGTGTTTGATTTTATCCTGCAGCTCTATCTTGGTAATGCCATAAAGCAGCAGACTTTAGTACCTTATCTGCACATAAATCTATTTCTGATGTGATCTGGTGCATCTATATTTCTGTTCACCTGATCTTTGGGTTTAAATAATCACTTTGCATTTAAATTTAGATTATCGTTGAAAACAGATGGGATTCCTTTATTAAGTTAAAGGATTAATAATTGATATTGAAATGATTATTAACCAACTGAATTCATATTTGATATCATAACCCTCCTATATTCTGATTAAGATTTATAACTCCATTGGCAAACAGCACAAGATAAGAAATATGTTTCATTCTGCAGGTTCTTACTGCAATTGGGAACTTCTGCATTTGCTCCATAGCAGTTGGGATGATTCTTGAGATCATTGTCATGTTTCCCATACAGCGCCGATCATACAGGAGTGGGATCAACAACCTTCTTGTTCTCTTAATTGGAGGAATTCCCATTGCCATGCCAACAGTATTATCTGTCACACTTGCCATTGGTTCCCATCGACTTTCTCAGCAGGTAATTTTATGATCTCTTAATATGGTAAAACTTCTCTGCCCATTTTGTATTGCCTTTTGATTGACAAGGTTTTGGACTCAGATAAGTGCACTTGAAGTTGTGCCAGTAGTATATGTTAAAGATATAAAATAATAATAATAATAATAATAATAATAATAACATCTTAAGCTTGTGCTTTTAGAGTAGCTGCTTGTTTCATAAAATTTGTCAGTATGGTATATTAGTAAAATGCCCCATTTGGTCTTAAGAAGTTGAAATGTCGTTCTTAATATATTTGCTACCATAGGCTATCTTGTCTAGAGAATCCTAACTGCTTCTATCAACTCTTGGGTTCCATTGAATGTATTCTGTGCTATGGAAATAATAAGTTGAATAATATAAACTAGTTTGCATTTTCATGCATTCTGGTCCTGGGTTCTATTGAATGTATTCTGTGCCATGGAAATAATAAATAGAATAATATAAACTAGTTTGCATTTCCATGCATTCTGGTCCTGGGTTCTATTGGATGTATTCTGTGCCCTGGAAGTAGAATAATACAAACTAGTTTGCATTTCCATGCATTCTGGTCCTGGCTGATTTGGATTTCTTTATCTGTGTTTGATTTTCCTTAGGGCGCTATCACAAAAAGAATGACTGCAATTGAGGAAATGGCTGGGATGGATGTTCTCTGCAGTGATAAAACTGGGACTCTTACTCTGAATCGCTTAACTGTTGACAGAAACCTTATTGAGGTATTAAAAAAAAAGGAGCATTGTTCAGTCATGCCTGCAATTTTGTGTTGGAAAACTGTCAGTATAGTGTAATTGGCAGGATTTGTATGCATAAGGAGATCGCATGAAGTTGTTTTTTTTTTCTTCTGCCTTTCTATCTGATATAATTTGGAGATATGATCTCTGGGCTGTTACATTAGTTTTCTGAATTTGAAAAACTGAAGGCTTATTTCGTATATTATCATTTATTTTTTCTTCTGAAGCCAAAGAGTGGAAACAAGTGGCCTACTTTTTTCTTTTGGCTATTATCTTATAACCTCGGCTATTTTCTGAAAGTTTTAAAAAGTACTTGTTAGAGATTAAATATCTAAAGACACTGTTTTATCAACTTAAGATATTGGGAAGTTGGCTATTGCTTTCGGTATCTAAGAAGAAATTATTGACTACAAAACTTAGGATACCATGCTTCTTTAATCCCCTTTATTGTACATTTTCTTGACCCTCTTAAGAGTCATCACAGACCCATAATCAAGGGGGAGGGTTGGAATATAAGTACAAATATATGAGTGCACAGTTTTCCACCAGCTTATGCTTTGGCTTTTGGAGTAGTTTATTTCACCATTCAGTTTAATTTCTTGTGTCCAAACCTTTATGCTACTCTTAATTATCACAATTTTCATGGTTTTTCTTTTCTTGTCAAAATTGAAGTTATTTCATCTTCAGAAAACATTTTCATACACTTTCTCAAGTTCTCAACAAGCTTATTTGGATCCAAGTTTTTGAGTCTATTATCAAGTAGAAGCTGAAGCCCATTAAAGGGTTCCTTAAAAGGTGGTTCAACTTGCAGCCGCTATCTCTAGATATTTATACTGCTTTGTATCCTAGAATACTATAGTTAGTGTGGTTCCTTCAATATTTATGTGAAGATTGTTAATGTTAAACTTAATATATTCTTCTTTCAAAGATAAACCAATTGGTATGGAATGGTATCATGATTGAATGGGACCATTCATTGCAGGAGCATGAGGTTCATGCCATCTCTCAATTCCTTTGTTAGAAGCTTGTATTGTGGAGAACAAACTATATGTGATCTGCTTCTTTTGTTAATTTTTGTTTGTATACCCGTAATGACTGGATATATTGTGTAGGTTTTCAATAAAGACATGGACAAAGACACTATTGTCTTGCTTGCAGCCAGAGCATCAAGACTAGAGAATCAGGATGCCATCGATGCTGCCATCATTAACATGCTTGCTGATCCAAAGGAGGTAGCAGAAATACTATTTTATGAATATTAACTCCTCTCCTTTACCTTCTTTTTTTTTTAGTGGGGGAGGGGGTTTGGTGCTTGTTTGTTTCTTTTGCAACTCAAAAGGGAATGTCTACAGGCACGTGCAAATATTACAGAAGCACATTTTCTACCTTTCAACCCTGTGGACAAAAGGACTGCAATTACATATGTTGATTCTGAGGGAAACTGGCATCGTGCAAGCAAAGGAGCTCCTGAACAGGTATGCACATGCTTCAGAGGAATTAACTGAAGACCAGATCGTATATTATTTCTAATAAACTTTTTATGAGAGGCTAGAATATTACGGGAAAATGGGGTGATTGCCAGGAATTTTGAGCACTAGAAGATGGCAAAATATGACACTGAGTGTTGAGTCATTAAATAACAAAAAGAGTATAAAATGTTTGTAACTAAAATGAGGATACTCATATGTATGTATGGTAAAACTAAAAAATATGTTTTATCAAAAAAAACTAAAAAATATAAAATTAGAAATGAAGAACTACATATTAATTTAGGAGTGAATTCAATTGTGGATAAATGATAAATTGAGAGAATATCCTCTAAGGCAGTTTGGACATATGTAACGAAAATTCAAAGATGCACCAGTTAGGAGAAGTGGGATTTTAAATATAGGAGATTTAATGAAATATCAGGGTAGACCGTTGAAAACGTGGATGCAAATTATGCATAAAGATATGAGTGTCAAGGATTTATTGTTGTTGTTGTTGTTATTATTCGGATACTTTTTTTTCTCTCCTCTCCTTTCTCTTATATCGGTTTCAAACAACCGATACCAAAATTTGAGATTAAGGTTCAGTATTTTGTTGTTGTAGAAGATAGCAAAGTGGTTTTGGCTCTTTCTCTTTGTCTTGGGGGGAGGGGATCGATGAGTGTTATCAGCCTCATAAGTACTGTCTTCTGGGAAGAAAATTTGAAAGTTATTTATGATGACATCTTCCACAACTTTCTATGCTGCATGATCCACTGGAATTTTGCAGGTGCCATGCAAATTTGCTCATTATTGATAGACCAAGGATAATAATATCATGATAAACGAAGAAGAATATAACAAAGAGAATTGGTGACGCAAAACAGAAGCGATGGGTTGAGTTTGATCATCTCAAACCCTAAAGCAAGAATGCACCAAAAGGATAAAATCCAGTCCACGGTTCAGAGGGAAACCTCAAAATTGTATCAATCAAAGTCTAGAACTAAAAGAAAGCATCAACGTCCGACTTAGAACATGCCGGTCTTGGGGTTGGCGTTGTTGAAAGCTTGACATCAAAACATAAGAATGATTGAAAGAACAAACAAATGAATTTGTATTAATTGAAAAACATTTAAAAATAAGAACTTTTTCGAAACATAGAACAATCGATGCAAGAGAAGACAACTTCTTGCTTGCTTACAAAATGGGAAGAGTAGATTTCTATTTATAGAGAACACCAGCCAACTAGCTAGTAGGGACAAAAAAACTAGCCGGTTGAGAGAAAAAAACTAGTCATCAGAAATTATGCCCAACGTGTCCTTGGTAAATTAGGTTGTGTTATGGGCCTTTCTAGGCTTCTTTGGGCTTCCATCTTGGACCTTATGAAGGACTCTCCTTGGCAGCAACATTATGGGCCAGGGTTCTGGCCAGATTGGGCCAGAACCCAGAACACCAGGAACATTTTCTAGGATATGTTCTTGGCTTCCTTTGTGCTAGTTTGGAGCACTCTCTTGGGCCTTCGCTTGGGCTGATTGTACTCCATATTTTCAACACTCCCTCTCAAGTTTGGTGAATAGACGTTTATGATGCCTAACTTACGAACTATGTCTTGAAGGTGACTGGCCATAGTTCCTTTGATGAAGATATCAGCAAACTGCTCATAGTTCCTCTGGTGAAGATATCAAAAAAATGCTCATTGCTCTTCACGTGCGAAGTGGCTATAGTTTTGTCTTCAACCTTCTATCGTACAAAGTGACAATCAACCTCTATATACTTCATTCTTTCATGGAAGACAGGATTGGAGGCGATGTGGATCGCAAGCTGATTATCACAGAGGAGTTTGATTTGGAATGTGATTGGAAACCCCAATTCTTTAACCAAAGCCTTCAACTAGAAAATTTCATTAGTTACTGTTGTCATGGCGCGGTATTTAGCTTCTATGCTAGAGCTTGAGACAATTGATTGCTTCTTGCTCTTCTAGGACACCAAGTTTTCTCTAACAAACATATAATAACCTGTGGTGGATCTCTTATCCTTTGAGTTACCAGCCCAATTAGCGTTACAATAGCCCATGATCTCTGAGATTTGGTTGTTTTTCATCCAGATACCTCTTTGTGGAGTTCCTTTAAGATATCTCAGAATCCTTTTTGCTGCTCGCAGATGTCCCACCTTAGGAGTGTGCATATGTTGTCTAATTTGGCTGACAACATATGCACATATCGGGCTAGTAATAGTCAGGTAAATATGTTTCCCAACAAGCCTATGATATCTCGGCATATATGTGTAGGGCTGATCATTCTTTTTTCCTTCATCAGTGGTTGAGACAGGGTTAATGACTGGTGTTGCTCTCAATTTACCTTTTCCTGCAATAGATCAAGAACATATTTTCTTTGGGATAGGACAACTCTCTTGATAGAGTAGACAATAAAAAGTATTTTAGTAACCCTAAATCTTTAACTTCAAATTTAGATTGAAGGATTTTTCTTACTTGATCTATTTGGTCCGAGTCATTCCCCGTAACTATAATGTCATCGACATATATAAGTACAATAGTGATTTTTTCATTTCTAATTTTAGTAAATAAGGATGAATCACTATTACAGTTTCCAAAATTGTTACTAAGAAGAGCTGAGATGAGTTTTGCATACCATGTTTGTGTAGATTGCTTGAGGCCATAGATAGCTTTCATTAGTCTGCGCACTTTTCCTCCATGCTTTCGGGGAAGATCTTGAGGTAGATGCTAGTAAACTTTCTATTCTAGTTCTCCTTATAGAAAAGCATTCTTAACATCCATTTGATACATCGGCCTGCTCCAGTTGATGGCAAGGGACATAAGAACTCTGATGGTGCTCATCTTTACAATGGGAGCAAAGGTTTCTGTGTAATCCACCCCAAAGGTCTGAGTGAATCCCTTGGCTACAAGTCTGGCCTTGTACTGCTCAATTGAGCTATCACTTTTATACTTAATCTTGTAGACCTATTTGCATCCCACCGCTTTCTTCTCCTTTGGAAGAGTTGTTATTTCCCAAATCCTATTCTTAATGGGAGTGTCCAGCTCTTCTTTCATCACCTTCCTGTATTCTGGTTGATCATTTGCCTCTTCAAAGCTTCTGGGCTCCTGAGCTTGGTCACTGCTACTACTGGAGAATGCTTGATAACTTTGGGAAACATTAGTTGTAGTATAAAAATTAGAGATGGGATGCAAGGTTACTTTAGAGTAATAAACCCTACGATTCATTCATACAGATAGGGCAAGCCTCGGCCTTGTTGACCCTCTCAGAGGTGGAGGAGATTGTGGTGAGTCACTTGATTCCTATTCTTCTTCGGTTGTGAGAGAGTCATTTTGAAATTGATCTCCCTTTTGCTCCATGTTTTCCTCAGAATTAGAAGATACAGATCCACCTTCTTTGCTTTGTTCACGGTTTTCCGATTCTCCCCCTTGCTCCAAACTTTCTTCTCTTCATGATGTATAATTGGGTTATTGTGGAGCATATAAGAAGACTTGCAAGTCATATAAGAAGACTTGCAAGTCATCATCTTTTGATGCCTTTTCTTGTGCTGTTTCTGTAAAATAAAACTCATTTTTCACAAATATCACATATTTTGATTTGTATATTTTGTTAGTCACAGGACCAAGACATATATATCCTTTTTGAAAAATTGCATATCCTATAACGTCTACCCTTTTTCCAATTTGTCCTTAAGTTATTCTGGGATATATACATAACAGACACATCCAAAAATCTTAAGATGAGAAATGCTTGGCTTAGTTTTTCTAATTAACTCCAATGGTGATTTCCCTGAGAGTATTTTAGTGGGAAGTCAATTAATAAGGTGAGCAGCCACATTAACTCCATCACTCCAGGATTCTTTAAGGGTGTTAACATTGAACATTATAGTTCTTGCCACTTCGAGGAGATGTCGATTCTTACTTTCGGCAACTCCATTTGTTGAGAAGTATATGGATAAGAGGTTTGATGAATTATTCCTTTTTCTTCTAGAAAATTTCTAAACTCATTATTCATGTATCCTCCACCATTATTGGTTCTAAGAATCTTAGCATTTGCATTATGTTGTTTGGTGACAAACATGAGGAAGTTTTTAACAGCTTCAAATGCATGTGCCTTAGTGAAGAGCATGTAGACTCAAGTGTATCTAGTTTGATGATCGATGAAAGAGATAAAATATTTGTAATCTCTTCTCAACGTAACAGGAGATGTCCAAATATCTGAATGTACTAGATCAAAAGCATTTTTATATATGGTTTCAAAACATAGGTAGTACATTAATGTTTCTTTCCCAAAAATGCAAGCTTGATATGATCTATTTTTACAATTTTTTGTTGAAAATAGACATTTTAAATCATACTTATTAAGGTGTCCTAATCTAGCATGCCATAGTAAGTAGCTATCTTCTTGGCATGTTTGAAGTGCATTATTATCTTGATTCAAAAAATATAGATTGTTCTTCCTTAATCCTCTACCAATCACTCAATTTTGTCAATTTTTCTGAATGAGTTTCTTCTCATTTGTTATTCCATATATATAGAAAATTGTACAGAAATAATTCAGGAAGGTTTTTAAATTACAATCGTGATCTTCTCTTATTCATAATCTATATATTCTAATTTTGGTAGTCTAATTATGTATATGGTATAATTAAACAAATTGATGGAATCCCTTGATTTTCTAATTGACTAGCAAATTGATAGAATCCCTTTATTTCGGAATTGACTTGTAGATTGATGGAATCCCATTGATTTCCGAATTGACTTGCTCAATTTGATGTTGATTCCTTGATTAGCTCCGTTGATTAAATCTCTTACTAACATCCCCCCTCAAATTGATGCGCCTGATCAAAAAGCATCAATTTGTTTATGAGAAACTGGTGACGAGGCTGAGGTAGTGCCTTGGTAAGGGCATCAGCCAGTTGAAGATCTGAGGTAATATGCGGTAGGGAGATAACCTGATTTTCAAAAGCTTCACGAATAGATTGACAATCCATTTCAATGTGCTTAGTGCGTTTATGAAAAACAGGATTAGCAGCAATCTGAATAGCACTAGTATTATCTGCATAAAGAGGTGTGGGGTTGGATTGAGAAAATCCAATTTCAGTCATTAAACCGCGAAGCCAAATAATCTCTGAACAAACAATAGACATAGCACGATATTTCGATTCGGTGGAAGATTTGGATACCCAAGCTTGTTTCTTACTTTTCCAAGAAATGAGCGCAGAGCCAAGAAACATACACCAACCAGTAACAGAGCGTCGGTTGTCAGGGCAGCCTGCCCAATCAGCATCACTGTAATCAATTAATCGAAGGGAGGATCCAATAGGAATGAATAAGCCACGACCAGAAGTACCCTTCAGGTAGCGAATGAAACGACGAACAACAGCTAAGTGAAGGTGTCGAGGGGTATGCATAAACTGACTGACTTGCTAAACAGCGAAAGAAATGTCAGGACGTGTAATTGTTAAATAATTAAGACTTCCGACCAACTGACGATATATCATAGGATTAGGAAAAAGGTCACCCTCATCACGACTAAATTTCACATTAACCTCAAGAGGAGTATCAACAGGAGAAGCAGATTGAAGTCTAGCTAAAGATATCAAGTCCTATGTGTATGTGTTGATGCAAAAAAATACCCTTCCTATCCGAATGGACCTCAAGACCCAAAAAATAGTGGAGAGAACCAAGATCCTTCATATGAAATGAAGTTTGGAGCTGCTGTTTAAGCTGTTGAATCAAAACACTATCTGTGCCAGTGATGACAATATCATCAACATAGACAAGAAGAAGAACAACACTATCCGTTGTTTTGTGAAGGAACAGAGATGAATCATATTGGCTCTGGGTAAAAGAAAAGCCGAGTAAAGTAGAATGAAATTTCTCAAACCACGCCCGAGGTGCTTGTTTCAAGCCGTAAAGAGAACGTCTAAGTTTGCACACACCAGAAGAGGAAGAGAATAAGCCTGGAAAAGGAGTTATAAAAATTTCTTCCTTAAGATCACCGTGCAGAAACGTATTTTTAACATCCATTTGATGAAGTGACTATCCCTTAGAAGTAGCAATAGCAATAATAGTTCGGATAGTGGTCATTTTGGCGACTTGAGCAAATGTTTCATCGTAATCCACCCCATATTCCTGCCTATTGTCAAGAGCAACCAACTGAGCCTTATAACGGTCAAGAGAATCATCATAATTCAGTTTCACAGAATATACCCACTTACAGCCAATTGGTTTAACACCAGGAGGGCATGGAACAATATCCCATGTATAATTTTTTTGAAGTGCTTGGAGCTCATCTTGCATTGCTTGTTTCCAATACGCATGTTGGGCTGCCTGAGAATAACAAGTAGGAACAGGAATGCTCGATAAAATTACATTAAGAGATGTATGTGGGAACCCATACCTATCTGGTAGATGAGAGACACGTGTAGATCTTCAAGGTGTTGGAGGTACAGGCTCAGGTGACGAGTCAGTATCAGGAGTTAAAGTGGTTTTACGTCTTGTATACACAACACCTGGTTTGAAACGCTCAATAGGACACGGAGCATCATCAAAGTGAGGAAGTATAGGAGAAGTAGTAGAAGAGACCACATTAGACTGAAAAAATAGTGATTCTCAAAGAAAATCACATTTCGAGAGGTTCGAAGACAATTAGCAATAGCATCATAACATAAAATCTCTTTTGAGTGGTATTGTAACCCAAAAACGCACACTTAACAGCTTGGGCACCAAGTTTGTGACGTTCAGTAGATGATAAGTGAACAAAACACACACCCAAAAGTATGAAGTGTGTGATAACTAGGATGAGTGTCGTAGAGACGAAAAAATGGTGAGTCAAAGTTCAAGACTTAAGATGGAAGACGATTAATCAGATAGACAGCTGTGGACATGGCCTCAACCCAAAATCGAGGGGAAACAGAAGATTCAAGTAGTAAGGCACGAGTGACATCCAACAAATGTCGATTTTTACGTTTAGCTATACCATTCTGTTGAGGTATATAAGGACAAGAGCGCTGTGAAATAATACCTTTGCGCTGTAAGAAAACTTAGAATTCATTTGACATATATTCTCCTCCAGAGTCAGATCGTAAGATTTTAATATTAGTAGAAAATTGATTCTCAACATATGCCAAGAAATTTTGAAACACGGAAAAGACCTCAGCTTTAGAGTGAAGAAAATAAATCCAAGTAAACCGACTATGGTCATCAATAAATGTCACGAAATATTTGTGATTTATATGAGAGAGTACAGGAGAAACACTCCAAACATCACTGTGAATAATATCAAAACATTTTTCTGCATGATGACTAGAAGAAGGAAATGGTAGAGTCTTACTCTTAGCAAGTTTACACATAGAGCAATCAAATAATAAAGATGACTGATTTTTATTTCCCAAGAATCAATGTTTCAATAAGTGAGACAGGACGAGAATTAGGTTGGCCCAAACGTTTATGCTAGACCTCACTTAGATTTGTTACAGTGTCACAAGCCAAAGAACAAATACCATGACTAAGGAAATATATAGGAAACAATCTTCCCACTTTAGGTCCCTTAGCGATCACTTTCCCGGACTCCTGATCCTGCACAAGACAACCATCACGAAAGAAATGCACGTTATAATTGTTATCTACCAATTGACCAACTGAAATTAAACTTAATGAAAGCCCAGGGGACACAAACACATTACGAAAAGATGAATTAATATCACCAATAGCAGCAATAGGAAGAGAACTACCATCCGCAATTTGAATATGTTGTACACCACAATAGGGTCGAACATTGTGCAAATAATCAGAAGTACCAGTCATATGATTCGAAGCCGCAGAGTCAACAAACCAAGGTTGAAGAGTGGGTTTAGTCTTACCTTGAATGCCCAAGGCAGAGAATGCTGAGATAATCATTTGTTGCACCATTTCTGGAGTCAAGACAACTTGATTAGAAACTGCCGGAGGTGCTGTCATGGGACCCTTATCTACTGGCTTTGTAAGGGAAGATAAATGAACTGCAGCATGGAAGGCTTTGGTTGGACGATTCTTTGGCCGTGTTGGACATTCTTTAATAATGTGATCACGTTGTTTGCAATAGTTGCAGAATTTTTTGCTACAATTTTGAGCAATATGCCCAAAATCCTTGCATGAATAGCATTGAATCTGCTTCATATCTCTTCTTTTTCTTTTCCCTTGAGCAGGGTAGGCAACTATTACAGACTCTTAGGTGAGTTTGTCTTGTACAATAGCTTTTTGAGTAATTAATCGTTGCTCTTCCAGAAATAGTTCTCCAACATACACGTCCAAAGAGGGAATTGGATCTCGGTTCAGCAAAGCAGCCCTTGTAACCTCAAATTCTGGTCTAAGTTTCATGAGAAACTGATCCCGTCGACTAGTATCATAAACTTCTTTGAGGACAGACAGTGCCTCTCGTGGTACTTTATCATGTATAATGGCTGAATGTTCTGTCCATAAATTAAGAAAACCAGAATAGTATTCTTGAATTGAAAAATTACCCTGACTGTAATTTGCAATGTTCAGCTCCAACTGAAAACGTTTTGCATTGTTGTCTTGATTATAAATACGTTTCAAATATTCTCACATTTCCCTGGTTGTTGTAAAAGGGCACAAATTGTTGACCATGTGTGGCTCAATAGATCCCAGAATCCAAGAAATAATCTGAGCATCTTTTGTCTCCCACGTAGCAAGGCCAATTTTGTCATTTGGTGCAGTAGAAGACCCATCAATATGTCTCCACAATCCCTTTCCTTTGACGTACATCCTGAATTGAAACTCCCAAGCCGAATAGTTCTTTCCGCTGAACCGAACAGAAAAGTTTTCTGTTGCCATAGTGATCTAAAAAAGAACTCAAAAATGTGTAAAAAATTGTAACTCTCCGAAATAAAACTAACAATATGTGATCTAGAAATAATTCCAAGATCAGAACTATTAAAATCAAAGGAGAAGACCAAATATTCGAAAGCTCTTAGGGCTGAAACAAGAAGGACACTAAAGTCCCTAGAACTGAACCAAAGATATTCAAGAGCCCCTAGGGCTAAAACAATGACACGAATATTTTGATAGAAGGCTCTGATACCATGTCAATTTGTCTGAATGAGTTTCTTCTCATTTGTTATTCCATATATATAGAAAATTGTACAGAAATAATTCAGGAAAGTTTTTAAATTACAATCGTGATCTTCTCTTATTCCTAATCTATATATTCTAATTTTGGTAGTCTAATTATGTACATGTTATGATTAAACAAATTGATGGAATCTCTTGATTTTCTAATTGACTAACAAATTGATAGAATCCCTTTATTTCGGAATTGACTTGTAGATTGATGGAATTCCCTTGATTTCCGAATTGACTTGTTCAATTTGATGTTGATTCCTTGATTGGCTCCATTGATTAAATCTCTTACTAACAGATTTGTCTTGCGATCCTAAAAAACAACCTTGTCAGGATCAAAGACAACTTTGCAATTATGGTCCCTAATTATTTTGCTAATGAACATTAAATCGGAAGTGAATTATGGAACATAAGGAGTCTTAGTATTTTTTCCCAAAAAATCTACTTCTCCTAAGTTTTTAACATGCAAATCATTTCCATTAGCAAGTTTAACTAATTTATGGCTAGGTAATTGTTCTAATCTTTTAATCTTTTATTTGTCCCTACCCATATGAAAGTCATATCCTAAATCTACCACCCATTGCTTGTAACTTAAAGAAGAGTTTAGACAAGTACCTTGGCCATCCATAGAAGATTCGACTTGTTGGAGCATCTTTGTAGGCTCATCAATAGCAGCTCCAAGCATCACATTTCGAGCCACGGCCGAGAATTTTTGTGCTGAGGAGGTTTGGGCTGCCTCTTCTTTTGGATGTAATCTGGCACCATGTGTGGGTGAAGATTCTAGCACTTCTCTTTGATGTGCCCTGGTTTCTTGCAATATGAGCATATTTTGGGCTGCGAGGAGTTCTATTCTTGGTCTCCAATCTTGACTTGTTGGGCTTTATTAGCAACTTGATCTTTTACCTTTGCTTTGAAAGCATGACTTTCAACTTTGTTGTTTCGGGAAGATTCTTCCAGCCTCATGCTTGCCTTGACCCTCTGAATCATGTACCTCACTTCTTGATCGGAAGGGAAGTACTTTATCCTAAGAATCTCCTGACAAACACGAGTGAAAGCTTCTCCTAGGGAAATGAGAAGACCAAAGGACTTGTCTTCATCCTTTCTTCGTTGCAAGACATTAAAGTCAGTAGTAGTTGGCCTTAATGTCTCCAAGTCATTCCAAAGGTCCTCATACTCTCCAAGCAATTAAGTGAGAGCCTTTCCCTCTTTTCAGATATTTGAAATTTGCTTCTTGAATCCAAATATCCTTCCCAAATTTTTTTGTTGGCCATAAAGGTGATACATTTGATCCCATAGTGCTTTTGAATTTGGAGCACAAGTGACCATATTTCTGTGGGCTTGAACCATAGAGCTAGAGAGAAGTATGAAGAACTGGTCATCTTCCCTCTTCCACTCCTCATATGCTCGGCTTAATTCTTCCATCAATGTTTTTGTGACATGATCAAGAAGGTTCCTTGAATTCAAGGACCTTTTTACATGAGCTGACCATTGAAAGTAGTTGGAAGAATTTAGAGTGACGGAAGAAAAGGGTTGAGCATGAACAGGTTCTGGTTTTTGCAAGAAAGACTCGAGCAATCTTGAAATTTGTTCGGTTGAAGAGTTTGGGATATTAACTTGATCCGATACCATGTTGAAAACTTGATATCAAAACAAAAGAATGATTGAAAGAACAAACAAATGAATTTGTATTAATTGAAATATATTTGAACATAAGAACTTTTCCACAACAATGAACACTATGTGCAAGAGAATACAATTTCTTGCTTGCTTGCAAAATGAGGAGAGAAGAGTCCTATTTATAGGGAACATCAACCAACTAACCAGTAGAGACAAAAAAAAAAAAAAATAGCCAGTAGGGAGAAAACTAGCCGGTAGTAAGAAAAAAAATACCCGCTAGAAATTCTACCCAAAATGGCCTTAGTTGATTGTGCTGTGTTATGGGCCTTTTCTAGGCTTCTTTGGACTTCCATTTTGGACCTTATGAAAGACTCTTCTTGGACTGTAGACAAGGTTGAACAGCAGCAACATTATGGTGGCCAGAACCCAAAGCACCCAGAACATTTTCTAGGTTACGTTCCTAGCTTCCTTTGGGCACTCTCTTGGGCCTTTACTTTGGCTGATTGCACTCTGTATTTTCAACAGGCATCATGAATCTTGTTAGATACATAATCGAAAACAAAACTCTCTTCTGAGACAAAATCCTCTGACCCTTCATTCCCGCCAAGTTTCAAACTCCCTTTTGCCTCTTCCATTGTTTCAACAACCACAATATCAATATATCCGTGATCTTCAATCGCCTTTTCTAGAACAACCCAAGCATCTTCCACACTGAGAGCTCCTTCATTTATTTCCTTGAGAATAAATTCTTCACTAGCCAAAGGAGGACTCAACTTTTCAACTTCAGATGTTATAGGGACCAACATTCACATCAATTCCTCCTCCCCAATCTCACAAACAACCTTGGGATAGTCACAGAAGTTTGGTTCTGCAGATATCTTTTCCTTTTTCACCTTCAACCCAGTCCCAGACCCAACTTCTGTAACCCTAGTAGTAATTACTATTGGTTCAACCAACTCTACTTTTGGGACTATCAGGCTATCCTCACTACTTCGAAATTTTGTATGTGATGGCCAGATATGTTTGTAGGTCGAAAACTCTTTAACTTTCACAACCATCTTATCCCTTTCCATGCATCAATAGGTCTATGACCATACCCTCCTCCTAAATGCTAGTACATTATCCAACCATTCTAGAACCCTAGGAGATATTTTGTTTTCTACGACCCTTATCATTCTAGAATCCAAAAATTCTGTGACTTCATAATGTTCATTACATTTATTCAGCCAGTCTAAAATTCTTTCACATTGAACTCTACATAAATTATAGGAATTTTAATTTTTGATTGAGAATATTTTATGCCTTTATTATATTCATAACCTGCACAAACTAGTTACGTAGTAGGATGGTCACAGGAAACAGCCCGACGACATTTAATTCCTCTTTCTCCAATCTGTGTTTACTGAATGAGAACCTACCCACTCAGAAACAGCCGTCATTGCCCGATTAATTTTGTGAGAGTGGTTGCCTCCCCTGCTCCAAGAAGGATCTTCGCAGTTGTCACTAATCCAGAATGTCACCTGCCCTGAGACCAACACAAAACAAAAGCGATGGTTTGAGTTTGATCAACCCAAACCCTAAATCAGGGAATTCCCCCCAAATGATAAAACCCAGTTTAGGGTTGAGAGGAAATCCTCAAAATTGTATTAATCAAAGTCTAAAGTTTATATTACAATAAAGAATGTGATGGATAAATAACATAAAGATTCCTTTTTTTTTTTAAGATTCCTAAGTAAACTAGGAAAGTAAATGAGAAAACCCTGGACAATATTATGAATAAAAGTAAAACGCAGGTGTCCCTAACATAGCCGTGCCCACACTTTGGGCACAGGTGTTGCCACAGCTGTTGCTGGTGTTCTGACTTCCTTTCAAATTGTAAATGCAACCTTTAATTCATCCCTTGAGGTTAATGATGTGAGTGTTGACTTTTAGGACTCCTTGAAAAGAGCAAAAAGAATAAGACATGATGGTAAAAAGGAGAGGAAGCAAAATTTTTACATGCTCGCCTTAGCTGGTAGGCTCAACACCTCACCCTGCCACTTCGAAGTTGCAATACTTGATATTGGCATGTGGTGATTTCCCATCTCTGGATGTGTTTAGGGCCTCTGTCCCAGTTGTTTGTGGGCCTGTTCAATCCCAGTGCTGCTCTTTCTTAGGCTGTCTAGATCCAACTCTGTAGGCTCCAAGCAGAAGGGAGAAGGCTGTCCTGCAATCTGTCTCTCTACATCTATTAGGATTATAGTTTTAATACCCAGCTGCTGACAACTAGCGTCATGCAAGAAAAACAAACTTATTCCCAATAAAGACATAGGAACTGCTTTCCAAAGGTCAGAATGTCCAAATAAATGCACCATAACAAGACAATCCCAGGGCATCTTTGCAACTGGCTGGTTTTGTGTCATTGCATTCCAAGCTGCTATTAAGTTCTCAAGTTTAAAGTTTGAGTCACTTTCTGATTCTTAATTGATGTGTGTGATTAGTTGTTATTTATTTTTCATTTTTCTCTGACATCCTGTCAATTTGCAAAATGTAGATTCTAAATCTTTGCCAAGAAAAACAAGAAATTGCAAGAAAAGTGCATGCCATCATTGACAAGTTTGCTGAAAGAGGCCTGCGATCTCTAGGTGTTGCTTATCAGGTATTACATTTTTTTTTTCCTTTTTTATCTTTATTTACTGTGTTTGGGTAGGCTTGTATAGTTAACTAAGACAAAACCTGTATCACTTTCCATGTTGTATCCTACGAGCCATTCATCTTTTTGAAGGGAGGATCACTGGAAATTTGTTGGGAGTGTTGGATTATTGGCTCAACACAGAAAGCTGGCCTAATGCTGAAATTTTAGTAGTAAACTCGTTTAGTACCATATTATGAAAGTTACTACATTTTCAGCACTTCCAAAGGATAACATTAAAAAAAAAAAAAGGCCAAAATTTGTTGGCTTATCGTTGGATGCTGAAATCATATAGTGATAAAGAGCACATGGACTTGACCCACTAATCATCATCTCATCTGGCACGAATCAAAAAAGAAAGGTCCACCCTTCCTTCCCAGCCAAGCTGCTGGTTACCTACTTGTGTTCGTATCTCATATGTAATACTGAAAACTACTAGAGGTCAAATTATGTAATTAAGTCATTTTTTGTATACCAAAATATTTATACTGTTAACAATTTATTTTTCAATGCACTAGTCAATTTAGCACTAAACTGTCAGCTCTATCAAACTGCCTCAGTCACAGAATACAGGAGAATTCTGCAGAAACTAATCAATTTGTGTGAGACATTTTTGAATAACTTTGAGCAAACATGTGGTAGACATTGACACTGCTTGATTTCTGTTGTGTCTGACTGTAGTTTGGTGGGAATATTTACTAGAATAGGGAGGAGCACATGTTTACTGTGTTACCATCTTCAGAGGCTATTGAAATTCTTTTCAGGCAGTTCCAGAGAAATCAAAAGACAGTCCTGGGGGTCCATGGATGTTTTGCGGGTTGCTGCCTTTGTTTGATCCCCCAAGACATGATAGTGCAGAAACCATTCGTAGAGCACTTAACCTTGGGGTCTGCGTAAAAATGATTACAGGTACATAAACATTATGGCCTAATTTACGCTTTGGATCTTTCTTTTTATTGATTTAACGTTATTAATAGCAACGAGTATATGTCAGCATATACTGTCATACTTGTACGAACTAATAACAAGTCATTTCTTTATTTATTTATTTTTGCAGAGGAAATAATTTACTTTTCTTTTATCTGAAAATATAGGTGATCAATTGTCAATTGCAAAGGAAACTGGCCGACGACTTGGCATGGGCACAAACATGTACCCCTCTTCATCATTGTTGGGCCGTGACAAAGATGAGCATGAAGCTCTCCCGGTTGATGAGCTCATTGAAAAGGCAGATGGTTTTGCTGGTGTATTCCCTGGTATGTGAATTTTTATACCAATCTCATAAAGCTTCCTTCGATTGCTTTCGCAAGTGCGGGAATATTTTGGTATAACTTTTGCTTGTCCATCTTAGAATCATTTTTCATTTACAATTATTTAATTCAGTCATCACGATGTGAAACCTTTGGCTTAGTGGTCTCTATAAGCAGATTAAACTCTGTTCTCATGGTAGGTTATACCCTTATGGGATTTCAGAAGAATCCTACATCTTCCTCATTAGAAGAAAAAGTGAAAACTATTTGGTAGTCCTTGGTATACTGATTAATTTTTCCCACACATGTTAGTAATTCTGTAGATTTATTATACCCCCTTGATATATCGGTTCAATCTCTTTGCTACTGATATAAAGATGCTGAATATAATGTTTGTTGCTCTTTATCCTAAATTATGTGATCAAGGGTCTCTCTTTTTATGAATTTGCAGAGCACAAGTATGAAATTGTGAAAATTCTACAAGAAAAGAAACACATATGTGGAATGACTGGTGACGGAGTGAATGATGCGCCTGCTTTGAAGAAAGCAGATATTGGAATAGCAGTGGCAGATTCCACAGATGCCGCAAGAAGTGCAGCGGATATTGTCTTGACAGAGCCTGGCTTAAGTGTGATAATCAGTGCTGTCTTAACTAGTCGAGCTATATTCCAGAGAATGAAGAATTATACAGTTAAGTATCAGTCCTCTTTATAAAGTAATCATGATATTAACTTAAAATATACATGCACTGAACAACCAACCACTTAATTGTTAGTGACTTTCAATGGGCATTTCTTTATTTTGACACTTGATCAACAAATATATATAGTCAAATCAGTAGTGAAATTAGTTAAAATCAAGTACCATTTTGATGCATCAGTTGGTGTTAATGGGAGGGACAAGGTACCTTAACCATGCCATGATTAATTTCCTTATTTCACGACTTTTTTGTCTTGTCTCTGAACTATTTTGCATGATGCACAGATATATGCTGTCTCAATAACAATAAGGATTGTGGTATGTTTGCTTTATAGTTTTCCAATAGCATCATATTCATTTATACTGCAAACACATAGTGATTGTTGATTAATATTTGACTGTTGATTTGCAGCTTGGTTTTATGCTCCTAGCACTAATTTGGGAGTATGATTTTCCACCTTTTATGGTCCTGATTATAGCGATATTAAATGATGGTAAGATCTCAAATCATACTATTTTCAAGTCCCAAAATGTACTTAAACACATGGGTGGGGTCAAATCAAAGGAATGGACTAACCTTGCAATCAGTTTTGCAGTTTGATATAAATGAATAATGTGCATGCATCATGTTCGTGGGAAGGTCAAAGCAATCAAAGATAAATATTTTAGAAAATACCAAAATATAGGCTGAAATTATATATAATAAAAATGGACCTTCCGTGTCAATTTAGTACTTTACAAAGGTCACTAGTTGGAATTGAAAGAGCATTTTACTTTAGAAACTTCTTTAAATGTAGGCCCATGTGCTTCAAATGGAATATAATCTATGAGTTCTATTATCAATATGATTCTAGCAACATCCTTCCTTTGAGCTTGAAATTTATCACTGAAAATTTTCGGAAGTTATTCCAAGATTATACTGTACCTTATAGGACTGGAATATGTATTTCAGTATCCAGTGCCTCTCTTTCTCAAATTAAAAGTTCTCATAACTACTATAAGGATTGATACAGAGTGCATTGCAAGTTTTTCAATAGTCAATCGGGACTATACTTTGTAGAAATCAATTAAGTTTCCAGTTTATCATTGTCACTGGAACCAGTATAAAATGAGTCAAAATACGTCATTATGCTTTGCATAACTCCATTCTGGCCTAAGCCAGATGATTGAAGTTTGATACAATCTCTTTCTTGCATCCTTGTACTTTTGAAGTTTGTCGGTAGTGACTTTTAGCTATTTCAGTATGGGATAAAGGTGTGGCAATAGAATTTGTTGCAAGAGAAGCTTTTGAGAATTTGTAATTGTTGTACCCTAGCTTAATGGGGTGTGCCCTTGAACTTTAAGTTACAGTAGAGATGTTAATAGATGATGTCTGTGCTCTTATGTCATTCTCCTTGCTCTAGGGGGTTAAATGAAACTGACGAATGGAAGAGAGATTTATTTCAAGCTCTTGTATGACTTGAGTATAAAGATTATTTCAAGCTCTAGTATGAGTGAGTATAAAATACTTTTTGTCCCCTTCAAAACATGCATTTATCTTGTCTCATTTGTGAACAGGGACTATCATGACTATTTCCAAAGATCGTGTGAAACCATCTCCAAAACCTGACAGTTGGAAACTCAATGAGATCTTTGCAACTGGCATTGTGATTGGCACTTATCTTGCATTAGTTACTGTTTTGTTTTACTGGGTTGTGGCTGAAACAACTTTCTTTGAGGTATCAAACTCATCAGAGTTGTTTCTTTTGTATATGATGTTTTGCTTTCCTGAAAGATTTGCTCATTAACTTTTCTCTCTGTGCAGGACCACTTCAACGTGAGTTCTCTATCCAGCAGCACAGAGGAAATTTCATCTGCTATATATCTACAAGTCAGCATTATCAGTCAAGCTCTCATTTTTGTCACTCGCAGTCAAAGCTGGTCATTTTTGGAGAGACCTGGGACACTCCTGATGTTTGCCTTTGTGGTCGCTCAACTGGTAATTCTTCAAACATAAGACATCACCTTCCCCCCCCCCCCCAGGGGAAAAAAGCACACACACATGCATGCTTGCCTTTGTGGTCGCTTAACTGGTAATACTTCAAAACATATTATTGTCCAAGGCATCACCTTCCCCCCCCCCTCCCCAAAACACACACACACATGCATGCACACACACACACAAAAAAGGATCAACTTTTTGCTTTTCTTCTTTTTGTTTTTCATTTTTTTTCCCTGTTTTACTATAAAACTTGTTTGTAAAAGGAACTGAACCCAAAAATGTGGTTAATCTCTGTAACTTTATTGGCATGTAGGTGGCTACCTTGATTGCAGTTTATGCAGATATTGACTTTGCTTCAATTAATGGCATTGGATGGGGCTGGGCAGGCATTATTTGGCTTTATAGTTTGATATTTTATATACCTTTGGATGTTATCAAATTTGCTGTCCGTTATGCATTAAGTGGAGAAGCCTGGAATCTATTGTTTGATAGAAAGGTAAGTGTGGCACATCCGGTGTCATGATTTTTTGGTCATGTCTTACTGAATGAATCTAATTATCTGTTTCAACAGACGGCTTTTACTTCTAAGAAAGACTACGGGAAAGAAGATAGAGAGGCCAAGTGGGTCCTTTCTCAGAGAACTCTTCAAGGATTGATGTCTTCAGAATTTGAAATTAATGGAAGGAGATCTTCTCTGATTGCTGAACAAGCTAGGCGTCGTGCAGAAATAGCCAGGTAATGTCAACTTTGATCTACATGGGCGATCTTCACTTGGACCTCTTTCATGATTTGCTTTTCATTAGATTGTTAACTGAGATGCTATCCTGTTCAATGATTTCTTTCACACACTTCGATTAATGGAATGACCGCGAATCTGCAGGCTAGGAGAAATACATACTTTGAGAGGACATGTAGACTCAGTTGTGAGGCTTAAGAATTTGGACATTAATGTGATTCAAACAGCTCGTACAGTCTGAACTTCATGCACAAGATTGTTTTCTCTATTTTCTGTCGAGGTCTACTCTACTGCAGATGGTGTTGAGCTCTGTACTAGTCATTCAGAAAAAGATGCTGGCATTTTATGGAGGAGTCTCTAGAAATGGTTTTACTTGAGCTGCAGCCTTCTCAATTCTTTGGGCTCCATAGAATAGAAACGCAGCATTCAAGGGGTCTTTTGCCAATAATTCATCCTATTTCCTGTTATCCATTACATTCTTTTTTGGTAGAGAACATTTACAATGTATGTTAACTTTGGGATTTTATATTGCAGAAATTTTGTAATGGTTCGATAATCAAGAATTTATGAGACTACCTTAAGACAGCGGAATATTTCAATTTTATGCTCTTCCTGACTCATGGGTAGCTGTGATTAATATATGATCTACACGCTTCCTATCTGGATATCTGCTAGGTAGTTCAGCATAAACTCCTATTGAGTTTATGACATAGCCTCCTCAAATGAATCTCAAATAGGATTGCAATGAGACAGCCAAGATGAGTTGAATTTTGATATGTTCAAACTTGGCTTATTTAAAGTTAATTGAAACAACTTAGTGCCCGAGTTCAAGCAGCTAAGCTTGCATTTGACATTTTTCACTAGTAAAGGACACATCTCTTTCTCACGCATGGTTCAAGACTCAACCTTGAAATTTGCTTTGGGGACACTGTCTATTTATGCAACAGGACTAGCTACATGCAAGGATGTCATGCTTCCTCGATGTATGTTTGTGTTGGCTGGTAAAAAGAGAGTGAAAGTCATCAAAATGTAGCAACACTGCCTCAGTGTCATTGAGGTCCTCACCTTTGTTGAATCTCTATTGAGCCTTGGCTATTTTCCATAGGATGAACCCATTACGATGCTAGGTGATTTTGTTTACTATAGGGTCTCCCATGGATTGGTTTGGAGACTACTGTTGTAAATGAATCAGTTTACTTCTACTCTAACCTAGGACCTTCTAATGGGAAAGGCTTTGACCACTTAAGATACAATTTTAATAATGCTTGATTTGTATGTTTTGCAGGTCATGGAGCATGCTGAATGAATTCATCTCGTAATGGTAGCTTATCGCCGAATATATATTATTGCCTGGTTGTCAAACTAAAGCAAGTCTTGCCCAAGTCTCTTAATCAACCTCCAAGAGCTCTTAAAAATTTAGCATAGAACCCTAGGCGAAACAAACCTGAACAAGCTATCTTAATTTTCCTTTCACAATCAGCTATTTCTATAGGCTGTAAAACAGGGGTGCTCATCAAGTTTTGCTTGAATTCTTTGGTGATGAACCACATTTTGCTTCCAAGATCCACGACCCGCTCCCAAAACCCAAATATTTGCAATTCGGGAATTATGTTGTCCATGTCAAGAATGTCTCTGATCCTTGATGGAATAAAAGGGTTAAAATTCTGAAATTCAATAAATTATTGGTGACTTCTATGCCACCATTTCTAACGTATTAGTTCTATGGATGTAGGACAGAATTTAATCCAAGTAAGAGATTTATGGAGATTACTTCATTAACAACATGCTGTAAAAGAAAATTAAGGATACAAAGAGCGGACACCATTTAGGGTGCACATTTATGCAATAACAAAATGACTTGACCCTCCTAGGACATGGTTTGTTAAGAGAGCATTATCATCTTGAGCAAGAGTAAATGCAAGGCTGCAAACTTCTTGTTCTCATTGCTAGGACCACAATTCATTGCTAATAGGTAACGTAGAATTTTCATAGTGACACCAATACACCGAAGAATAAATCAAAATGAAGACATCTGAAGAGTCCTGCATGCTCCAAGCCTCACACAGTTGACATAATTTGTAGGGCTGTGTGCAGAAACTCCAGGAAGTGCCAGACCAACCACCTTGAGCAATACCGAGAGCCATCCTTCTTTGCTTCCTGGGCCATATACGTAGCCCATCACTAAGCTCCCAATTAACTCCCATGCAGCATTCGGATACTCCGGAAGCAGGTACCTAATCCCAAAGAAATTTCTGTTCTCAGAGTTCTAACCAAAAAATATCTAACGTACAAAACAAAAACCCCTGATTAAAAAGAGACTATATAGTATAATACCTAAAATTGAAAAAACAAACCTAATAACAAAACCCTATTAATTTTTCGTATTAAACCCCTTCGTTTTTGTAATAGTGATAATAAAATAACAAAAAATATTCAAGAAGAAATACACCGTGTATGCTTTTTGTTGATAATAAAGTGTTAGTCCTAGAGAGAGTATTAACTCAAAATTAGAGTTATGGAGGGATTGATTAGAATTCTGCGAATTTAGACTAACTTGATTAAAAATTGAATGTATGATATATATATTTGGTGATAATTATTAAGATGATAAAGAAATAATTAAGTTAAGAGAACAGAATATATCAAAAGGAGAATGTATTAGATACTTTGTATTCATCATTCAAAACTTGGTAGCATAGACGAGGATGTAAGGATCCAAGAGGTTGGATGAAATTGAAAAATACATCTAAAGTTCTTTGTAATCGCACAATACCACTTGAAGGGAAGATTCTATAGAATTGTAATTAAGACATGTACTATTATATGACAGCGAGTATTAGGTCATTAAATAACAACAAGAGTATAAAATGATTGTAATTGAAATAAGAATTTTAAGATGGATGTGTAGTAAAATTAGAAAAAATAGGATTAGAAATTAAGAAATATGTACTAAGTTAGAAATGAGTTTATTTATTAACAAGACGAGAGAATATCGTTTAAAATAGTTTGGACATGTGTAGCGAAAATCCAAAAACACACTAATTATAAGGAATAAGACCTTAAATATAGAAGATTTAGTGAAACGTCAGAGATAAACTGTTAAAAACATGAATGTAAATTATCCGTAAAAATATGAGTGTCAAGAATTTAATTGAAAAAATGAGTTTAAATAGAAATAAGTAGCATTGGAAAATTCGAATAAGTTGAATTAATATATCATCATCATTTTTATTAAAGTTCCTATAGATATTTTTTTTTCTCTCTCTCTCCTATCTCTTATATTGACGTTAAACGACCAATTTTAAAATTTAAAATTAATATTCAATTTATTGTTGTTATAAATAAAGTCTACATAATCAAATAATTTTTTTCTAAAATTGAACTAAGAAATCCACTACGCACATCTCTCTCTCTCTCCACAAACCACATAATAACCAGAAACACTACAATTTCCAAAAATTTATATATACATACATGTATATATATCAATTCCAAAATTCTGTCCCACCAAAATAATAATAATAATAATAATTTTTTCCAATCAAATTCTGATCACACATTAAATCTATTAAAAAATAATGAATTTAACCAAGCACCAATTCATACATTTATAAAATAAAACTCATAGTATCACACTTCAAAGTCCTTTCACTTCACGGTATTACTTTCTTCTTCACTATCAACTAAGCCAACAAAAAAGAGCTCATTCAGTACACAAAGTGTATCCTAACTTAGTACGTGGTAGAGAGAGGTTAGGTGTATATATATATATAATACGGGATAGAATGAGGGTGGGTGTAAGTATATACAATCTTCCTCTTATATTTTGTAAAGAGACTATTTTCATACTTCAAACTCGTGACCTCGAGATCACTAAAGAAACAACTCCACCATTGTATCAAAATTCTTCCTCTTCTACTAAGTCCATACCAAAAAAAATAATAATAATAATTAGCTAACAATTAAGAGAGAGAAAGAGAGGAAGAACACATGCAAGTTTGAGGGACGAAGAGAGAGATATTAAGGAAGAGTGAAAATAGGGATTTGGGGGATAAGAGATAGATTGATAAAGAGGGAAGGCAAAGGGATTGGGTATTCGGATTTTGGGGACTTTGCAAGGGAAGAGAGAGAGAGAGATTACTAGAGAGAGTGAAGTCAACGTGGTAGAAAAGTCTCTTCTCCTTCTCTGAATGGCTGCAAATTGCAATTACAAATGGTAGAATTAGAAACAACAGAAAGATGTATTATGTGGATCAGAAATTAGGGAACGGCTGTCACGCTTATGCTGTAATGCGATATCATTTTTTTTTTTTTTTGTCCGGTATTCGGAGTTTAGTTCTAACTAATCCAGCTCTATCTATTGTCGGATCCTTTTTAGAGGAAGCCTCCCAACGTGATTTTTTTTATACCCATGGGAGTCGAACTCACGATCATGATTAAGGAAGCTCAATTCTCTTTTAACTGAACTAACCAACCTCAGTGCTGCAATGCGATATCACGAACCAATAATATGGACCGACAAGCAAAAATAAAATCACATAATCAGTGCTGCTAATATCATCACGCACTTAGGTGAGAAGTCAATAAATAACTAAAACGGTTGCAAGTCTGGCAAACACTATGAAAATGGTATCTGACAGAACCATCACCAGGTCAATTTTGGCCTATACTTTAACAGATTTGTCCCTTAAACCCAAGAATAGGCTCATTGACCCAAGGATTGGCGATAATTCAAGTCTTGTAAAGTCTGATACCAACCATCATGGAGGAGGCAGTAAAGGCTTAAATAGCTGCTGTTATTTTCACAGAGACAAGGCTAGGCAATTCCACATGATCCAAGGAAGTTTGAAAAGAGAACTTGACCTTTTCAATCAAGTGTCAAGCAACAAGCCACACCCATAGGGTAGCCTACTAAAGGAAATCCCCAAGTTTGGGAGGGAACAGTTAATTATATGTTCGTCCTACTCCTCTGCAAGTTGAGATGTCATATTCTTGATTTGAAATTCTGGCCTTCACGTCACAATGGAGAAACCTCACTGTGGCACCAAGAGCCACCCTGATGTACTTTCAGGCCATAATAAGAGCAAGCTTCACTCATGGAACCTTAAAATACACATTATGCCAAGGAGTCATCCTTCTTAGCCTAGATCACGTTGGATAATACATCATAGAGAAAAGATGACACAACAGCATACCTATATTCTAACTTAAGTAGTTTGTGACAAAAAGAGGCCTCTTCCCGCATGCCATAAGACTTGTCAGTTATCATACACAGTGTAGCTCAAAAATTACTTTGGAACTGTTTTATCCACTTGCATTAAGTTTTCCTAGATTAATCTTTTAGTTTTGTTGAAGGTAAGGCTTGCCCGAATTTTATTGCAAAAGAATAATTAAACCAGAAGCGGAAATAAATGGTTAGAAAAGCAAACACAAATGATTGTGAGCGTAATATCTGCCAACTTGAAACTGACAGCAAGTTAGCAGTATAAAAACAGAATGAATAGACACCATTCAAGTAACTGACATACATAAAAATAAATAAATAAATAACTATCCTAGCTTATGACTCTATATAAGAGAATTCTTCATCCTGTCACCATTTTCTTGTTAGTCTTCTGCATGTACTACATCAGCAATTTTTTATGCGAAAAGAGAAATATATTGACAAGAATAAAAGAACCAAGCCGGTGGATATGAGGAACAACAAAACCAGAAAATCAACAAAATAAGCAACTGAGGAAAACAAAAGGCAAAGAACTTTAAGATAGTTATCAAGGATAGTCAGAGGGCCCCTGTTCCCTTAAAAAAAAAAAAAAAAAAAAAAAAAAAAAAAAAAAAAAAAAAGTTATCCAGTTAGGTTTGCTCCAAAAATAGAAATAAAATAAAAACTACAAAATTCATTAGCTATTCCCCATGGTCATCCTTAATCCTCACTGTTCTCTTTCTTCCTAGAGCCCTCCCCATCAAAATAGAAGCAAAAGTATCAAAACCAGACTATCAAAAGACCACCAGGTACAGTTTTAATTCACTGCAACTAATGTTAAAGGTGGAGTTCTTGTTCATCATGCAAATTAGGTTAGTTTCACAGACTTAAAGCAAGTGACATATGAATGGGTTTTGAAAAATTAAGTCTCGATATTTGCCAATTATAATGCACTGGAGAGAGCTACCAATCACTCGCAAAAAAATCACAAGAAGCCTGATGGTGGTACTGATGAATGGAGTTGAAAGGGTAACACAGCAAAATTATTATGAAAGATCAAAACTAGAAAGACCGATCTTATTACAATACACCAAAGATGGTCGTGAAAGCATGCTATGGCAGAAAAAGTTTCTTTCCTTCAATTGAAACACAAGTAGAAAACTAGAGAGAGGGAGAGGGGGAGAGAACTCAAGCAGGTCCAATGATGCTTTCCAGGTGCACCAAAAGGCAACCCAGTAAGAGCACCAACTCTTGTAAAGATAATCATAAAATGGAACAAACAGCATCTAAAGCAAACACAACTTAGAAACTCCGGGGGTAAGAGTATGCTAACTTGCACAAACCATCCAGCCTAGCCACATGGTCTGACCAACCTTAGTTACATTTATTTGGGAGGTTGCCCATTTGGAGGTAAAGATTTGTATTCTGTAAATTTGAGCAGAATCAACCCAACAAGTAGTAGAAAAGATAGTTGATGCTTTCTCTGTTGGCGTCACGCTCTATATTGTCCTTATCTGCCTATAATTTATACTTGGGCAAGGTATTCACCAGTTTCACATGTCTCCTCTTCCAGCTCCTTGACTGCCCTTATAAGACCACAAGTAATTCCATTTAGATGCAACCCATTCTCTCTCATTTCCTCCAGCAGTTTCCCTGCTGTTTCCCAATCTAAAGCCCTTAGACATAGAGACTGAACCAACTTATTGTACTCATCCTTATTAGGCTTAACACCATAATGCTTCATTTCACTCAAAAGATTCAAAGCCTTGTCAAATTCTTCAAGCCTGCAATATCCACGGATGAGGACATGGTAGGTCACAGGGTTCAACTTTGAATGCTTTTCTTTGGCTTCAGACAGGACATTAATTGCCTCGTCCATCAGACCTCCTTTTGCATAACCGCTCATGATGACAGTGTAAGTATACAAATCTGGCTTCAAGCCCCTTCTCTCCATTGATCTTAAAAGCTCCATAGAGCCGCGCATTTCCCCTGCCTTGGAAAGGCTATTGATAACCATATTGAAAACTGCATTCCCAGGAGGTGGGCCAGCATCGATCATCTTATAAAGCAATTTCTTTGCCCCATCAACATCTTTGATCCTGCACAAACCCTGAATCACAGAAGAAAATGCCTTGATTGCATATTTGTGTGCCTCTTCTGAGAAATCATCCAACAACTCTACTGCTAATTTTAGAGTCTTATCATCTCGGCACATAGAGCTAATCAAAATGTTGATTGAAGATCGAGGAGGATGCTTGCTTTTCTCCTTTGCAGACAAGTAGAGCAAATGGGCATCTTTGGCCTTATTCCCTTTACATAACCAAACTATAATTTTGCCAATCTTCTCACAATCAGGAAAGGCTCCGGCATCAACCATCTTCTCACAAACAGAGGAAGCCCAGTCATACTGTGATCTCCTACACAGAGCTTCAAGTGTATAATAGAAAGAGTCAGAATCTGGATTGCACCTAAAACTCTCAAACTTGTCAAAGACCTCTAATGCAGCCTTTCCTTTGCCCATCTTAGACAAGAGGGATATCAGCTCATTAAGCATCGAAGTATTCAATACACCTTCCTCAGCACCAATCTCCTTCACTAAATCCCACAATGCATATGCATTGCTCTTTCTTACTTCAGTAGCGACAGAGCGAAAAAGTGCCTCCAGGATTTCAGGAGTGGTAGAAAACTCCGGTTTTGTCCTAGCCCATTTAATAAAGGCAATCAGATTCCGACCAGAAACATGAGGGGTCTCCATGATCCGCAATACAGACTCTTCGTGAAGACCCAAATCCATTTGGTCAAGACTGGATTGTAGAGAGCCTTCAACCGAACTACTTTGAAGAAGAGACAAGACGCTCTCTAACTTCTCTACATCGAGCCCTGGTGTTTCATCAACGGCTTCTTCATCTCTCTCAGCAACATCCGACACCAAATCATTCGAGACTGAAGACTCATCAAGTGTGTCTTCCGACATGAGTGAATCAGTTGGCGAGGAGTCAATGTAAGACTCGCCAAAGCCAGAATCATCGCTATTTATAACAGTTGTAGTTGTTGATTCGTAAGAGAGAAACCTAGAGTTTCCGGCACGGAACAGGTGGCGAGGGAATTGAAATGAGACATTTGAAGATGGAGATCGAATTAGGGTTGCCAATTGTACCTGAGGATGTGGAATCGAAGCGAAGTTGCGCACTCCATTTGCTCTGATAATAGCTCTCCCTCTTGATGTCCACATCTCTCTCTCTCTCTCTCTCTCTCTCTCTCTCTCTCACAGCAGTCCAACGTTACACTAGCCAAAAACCCTACTTCGAACGAATAACAGAGAAATTGGGGGCTTTCAATTGTTGTTCATGGCGATAAAAGTAATTTTGCAATACAGAAGTAATGAGTTTTGGAATTAGGAACCGGCAGAAAACAAGCCCGCACGCTCGCGTGCGCACAGAATTTTACCTGCACAAAAGTCACGAAATGACAACACTGCCCTTATAACCCGTTTACTCTCCTCTGTTCCCTCCCCCGGTTTGCTCGCAGGGACCTGGTTTGGCAGGAAAATAATCAATACTCAAAACATAATTCGTCGCCTGTAACTTAAATTATTAAATTCTTATTATTTATCGATGAAACGCACTCAATATGTTCAATTTATTGTTTAATATTTTTTATTTTCATTTTAAAAACTTTCTTAAAATATTTATTATAAATACTTAAAATTAAAACAAAAAAATTAAAAATGATATATGAAAATTTTTAAAATTAGATACTTGAAATTTTTAATCGAATGCAAATTTGCCGATTTTCTCATAGTATCATGATTCAAGACTTCATATATTAGAGGGATCATAATCCGTATTATGATGGTGAGTATGCCAAATATTAGTATTTTAATGGCAGTATAATAATAGGCTCACTTCTTAAAATGCTTTGTATATATTTTAAAACTAATAAATAACAACATATTTTATAATTTAATTAATCAAAAAATTTGTTATCCATAAGAGTAAAATAAGTTGGTATATTTTGTAAAAAAAATTAATATATGTTTTTTTGATAATTAATAAGTTACACGAGTTTTATTGTTTCAATGATTAATTTTATAAGATCATTCCTATTAAGAGTAAATAGAGGCTCTATTTCTCACTTGACACGAAAATTTGAATTCATATGAATGCATAGGGTCAAACTGTATTCCAATCTAATCGTACTCAGAAATGAAGAATTGGATGCAAATGTATTATTTTGTGTGTCCAAGTTCAATATATGCGCCGGGGAGTGAAAAAATGATTCATTTCTTAAAAGATCACTCTATTATCAATTGTGGCCCGTTGATTTATTATGAATTCACGTAATAGACTCAACTTTAATAAAAGAATTTAATCTAAAAGATCGATTTATTCGGTGAGATAGTCTTTTATATTTAAATATTTCTATAATTTTTTTTGTGGATCCAATGTAAAATTTATAACATTATCCACCATTTGAGAAATCAGACGTTCACGAATGATTTTCACTCTGAACTCTTCATGACACCAGATAACCTTTTTTTTTTCTTTAGATGGCTCTCATTCTAATACCAAATAGCCCTTTTCCCATTTGTATGGTCTTACTCCGGCACCAGATAGCTCTTTTTCTATTTGGACGGCTCTCACTCCGACATCAGGTAACTTTTTTCCCTTTTGGACGATTCTCACTTTGAATTTTATCAAATATCATATAACCCTTTTTCAGGTAACTCTTTTTCTATATTGGACCGAAAACTCTGATATCAATTTATCATGGACTCACCAATTTGTCATGGATTCACGTGATAAATTTAAATTCAATGGAAATACTCAACCCAAAAGATTGATTTATTAGGTAGGAAAGTCTCTTGGATTTAAATATTTTTATGATTTTTTTTTTGTGAATCCAATATAAAATTTGTAACATCAACTTATAGAGTTATGAGTTTTGGCCAATAAGCTATAGCTAACTAAAAATGTCCTCTTTCTATTTAAATGTTTCCAATTTGAGTATTTTCTATGTAAAAAAAACATGTTACGAATTTCAACTAAACGAATAAACATGAAAAGCAATCATGCAACAAAAGTGCACGTAACCGAAAATTCTAACAACCTAATTTTTAAAATTTGTTATTTTAAGATACGAATAAGGTGGTACCTTTTAAGTAATGAATATTTTCAAAATGATAAAAAATAAAATTTGGGAGCAAACTTAAAATTAAAGTTCTTGAATAGATAAAATCTAAAAATAAATTAATTTTTAAAAAATATAAAACCTATATGTTTGGTTTTAGAGATTAGAAAATTAAATTTGGTTTTTTAAGGGAAAAAAAAAAAACTAACATCTTTAAAGAGAGAATATCTAAAATAAATTTAAAAAGATAAACTAATATATTTAGTTTTATAAAGAATAAAAATAAATTTAGTTTATTTAGAGAAAATTTGAAATTGACTTGTTTAGAAAGAGAGAATTTAATATAATTTAATTTGTTTATAAAGAAAAAAATAATATGGTTATTTTTAGAGAAAGAGTAACTAAATTTGTATTTTTTGTAAGGAAAAAAACTCAAAATCAATAGGTTTAGATAGGCAACATTTAAAATAAGTTGATTATTTTGAGAGAAAACCAACAAGTTTATTGTTAAAAGAATTAAATTTATTTTTCTTAAAAGAGAACATTTTAGATTAATGTTCTTAAAGAGAGAAAATTTAAAATAAACTAATTCGTCAGAGAAAGAATTCTAATATAATTAATACAGAAAGATAATATGTTTAAAAAGAAAAATATAAATTAAAATGAATTTTTAGATAAAATATAAATTTTTTTAACTATAGAGAAACACAAATATAGATTATTTTTTAGGGAGAAAAACTAATATGTTTAAATTTGAAAGTGTAAGATCAGATTGATTTTTTTTAATAGATTGAAAAAACTGAAAAGGTAAAACTAGATTGATATTTGAATAATACTATATATATGGACCAAATCGATCTTTAGACAAGTTTGATTTTGAAGGGAAAAAAAAAATCCAGAACTTTTCAATAGAAGTAAGTGAACTTGTTTTTGTGAGAGAAAAAATTTTAAATTTAAAAAAATCTCAAATCCATTCAAATTTCTCTTTTTCTCTCGTATCTAAACTCCCGAAAGAAAAAAAAAATTATAATTTTTTCTCTTAATTTTTTATTTTTTTTTTCAAATATTTCCATCCAAACTACTTGTAAGAGTGGAAGGACGGAGAAAGAAGAGTGGAAGAAAAAAGTACGAGACAAAGAAGAACAGGAGAATTCAAGTCTCAAGCATAAAAAAACCACCTGTTTTCTACCTCAAACTTGCCATGCTACCTCAATTTGTATCATCTATCATGAATTCCTCTTTCTATCTCTCACACACATAAAAAAGACCTAAGATTACAAATCCCTTGAAGAAAAACACAAATCAAGAAATTAGTTAAGATGAAAATCCAAGAAAATGTAATCAGTGGAGGAGGAATTGCTCCAGAACACATTATCGACTGTAACTCAAACGCGATGACAGAGTGAACAAAGCAAAGAGAGAGGGAAATAGATCTTTTTTTTTTTTGGGGGGGGGGGGGGGGAGGACACAAGAGGCTTTTACAGCGATGGAGCTAAATGGTCAATTACATAAATACGGGTGATGGAAGCGATGGCAGCTTGTTGTCCATGAAGTGGTGGCGCGGGCATGCACATCGAGAAATGGAGGGGAAATAATTTTCCGGTCTTGATTTTGTTTTTATTTAATTTGTCATTTTTATTTCATGTTTTTGTTATTTTTTTAGAAATTATGAAAATATATTTTTTCCATTTTATGGCATTTTTTAGATTTAGAATTTATCATATCATCAATTTTATTTAAGGATATTTGATTTAAAAAAAAAAAAAAAACCTTCAATCACACAAAATTGAAAGTTCTAAAGAAAATTCTTCATTTTGCTGTTGAGGAAAAAAGAAATACTAATTTTGGTATCCCTTCAAAACTATTTTTTGCGGCCTCGGTTGCATAAGTGTTATGACATGATATTACCTCTTTTCTTATAATGTAATTAAAAACTATCATTTTGGATGACAATTTTCATATGTTATTACTTTTTATTATTTTTTACGGGTTGCATCTCCTTAATTTTTTGGTTGAAAGCACTAAGTAGCGGGTCAATATATTACCTTCAAAATTATCTTCGTGGATTATAGTTTTAGTTGGAAATATAAAGAGTGCAACACTAGCAATACTAACGTGGTCGATCAAACGTGCAAGACTGGAAATAGTTTTTGAAAGGGCCCAAAATTTGATTTTTTTTTTTTTTTCCCTTTTGAACACCAAAATCAGAATTTCACAAGTTTTTCTTAATATTTTAATTGAATATTTGGTCTTACTTTTACGCCTTGTTGTGTAATTGTTTTTTGTGTAAATAGACTCACTATTTTTTTTTTAAGAAGAAACCTTGTGTTAACATTTATTATTTCATGTATTGAATTATATTACAATTTTGCACATGATTAGTTAGTTTTAAAATAGAAGATAAGTAGACTTCGAGGATGTTTGGTATTACTTATAAGCTGGTCAAATCTGCTTATAAGATAAAATTAAAATTATAAATATTTGGTAAATAAAATTTTGAAAAAGTGTTTATAATTCCAAAAAATGTTTATAAGCAAAAAAAAAAAAAAAAAGAAGCTACTTCTACCAATTTTTTCATTTTGATACTTTTAAAAACAATTAAAATAAACTATTTTGACTAATAAAAGTATATTTTCACCCCTTGTATTTAAAAAAAATTATAACTATATCACATTTTATACACATTAAGATCTTTTCTCTATTTTATATAGTTTATAAGTATTTATTTTACTAAATATTTAACTATTTTTAAGTAATATTTATCCAAATAAATAATAATTTATTTTTTAAAAAAGTTAATATGGGTTTATAAGTAAAAAAGTTTTTTATAAGCAGTGCTTATAAGCAATATTTTTTAAACAATTCCGAACGGCCACTTAATTTTTGCTAGAACAGAGGATGTGAAGGCTCTCTTTATTGAAATTTAAAATTCAAAAGGAATAAATTGCAAAAATTAAGGGCATATATTTAATAGAATAATGGATAGAAAAAATAATCTTACAAAATTTTACAGTATATTTGCCAATCTCATGCGAAAGAGAGATAAATGAAAGGAAGGGAAAGGATGAGAAAAAGAGTGAAAGGAAAATAAAATTAAAAATCATATTAAAATATGTGATGGGAAAGGGAGGGAAAGAAAATAAAATAAAAAATTATATTTGGTTAGACAAAAGAAATAGAGGGAATATAATCAAAAAGTTTACAAATTTACTGATTTATCATTTTTGTTTTTATTAGAATTTTAAAATATAAAATATAAAAGTAAATTTAGTTTTTATAATTTTAAAAGGAAATCACTCCCTTCTAAAATTCACCAATTTGATAAAATTAAAAATTTAGATTTGGAGGGTTTCATAGAAATTTTCTTTTTTCTTCCTCTCTAATTAATTATTTTATCAAATGTGAATAGATTTTTTAAAAACATTCTTTTTTTTTTTTCTCTTTTCCATCAAATCTCTCGATCTAAACGAACCGTTAAAAGTTCAAGAGAGATATTGTAAGAATTTAATGATAGAGTTTTTAATTATTTATTTATTTATTTTTGGGTGCGGGCTCTTAGAAGAAGGACAAAAGCATTTTTAGGGAGGAGCGAGATAGGATTTGGGATAGATTATTGACAGGCACGAGACCAAAAAAAATGTTTGGTTTGCAGAAGAGGGAAAATAAAAAATTGTCTTTATATTGGGAATAAACATGAGTTACATTCTTGTACCTTATTTTTTAGAGAACACGGAACAGAGACAAATATGAAAAATTTAATGAGTTTTTCTTGCAACTTTACCCTTATATATTTTTTAAATTCCAAATACTACCTTTATTATCAAAATCCTAAAAAATCAACTTATTTAGTTTTAGAGAAAAAGATTGAATTTATTTTTTTAGATAGAAAAATTAAAAATGAAGATAAAATGTATAATAATTTAGTTTTATTTTTTTTAGGGGAAAAGACTAATGTGTTTTGTTTTAGACAGAGAACACTTAAATTCAATGTGTTTACAGGATGAAAATATGAATCAAATTGATTTTTTTTAAAGAGTGAAATCTAATGCATTCAGTTTAGAGAAAAATTTAAATTCAATTTTTTTGGAGGTAGAAAATTTATAATCAATATATTTAGAGAGATAATTTAAAATCATTTATTTTTTTAGAGACGTAAAATTAATATGCTTAATTTTAGAGAAAGAAAAAACTAAATTAAGATTTTTTTAGGGAGATAAATTTAAGGCCAATGCTTTTAATGAAATAAGAAATATAGATCAAATTGATTTTTATGATAAAAAATTAATGTGTTTAGTCTAAAGAAAATTTATACTTAGTTATCTAGAGAGAGAAAATTAAAAATAAATTTATATAGAGAGATAAAATTTAAAATAGTTAAAATTTTCTAAATAAAAAATTAATATTCTTATTTTTAGAGAGTAAAAAAACTTAATTTTGATTTTTTTAACAAGAGAACACAAAACAAATGTATTTAGAGAGAAAATATGAACTAAATTGATTTTTTAAGATAAAATACTAATATATTTTGATTTAGAAATAGTAAAATTAAATATATTTTTTAGAGAAAAATTTAATACTAATATGTGTAGAGAAAAAAAAATTAAATAGAGAGAGAAAAACAAAATTTCAAGTTTTAGTGAAATAAAAAAATTAATTTTCTAGTAAAAAATTAAAATAAATTGAATTTAGAGAGGAAGATACTTTAGTATAAAAAACTAAATTAAAAATTTTTAGGGAGATAAATTTAAGCAAAATGCTTTTAATGAAATAAGAAATATGAATCAAATTGATTAAAAAATCAATGTGTTTAGTCTAAAGAAAATTTATGCTTAGTTCTCTAAAGAGAGAAAATTAAAAATCAATTTATATAGAGAGATAAAATTCAAAATAGTTAAAATTTTCTCTCTAAAAACTAAATTGAATTTTTGAGAAAGAAAAAAACTAAATTAAGATTTTTTTTTTTTGTGAGATAAATTTAAGGCCAATGCTTTTAATGAAATAAGAAATATGAATCAAATTGATTTTTTGATAAAAAATTAATGTGTTTAGTCTAAAGAAAATTTATACTTAGTTCTCTAGAGAGAGAAAATTAAAAATCAATTTATATAGGGGGATAAGATTTAAAATAGTTAAAATTTTCTAAATAAAAAATTAATATGCTTATTTTTAGAGAGTAAAAAAATTAAATTTTAATTTTTTTAACAAGAGAACACAAAAACAAATATATTTAGAGAGAAAATATGAAGTAAATTGATTTTCTAGATAAAAAAATTAATATATTTTGATTTAGAAATAATAAAATTAAATTTATTTTTTAGAGTAAAATTTTAATACTAATATGTGAAGAGAAAAAAAAAATTAAATAGAGAGAGAAAAACAAATTTTCAAGTTTTAGTGAAAAAAAAAATTAATTTTCTAGTAAAAAATTAAAATAAATTGAATTTAGAGAGGAAGATACTTTAGTATAAAAAACTAAATTAAAAATTTTTAGGGAGATAAATTTAAGCAAAATGCTTTTAATGAAATAAGAAATATGAATCAAATTGATTAAAAAATCAATGTGTTTTGTCTAAAGAAAATTTATGCTTAGTTCTCTAAAGAGAGAAAATTAAAAATCAATTTATATAGAGAGATAAAATTCAAAATAGTTAAAATTTTCTCTCTAAAAACTAAATTGAATTTTTGAGAAAGAAAAAAACTAAATTAAGATTTTTTTTGTGAGATAAATTTAAGGCCAATGCTTTTAATGAAATAAGAAATATAGATCAAATTGATTTTTATGATAAAAAATTAATGTGTTTAGTCTAAAGAAAATTTATACTTAGTTATCTAGAGAGAGAAAATTAAAAATAAATTTATATAGAGAGATAAAATTTAAAATAGTTAAAATTTTCTAAATAAAAAATTAATATGCTTATTTTTAGAGAGTAAAAAAAATTAATTTTGATTTTTTTAACAAGAGAACACAAAACAAATGTATTTAGAGAGAAAATATGAACTAAATTGATTTTTTTAGATAAAATACTAATATATTTTGATTTATAAATAGTAAAATTAAATATATTTTTTAGAGAACAATTTAATACTATTATGTGTAGAGAAAAAAAAAATTCAAATAGAGAGAGAAAAACAAATTTTCAAGTTTTAGTGAAAAAAAAATTGATTTTCTAGTAAAAAATTAAAATAAATTGAATTTAGAGAGGAAGATACTTTAGTATAAAAAACTAAATTAAAAATTTTTAGGGAGATAAATTTAAGCAAAATGCTTTTAATGAAATAAGAAATATGAATCAAATTGATTAAAAAATCAATGTGTTTAGTCTAAAGAAAATTTATGCTTAGTTCTCTAAAGAGAGAAAATTAAAAATCAATTTATATAGAGAGATAAAATTCAAAATAGTTAAAATTTTCTCTCTAAAAACTAAATTGAATTTTTGAGAAAGAAAAAAACTAAATTAAGATTTTTTTTGTGAGATAAATTTAAGGCCAATGCTTTTAATGAAATAAGAAATATAGATCAAATTGATTTTTATGATAAAAAATTAATGTGTTTAGTCTAAAGAAAATTTATACTTAGTTATCTAGAGAGAGAAAATTAAAAATAAATTTATATAGAGAGATAAAATTTAAAATAGTTAAAATTTTCTAAATAAAAAATTAATATGCTTATTTTTAGAGAGTAAAAAAAAATTAATTTTGATTTTTTTAACAAGAGAACACAAAACAAATGTATTTAGAGAGAAAATATGAACTAAATTGATTTTTTTAGATAAAATACTAATATATTTTGATTTATAAATAGTAAAATTAAATATATTTTTTAGAGAACAATTTAATACTATTATGTGTAGAGAAAAAAAAAATTCAAATAGAGAGAGAAAAACAAATTTTCAAGTTTTAGTGAAAAAAAAATTAATTTTCTAGTAAAAAATTAAAATAAATTGAATTTAGAGAGGAAGATACTTTAGTATAAAAAACTAAATTAAAAATTTTTAGGGAGATAAATTTAAGCAAAATGCTTTTAATGAAATAAGAAATATGAATCAAATTGATTAAAAAATCAATGTGTTTAGTCTAAAGAAAATTTATGCTTAGTTCTCTAAAGAGAGAAAATTAAAAATCAATTTATATAGAGAGATAAAATTCAAAATAGTTAAAATTTTCTCTCTAAAAACTAAATTGAATTTTTGAGAAAGAAAAAAACTAAATTAAGATTTTTTTTTGTGAGATAAATTTGAGGCCAATGCTTTTAATGAAATAAGAAATATGAATCAAATTGATTTTTTGATAAAAAATTAATGTGTTTAGTCTAAAGAAAATTTATACTTAGTTCTCTAGAGAGAGAAAATTAAAAATCCATTTATATAGGGGGATAAGATTTAAAATAGTTAAAATTTTCTAAATAAAAAATTAATATGCTTATTTTTAGAGAGTAAAAAAATTAAATTTTAATTTTTTTAACAAGAGAACACAAAAACAAATATATTTAGAGAGAAAATATGAACTAAATTGATTTTCTAGATAAAAAAATTAATATATTTTGATTTAGAAATAATAAAATTAAATTTATTTTTTAGAGTAAAATTTTAATACTAATATGTGTAGAGAAAAAATTTAAATAGAGAGAGAAAAATAAATATTTCAAGTTTTAGTGAAAAACAAAAAAAAATCAATTTTCTAGATAAACCAATAAAATCTATATTTATTATATTTTTTTTCTATTTTCTACACCATAACTAAATCAAACACAACATATCTTGTCATTTTTATCTAGTATTGTCTTTATTGCATTCTCATTTGTTCTCGTACTTCTAACAAAAATTAGGAAGATCAAATAGTCAACAAATGCCAACAAAAATGACCTTCGGGCCACCTTCTTCCGCGGCAGCGATCATTGCCAATGGGGCAAAGGCTAGAAATCTTTGAGCCGAAAAAGAAGATCATCTCCATAGAAGTGCCAAGAAAGTGAAAGGGAATGACGAGGAAGAGAGACTGGCTTTCCAAAGGAGCTTCAGGGCCATGTACTGGGCTTGGATCCCGCAATGGAAATCGCCAAAGATATCCTCCATTCGGACTCTGATGAGGATATGAAAGAGATAGAGGAAGGTGGGGAGAGTACAGAAGATAACCATAGTGAGGATGAAATCCGTACTATCATTGTGACCGATGAAGAAGTGAGATGCCTCCAGCAATGTTGGAAATGATTAGTTATAGTTAAACTGTAGGGCAAAACCGTTGGATACCATTCCTTCACTCCAAAATCCTGACAATGTGGTGGGTAGAGAGGGAGTTGGAATTGATTGATATGGGCGACAATTTCTACCTTGCAAAAATGTCTATGGAATCGGACTACTACAAAGCATTGACGGAGGGGCCTTGGGTCATTCAAGATCACTACTTGGTGGTCATGAAATGGAGGGCTGATTTTGTTCCAACGAAGACTGCAATTAAGTGGACAACGGTATGGGTTCAGCTTCCTGGGCCACCAATCAAATATTTTGATGAAGATGTCTTATATAGGGTTGGAAATTAGCTGGGACGACCACTGAAAATAGATGCAAGCACTACCTCCGCCTCACGTGGGAAATATGCTCGTATATGGTGGAGATAGACCTACTTAAACTCTTGGTTCCGAGAGTGAAGATCAAAAAGCGGGTCTAACGGGTTGAGTACGAGGGATTGCATGTGATTTGCTTGGAATGTGGGTGTGTTGGTCATCCAAAGGAGCAATGCAGGATGGTGTTAGGGACTCATAAGATGGGAACTGGGTCTTCGGATCTAGTGATAGTGCCCCTTGCCCCGGCAGTTTCAGCAAAACCACAGATGAGGGATGAATTTGGACCCTGGATACAGGTCCAGAGACATCCAAGAAGGAGGAACACAAGGATGGTCGACACCGTCACTCCGGTGAATGTCAACAAGTGTAACCGATTTGCACAACTTACGATAATTATGGAACATGAAGATTCACTTACCTTATTGAGTATGGCCAATGAAGGAAAGATTGGAACACAAGAGGGGCAAGAGGGACTTCAATTGTGGGACCATAATAGGAAAACTAATAGTTGGGCTATAAGGAGGGCAAAACCGGTTGGGCTGAATGGTAAAAACACTATACTATTGAAAGTGGGCCGTATGAAACAAAATGAGAACGATGGACTAGTATCAGCTAAGCCTAGCATCATCCTTCTGCAAGCATAGGTCAAGCACAACTTGTCTCAGCCCATAACCTTACGACCCTAACTGCTTCTTCCCTAATGACGATTTCCTCCTCTTCGACGCCGACGATAGCTCCTGTTTTTCCGATGTTGGATGGAAATAGATCTTCAAAAGTGAAAACCCAGCACCTTAAAAAAGAACCCCTAAAGCAACTTTCTCCACCGCAATCGAACCTTGCTATTGCCTTTGCGGGAAGCTCTTCTCTATCTGGCAAAGTTAAGGATGACAAAGAGAAGATGTTGGAGGTGGACCCACCCAAGCATGGCGAAATTGAACCCCACAGATCCCTTTCTAACCCGAGGTGTTAGGAATTTCTTTTGGAATTCAAATTCAATGCATTCAAAACATTCAAATCAAAGTTAATGAAAAAAATATAACCGAAATGGATTAAATGTAATGGACAATAGAAGGGATTTGAATTGAGAATGTATTTGACCGGATTTTGGTATCTCATTCAAAACTCCACACAATTAATCTTGTTTTTTCGTTTTGAATATTTAATTAGATTCCCATAATATTCAGCAATTATTTAGGGTAATAATTGTAGGGTTTTAATAGCTCTTTGATGGTTGAGAGCCTATATAAACCCTCTCCTAATGCATTGGGTCGCTAAATTCAAATTTCTATACTCCACATTATCTATTGAGGGAAATTAAGGGTTTAGAAAGATTATGCACATCCCAAAGATCGTGTTGGTGCTTATTCACTAGAAGTGAAGAACAAGATCATGGCCGGAAGTAATTCTAAATTCTCAATTTTCACTTTCATTAATTTTGGTTCTAATTTTTGAATTAAAGTATGTATTAAGTTTGTCATGCAACCTTCCATTTGGTATTAGAGACATTTTTGCCTTTGCCTGCATATTTTCTGATGAATTTCAAAATTTTTTAAAATTAGGGTTTTTAGATTTTTAGAATATTTGATCCAAAACTTTAATGGTTTTCAAAAATTGAATCCAGATTTGAAATTTTGGTATCATTACGATCAAAATCATATTTTCAAAAATTATTTTGGAGCATTTTGAATTTTCCGATGATTTTCCGGTGAGAGAACCCATTGGGTTTGGATTTGGGACCCTCGAGCTCCTTCCAGGTAACCCGGAAGGTAAGTTGCTAACATGTAATAATAAAAAAAAAAAAAGGAAAATGGTCATTTAATTTTGAAACGGAAAATGCTCTTTCAATTTTCAAATGGTGGCCACATGCAAGAGATTCGTGTGGAAAAAGCTCTCATACTCATTTAATTTTGAAAAAGATCACGTGGGCATTTAATTATTATTATTATTATTTTTTGCATTCCTTAAATGCATATATATATATATATATATATATATATTTTGGACCTAAAAGAAAAATGTGTTGCAATTAAGTCCTTGCAATATTTTAAAGGTCAATTAAACTTTAAATTGTTACACATTGGTTCTTGAGACTTTAAAAATTCTGAAAATTTTTAGAAATTTTCCAAAATTTTCAAAATTATCTTCTAAATCCAAATTTTAGAAAATAGTGTGTAAAATTAATTTTTTTGACAAAATTTTGTACATTAAGGGGAGGTACGAAATTAAAAAAAGTAAATCAAATATTTTGGTTGCATCTTTATATTAAAATTTTATACAATTTGGCATGGTAAAATTAAGTAATATTATTATCCTTGTGATCAAAATAATTTCTAAAATTAATTAGGGTTTAACCACAATAACCATAATTAAGTAAAAAATCATATATAAGGCATGATCATATTAGGAAAATGATAGATTTGCCATGAAAATTATTTTTATATGATGAATTTTATCCCATAGAAATTTTTATTATATGAAAATAATAAAATTAAAGATAAGATATCAAAATAGCTATTTTTCAATAGTCGTCTGCTTGATTGAATTCCCCTTTTTATGTAATAGTATAAGTGTGGTTGATTTAACATATATTTAAATTAGTTCTGTCAAAAAGACATAGATAAATCTAAGGTTGGCTAATTCTTAAGCGGCCCCATATGACCCACCACCCATTTAGGAACCTACCTAGTGCACCAAAGAGATCGTCTTATAGGGTTAAGTAGAGAAGGATAAGATGATCAAGACAAGACTAACTATTGGTAGTTTTCTAATTAGCTCACGTTATTAGGGAATGAGTTATTTTTTATAAATCTTATCATAAGGTCAAATAAATCTAATTGAATTAAAAATTTAGTTCACAGGTAATTTCTATGTTATAGATTTATTTTCATATATTTGTATTGGTAAATATATATTAAATGTCTCATTTATTTATTTTGTAGTATTCCAAACCATAAATTTGAAATATGATTTTCCCGATTTAAACAGAAAGAAATATAAGGAATGAAGGGAAATTGAACTTCTCTATTTGAGTTGTTTGGACATTGATTATGCTATCTGGAAAGACGAGCCACCTCCGGTGACCGATACTAGTTTCGAGACTAATAAGACTCTTTATGAATATTGGGAGCGATCTAATCACTTAAATACCATATTCATAAAAAGTAAAATCTCGACTAGTATTCGTGGTTCGATCAACCAGCATACCAATGTTCGTGCTCTTCTTAAGGCTATAAATGATCAATTTGCGACATCGAAAAAGTTTTTGGCCAGTACCCTCATCATGCAATTCTTTTCCATGAGACTCACTACTATCCACAGTGTACGTGAGCACATCATGCAGATGCGGGACATTGTGGCTCAACTAAAGAATCTGGAGGTTGAGATATCTGAGTCTTTCCTTGTGCACTTCATCTTGAATACTCTCCCGCAAGCCTATGGTTCATTTAAAATCTCCTACAATACACGTAAGAAAAATGATCTATCAATGAATTGATAACCATGTGTATACAAGAGAATGAAAGGCTGCTTATGGAAATCAAAGAGGGTTTTGCAAGTACACATGTGGCTATGCAAGGGAAGAAGAATAGCAAGTTCAAGCCAAACCAAAAGGGCATAAAACCGAAAATGGACATAAAGAAAGAGTTCAAGTGTTGCTTTTATAGAAAGAATGGACACATGAAGCAGAATTATGTCAAGTACAAGCGATGACTTGAGAATAAAAGTACGAAAATCTCATTAATTTGTTATGAATATTGTATGACTGAAATTTTTCATGACACATGATGAATTGATTCTGGTTGTACCATTCACATTACAAATGTATTGCAGGGCTTACAAAACCTAAGGAAGGCAGTGGATTGTGAACAACTCATCTATTCGGGTAACAAAATGAGCTCACGGGTAAATGCCATTGGAGATTGCGAGCTCATATTGACAAGCGACATGTCTTGAAGTTGGAAAGAGTTTTTTATGTAACTAAGTTTTCTAGGAAGTTAATTTCCGTTTCAAAACTTATACAATTCAGTTATTCTTTCCAATTTAGTAATAAAATGACATTATTTTATGGTTCAAATGTCATTGGTTATGGTTTATTACTAAATGGATTGTATAATATTACTTTACAAAATAATGTTTGCATGAATGTAACATATACAGGGGTTAAGAGAAGTGTCATTGAGGAAAATTCTTCCATTTTGTGGCACTAAAAATTAGGACACATCTCCACAAAGAGAATTGAAAAGTTAGTAAAGGATTGGGTACTTGATACTCTAAAATTTAACAACTTTGAGACTTGTGTTGACTGCATTAAGGAAAAGCAGACCAATAAGACTCAAAAAAGTGATAAGAAGAGCTCAGAATTGCTTGAAATCATACATACGGATATTTGTACTCCGGGTACAGACTCAGATGGTCATAGTTATTTCATCTTCTTTATAGATGACTATTCACAATACATGTATCTCTATATCCTTTGCCATAAAGACAAGGTGTTGAATTCATTTAAAAATTTTAAGGCAGAAGTAGAGAAACAATACGGTAAGCAAATAAAGATTGTAAGATCAGATAGAGGTGGAGAATTTATGGAAGGTATACAAAGGATGGATAAACATCAATTCCATTTGCAAGATTCCTTCAAAAAAATGGGATCGTTGTCCAATACACCATGTCTGGTTCAGGTGACAGAATAAGATAATCGAAAAAAGGAACAGAACCTTGTTTGATATGGTTAGGAGCATGATGGCCAACTCCAACCTGCCTAATTCTTGTAGACTGAAACTCTCAAGATGGCTGTGTATATCTTAAATAGGGTTCCAACCAAGGTAGTAGCCAAAACTCCATTTGAGTTATTTAAGGGTTGGAAACCTAGTTTAAGATATGTACGCATCTGGGACTATCCTACGGAGATAAGGGTTTAAATCCATGAGAAAAGAAACTAGATTCAAGGACCATGAGTGGATACTTGTCGATTATGCCGAAAAATCCAAAGGATACATGAGTGAAAACAGCTTTTCTTAATGGGGATCTAGAAGAAGAGGTTTACATGTGTCAACTTGAAGGATTCTCTTTTAGTAGTAGTGAGCACTTGGTGTGCAAACTCAAAAAATCCATATATGGACTAAAACAAGCCTCTCGCCAGTAGTATTTAAAATTTTATAATGTAGTCACTTCATTCAGTTTTGAAGAGAATATTATAGATCAATACATATACCTCAAGACAAGTGGAAGCAAGTTTTGTTTTCTTGTCCTGTATGTGGATGATATATTACTTGCCATCAATGATAAGAAGATATTGTATAGGGTGAAACAGTTTATCTCTAAAATCTTTGAGATGAAAGATTTAGGTGATGCATCTTATGTCAATGGTATTAAGATACATCGAGATAAATCTTATAAAGTTCTGGGACTATCTTAAGAGACTTATATCAACAAAGTGCTTAAAAGATATAGAATGGAGAACTATTCATCAAGTATAGCTCCGATTGTCAAAAGGAATAAATTCAATTTGGACCAATACCCTAAGACAGATTTGGAAAGAGAACAAATGGCTAACATTCCATATACTTCTGTTATTGGAAGTCTCATGTATGCACAGATCTGTACAAAACCTGATATAGCGCATACTGTGGGAATGTTAGGTAGATATCAAAATAACTCGGGTTTGGAATATTGGAAAACTACAAATAAGGTGTTGAGATATCTGCAAGACACTAAGAAGTACATGCTTACATACAAAAGAATCGATAGTTTGGAAGTAGTCGGGTACTCGGATTCAGATTTTGCCGTCTGTATTGGTTCCCGAAAATCAATATCGGGTTACATTTTCATGATGACCGGTAGAACTGTATCATGAAGGAGTGCTAAGTAGACATTGACTGCGACCTCCACTATGGAAGCTGAGTTCATGGTGTGTTTTGAGGCTACGTCACACACGGTGTGGTTTAAGAGTTTCATCTTCGGGTTTAGAGTTTTAGATTTTGTATCTAAACCATTATGTATAGTTTATGATAATTCAGCTATTGTATTTTTTGCTAAGAATAATAAGAGTGGTAGTCGAAGTAAACACATCGACATAAAGTATTTAGCCATTAGGGAAAGAGTGTTGGAAAATAAAGTTGTGATCCGACACATTAGCACTGATTATATGTTGGCTGATCCCTTAACCAAAGACATATCACCAAATAGGTTCAGAGATCATGTTGTAAATATAGACTTATTGCCTTATTTAAATAAAACTCAGAGTTGAATTTTCTCAATAAAATTGTGTACACATTTTTCTGTTTTGAGATAAATTCATCAAGTTTGGATCTGAATAAATGTAGGGTTTATTCATAAAGTAAATATCATCATAAGGTTGGAAAATAGAATACATTGTAGTACACGGAAGATAATACTCACTTTTAGAGAACTTATTGTCATGATTCGTGTACTCTACTTTCATAAGAAATTGACTTTGTTCTGATTTCAAGTCGGTTTGTTGGGCCAAGTGGGAGAATGTTAGGAATTCTCTTTGGAATTCAAATTCAATGCATTCAAAATATTTAAATCAAAGTTAATGAGAAAAACATAACCGAAATGGATTAAATGTGATGAAAAATAGAAAGGATTTGAATTGAAAATACATTTGGCCGGATTTTGGTGTCCCATTCAAATCTCTATATAATTAATCTTATTTTTTCATTTTGAATATTTAATTAGATTCCCATAACATTCAACAATTATTTAGGATGATAATTATAGAGTTTTAATGGTTCTTTGATGGTTGAGAGTCTATATAAACCCCCTCCTAGTGCATTGAGTCCCTAAGTCCAATCTATTGAGTGAAATTGAGGGTTTAGAAGATTTGTGCACGTCATAAGGATCGTGTTGGTGCTTTTATAATTGCCAGAAATGAAGAATAAAAATATGACCGGAAGTAACTCTAAATTTTTAATTTTCACTTCCGCTAATTTTGGCTCTAATTTTTGAATTAAAGTATGCATTAAGTTTGTCATGCAACCTTTCACGAGGCAGTTGTAATGACCAATTGTCCGAGATAAATCTCTGGATTCTTTAGTACCGGATAGAGATTTCAAGTTTTCCCTCCTGCCGTCGAACTCGGTGCCAGTTCTGAAGTAGAAAAATAGGTCAGATCAGGTAAAGGGTATCGACTTGGGAGGATTTGGTAGTGAGAGGAGTGAGCCATTAGAAATGGATGCTGTAAAGAATAGACTTCAACCTCGAGAGGCAAACCAGGCAACTCTGGTGGTTGAGGGATGTGATTTGGAGATGGATGAGGAAGGCATGTCCTATTAGGTATGCTTTTGTTTCCTATCCCCTTCGATTTTAATGTCTACCAAATATAATGTGCTTGCTTGGAATGTGAGAAGGATTAATAGCCCCTAATGTCATCGAGTTACAAAGGAAATTATTAAATCTTATGGACCGGACTTTATATGTTTAACTGAGACCAAGAATAGCTTTCCTTGGAGCTCAAAGTTTCACCAACGAATGGGATGTGATTGGGAATATGTGATTATGGCTTCACAATTTCGGGGTGGTCTCTGTTTAGTTTGGAAATCAAATATTGGAAACCTTGAGGTGCTGGTTAGTACAAATCAATTGATTCATTGTCGAATTAGTCAAGCTAGTTCACCATGGTTTGTGACGTTTGTTTACATACAGCCTAATGAGGGGAAGAAGACCGAGGCATGGCAGGGTTTGGAGATTTTATCTAGATCAATGGACAACGCTTGGTTTGTACTAGGGGATGTTAATGACATTGCAGGGCTAACTGAAACAAGTAATAAGGCTGCTAGTATAACAACGAGAGCATAACAGTTTAGAGACAGGTGGGAGCTCTATAATTTACATGATCTCCGGGCAGTTGGGGCTCCATTTACATGGGTGAGGAAGAGGGATGGTTTGGTTGTCTTGCACGAGCGACTAGATAGGGTTTTAGGTAATCAGCTAAGTCGAATTTGATTCCCGGAAACTAGGATAATTAATCTTCCTCGATTACATGGAGACCACCATCCTATTCTTCTTCACACCTGCATGAGTCATGCACCTTATAAAGGGAGTTGACCATTCAAGTTTGAGACAGCCTGGCTTTATCATCTATAGTTCCATCAGGAGCTTGTGTCAACTTGGAAGGGTCAGAATAGATCTCAGTCATTAATGCAAGATATTCATGATACTACATCAGCTTTGAAAATTTGGAACAAGAAAGTTTTTGGAAATATTTTCTGTCGGAAGTGCAAGTTGAAGGCTCAATTACGTGGCATTCAAGATTTCCCCCAATATAATAGAAATGTGTTTTTGAGATGATTTGAAATCTGATTACTAGGTGAGTTGCACAGAATTTTGGATATGGAGGAAGTTTTGGCACCAAAAATCCAGAATCTAGTGGTTTGTCAAGGCGATCATAATACTAGATTTTATCATCTCACTACGATTATCCGTCGGAATCGAAATTGAATTGTTAGACACAAAATTGATATGGAATGGTGTTCTGATCCTGACTAACTTTAGGAACATGCAACCTCATATTTTAAGGAGTTATTTGCCTATGCAACACTCAGCAAATCTCATGGTGTATATGGACTTGTGTAGAAAACTATGGATTCAGATGATTGCTTCTCCCTGTGTAGTCCTATTGAGCTTTCAGAGGTTAGAGTCGCAGTTTTTTCAATGAAAGGTTTGAAAACTCTAGGTCTAGATGGAATTCAGCCTATTTTTTATTAGAAATTTTGGGAGGAGGTATACCCAATTCTATACCGATACATTCTTGATGCCTTTCGAGATGGAAACTTTCCTATGGAGTTGTTACAAGCCTTTATTGCTTTGATCCCTAAGGTGGACCATTCTAATAGTTTTAATTTCTAGCCAATTAGCTTATTGAATACAAGTTACAAAGTCCTAGCTAAGGTTTTGGTCTATCAAATAAGGCCTATTCTTCATAAAGTAATTGGTCCTCATCAGTGCAGTTTCCTTCTCAGAAAGAGCACCTTAGATAACATCATTGTTTCGAGAGAGATTCTTCATTCCATCTATTCCTTGAGCAGCAAGAATTGGAAAATGGTCTTGAAAATAGATCTCCATAAAGCTTATGATTGTGTTAATTGGTCTTTTTTTTAGACAAACCCTATAAGAATTCCAATTTCCAGAGCATATAGTTTGCCTTATTATATTTTTTGTTTCTCAGGCACGATCAGCTATAATTTGGAATGGTGAGATACTACCAGATTTTGCATTAGAGAGAGGTCTGAGACAAGAAGACCCATTATCCCCTTATTTGTTCCTTCTGGTCATGAAAAAATTGTCTTATTTGATTTAAAACAGGGTGAATCAGGGTCTTTGGCATCCTATCGATGCCTCAAGGGGAGGTCCCCTAGTTTCCTATCTATTTTTTACTGACAACCTTATGTTATTTGCTGATGTGAAGCTAGGAAGTTTAAGCATGATCCTGGAGTGTCTTTCGGAGTTTAGGGAGATGAGTGGGTTAGTTGTAAATCCGAGAAAGTCTAAGCTATTAATTTTGCTGAAAGCACCTCAGCTTTAAAACATTGTTTGGCAGAGCAATGTTACTTCACGCTCTCAGAGGATTTGGGAAAGTATTTAGGAGTTCCTTTCATATAGGGCCGAGTCCATCATAGTCACTGCAAGTATTTAATTGAGAGGGTTCAAAATAAAATTAACGAATGGAAGGATTAAACCTTAAGTTCAGTGGGACGACGTACTCTTATCAAGTTCCACGATACCAGCATATACTATGCAATCCACTTGGTTACCTGAGCAAATTTGTTACCAGCTAGACAAAACCCCGTGTAATTTTTTTTGGGAAAACTCAAAGGAGAGTCGAAGGCCTTATGCTATTAGATGGGAAATGGTGTGCCAGCCAAAGGACCGGGGGGTTTAGGAATCTGAGCAGCTCAAGACATGAATATATCTCTTTTGGCTAAACTTGTATGGAGACTCTTGTAAGGGGATTCAGCTTTGTGGTGTGAAGATTTTCAGGGGAAGGTACTTGCAAGGTATGTCTTTTCTTCACTATCAAAAACCTTTAGTCTGCACCCCCTTATGGAGAGGGCTTCTTTGAGTACGTGAGTTCATCAGGAATGGCCTACATTGGGAAATTGGTAATGGGTTGGAAATTAATTTTTGAAAAGGTATTTGGGTAGGTGAGACTCCCTTACCGAGAAGGATCCAGGAGGGTGGGTCGGTCAGTTCACATGGGTTGAAAGTGCATCATTTCATCACGCCAGTGAGGATCTGGGATATAGATGGTCTTGCCAGGATGCTCCCGGGGAATATTGTAGAGGAGATTTGAGCCTTGTTGATTTCACGAGACACAACATTGCGGGATTATATAATTTGGGCAGGTAACTCCTCGAGTGAGTTCTCTATTAAATCAGCTTACGCAATCCTTTCCGAGGTTGAGACATCTACATTCTCTAACAATGGTCATTGGAAATGGATTCGGAAGTTAAAGCGTCAAGAGCATGTTAAATTCATGATTTGGCTAATAATGCTCAATTTGGCTAATAATGCATGATAATTTGATGACCAATGATACCCGCTTCAGGCAAAGGTTCACGAATGACCCTCTATGTCCTCTCTTAAGGAACACTCAGAAACAACCTTGTATCTTTTTCGCGATTGCTTGATGGTATGTCAGGTATAGATTTAGATTCTAAATTCTTCATTCATCAAAAATTTAGTTTTTGCACAGCTCTTGGGGAGAGAGTAGATCACTAGTAACTGCAAATCTCATGCCATATATATGGGTAAATCATGGCCATCCTTTTTTTGTATACTCTTTGGGCAATTTGGAAGGAACGTTGTAGAACTATTTTTTATGGTAGTGAGTTCTCCCTTGAAGGCGTGGTTCAGTTGGCCCGTAAGTATTCACATGAAGGGTGGATTGCTTTCTCAAAAGATCTCAACCTCCCCCATCATGTGGGCAAGTGGATATCATGGTCTCCTCCCCCTTCTGGACAGTAAGTTAAATACAGATATGTTAGTTTTTTGGAACACGAATCTTGTAGGATGTGGGGGCTTAGTTTGAGATGAACATGAGTTATGGATTCGAGGTTTTAATGGGAATTTGGGGATTTCTGATCCTTTTATCACGGAGCCATGAGGAGTTTGAGAGGGTTTACTTCTTCTTCACTGAGCTAGACTTTCTATGACAAGCATCGAGTTAGACTTCATAGAGCTGGTTTCGGCCTTATCAAATGCAGTGGCCCCATACCATCTAGTCTATCACATGATTCAGGAGTGTTATTGATGGAGGCGAGTTTTGGCTCCTCAGATACCAGTTCCTTCTTGACTCGAACGGTTGCTGCCAATGGTGGATACACCTGCAAAAACCGTCAGAAGGTACTCCAGCGGGGAGACTCCGACGCTCAAATCAATAAAGAGTGGTTTTCGTTTGAAAGAAACAGACTGAGAGTAGATGAAGAGTGGTTCACTATGATCAATGTGTCTCCTGTGTTAGGCTTAGAGAGCGTACTTGATGTCGAGAGTTTTGAGATCCTTTATACCTGTGAGAGTTGTGTGCCGCTGGGGGACTTACACCCTACTTTTCTTATCGAATCGATCTCGGGAATCTCGGAAGTTAATATTACGAATTGATCATAATCCTCATATATCGGGAAACCTTCCTCTTCGGGAGGGATGCTTTCTTTATCTGAAAAATCTCGAAATTACTGTTATGAAATAAAAGGTTGAAATCAATGAAGTTCCATCCTTCCTTTTTTAATCGATAGGGGTGTTGTCCCTCGATCGGTTGTTTGACTGATAAAGGGTCTTTTGAGATTTGCCCGGTTAGAGGACTGATGTTTGCTTGACTGATCAAGGTGACTATCTCCGCTTGATGAGTCACGATCGGTTAATCAGGGCGACTGAGACCCTATTGTTCGGTAGATCAGGACGGCCAAGACCCTTTGGTGGATCGATCGGGGCGACTACGGCCCTTCAGTAGATTATTTTTGCTATCGTTAGATATTGATCGGCATACACCTTTTTTGTGGGCCATTTGGGAATTAACTCTTTTGGACTGGATCTTGGAATACGTCTTATCATTTACCCCAAACTCATAGTTTTCTTGGAAATAGACGCCATGAGTCATGATTTTAAATCGAAGATTCGAGGATCCTTTAATATGGCCACTGTCGTTTCGGTCTTAGTAAACCATTTATCACACATCCCATAAGAACTTCTCTCGTTGCTGCTTTCTCCATCTCCTCCACCTTTTTCTCTCACTCTCCCTGCCAAAGAGTCTTTATCGGTGACAAAGATGTCTGCTCCTCAGGCTTTTCCGAGCATTGGTGATATTACGAGCGTCATGTCAGTACAAGAGCTCCAAGAAGTACAAACTGAGATACTGTTGGGGGATGATTACTCTTTGTTGTCTGCAACAGAGGTTGATAGGGCTAACAGGGCATCAAAGAACTGTGTGCCGATGTATCTCTAATCGGTCAAGTACGGTTTGAAGGTTCCATATATGGGTCCTTTTTTCTGAGGTTTTGCATCAGTGGAACATATTCCCGACGCTCCTGATTCCTAGTGCATGGCGGTTAATGGTCGCGGTAGCTTCTTTATTAGGGTTTTATCGTCTTCATTTCGATTTTGACGTTTTGTCCTCAATTTTTATTCTAATGAGGTGTGGGAGTAACGGGCCGACTAAGGGGTGGTACAAACTACAGACCCGACCTGAGTCCTGTTAGAGGTTTTTCTACAATGAGTCCATCGATAAGAACTGGATGCAAAAGTTCTTTTTTGTCGAGTTCTTGGACAGGGATCGCATGCCCTGGCTTCCCAAGGCCGATGGGGTGCCCAATGTAGGGCTGAAACCTCCGACTGCTTCGAAGCATGGTCGTTTTATTCGGTCAGTTAATGGCTATCGTAAGTCCACCGGCCGGAGTATATAGGTCGAGTCCTTGCTGGACGACCAGATGTTATCCCTGGCTGGTTTACTGCTCGGGGAAAAGAGAAAAGTTGATCGGCCCCTTCTGTTGGGGAGAGCGAAGATCGAGCTAGTCGATTCTTTGAGTCATCTTGACGACGTCTTATTGGAAAGTGTCACTGTTGACAAGTTAACTTGTTATAGTGCTAAAAGACCTCTTCAAGAGGATCCCGGGGCATCTGAGGCCCTACCTAAGTCTTCTTCAGAGGCGACTGGGATCCTTCGCGGGTCACCATCTTCTTTGGCGAAAAGGAGGAGGGTTTTCTTGCTCCCATTTCTGTTGGGGGCTTTGTCTAAGTACCCGGAGCCAACAGAGGCTATACCAATAGAGGGGGTTGTCCCAAATGAAGATAACCCATTGAGCGGAACAAATGTTGATGCGGACGAGTTAGGAGGGGCTGGAGGTCTTCCTTTGCTTGATGCCGGAGCGAGAACGAATGTTTCTCGAGCTGCAAGGGACAAAATGACGAGACTTTCTTCTGTTCCGGTCTGGCCTTCGCACAAGGGAAAACGCAAAGTTCTGGGAGGAGCATCCTCTTCATCCTCCATCCCTGTTCGGTCCTTCAATGGAAAGAAAGGCTCAAAAGAGCGAGGAACCGTTGTCGTTTGTGCTGGAGACATGCAGTATAGCTATATAGATCAGGCAGAAGCGGAGCGCATTGCTGGGCAATTTGACTTCCATCATTGTGAGCTTGACTTTCATAGAATGTCTTACGAACAGGTCGGCGGAGACCTTGAGTCTTTAGGCTTGATGGTAATAATCTCCTTTCATTTCTTGAATTCTCCTCCGTCTTTTATCATTTGTTAATTTGGTTTTCTTTGCAGACCAAGACCCTTGCTCGATTTCAGGGACAATAGGGGAGGCAGGTAATAAGCCATTTAGAGGGACGGCTCTTTGAGTTGACTCGTCCGCTGGAATCAGTCTCCCTTCGGGGAGGAGAGTCTTTGGTCGCTGAAAACGTATCTGGTGCCCTACTTACTCAGAAGGAAGAGGAGTTGAGATCCCTTCAATCGGAATTGGTCCAGTACCAAGGGCAATGCGAGAGGCTGAAGTCAGAGGTTCTGGTGCACAAGAAGTTGGCTCAACTTCGTGAGGAATCTCTTCGAACAGCAGAACGCAAGATTACGGAGCTTGAGGAGTCCCACGCAAGGGAAGCCATCATCCAGAAGGATTCCCATCGTAGACTGGCCGAGAGATTAAAATGTGCCGAAGAGATAATTCGTAGTATGGGCCTAATTGAGGCTCTGTCTTTAATTGAAAAAGAGATCGATACTCCAAATCTGACTTTATAACCTATGCCCGGGTTTTTTGTACTAAGTGGCCTCTGTTAGTTTAATAAGAAATTCTTATGCTTTTTCCGATAGAAGTCATCTTCTTTGTTTTTCATTGCATTGTTTCAGTAGAACCAAGGGGACTTAGATCTTTTCGCCTAACTTAGAAAGGGACGATCATGTTTGTTGTTTCGAAAGGCTGTATAACTTGTCACGCCCCGAACCGGAAATCGTGAACAGCCGCCCGTTGCCCTGGATGCCGGCTATATTTCTACAAAAAATCGGACAGAACCTCCCCATAAATCGGAGGTCTCCCAATGTACAAATAACCTGTCTAAACCTGTATAATTCAAAATCAATCTGAAAATAAATCCAATGGCCATCCCGGCCTCTCCAAAACCAACGACTCCCAAAACCGACATCCAGAACAACGCAAGGCTATAAATCACCAACAGTCCTGGCCACAGACCTCTACTGTCATGCCCAACTAGAGCATGAGCAGCCGCTACACCGAGCGGACCTAAATTTATACAAATGTGTAACAAATTTTCCAAGTAACATTCAAATACATACAGTCGCCTCAATGCAAATGAAATATGAGAGTTTCGCAAATAAATATACATAAATTATACAGTCATCCCAAAATATGTACACGGTCAACTACGGACCTCAACAAGACCACGCAGGGTCGACAATAAAATACGAAACTCATCTTTTAAATTAAACTTTTATCTCACCTTCCTGAATCACCTAATCCACCAAGATCTCCAAAATCTGAGGCGTCGCTCCAACACCAAAAATCCTGTCTGGGGAGGGAAAGAGGGGTGAGTATTCGGGGAAGAATACTCAGTGAGTGAGGGGATAATCTCAAGTACTAATAATGTGGGTGAATATTGGAGTGTCAAACAATATCATTCATAACAATAACTCAAGTTTCGCAATAAATCATGATATGTTCGATACAATAAACTCATTTATGCAGTCACACGATATCACACATATATGCATCCATTTAAAAATCAAGTATAACATAGAGCTAGCCGAAAAAATCCTGGCAAGGGTCAACCATGACCAAGGACAGGCGCATCGGGGGTTTTAATATGCAAAGTGTTTCAAAATAGCTCTCTACCCCGACGTTGGCACGTACAAGCAACTCCCAGTGCTAGACCGCCTATTCTGACGGACCTCCCCTTTCGGTTCAACTGGGCCCATACGGAACATCACAACCACGTACAAGCAACTCCCGGTGCTAGACCGCCTATGTTGACGGACCTCCCCAATACATGGTTCAACCGGGCCCATACGGAATATCACAATCATGTACAAGCAACTCCCGGTGCTAGACCGCCTATTCTGACGGACCTCCCCTTTCGGTTCAACCGGGCCCATACATATCGCAATCACGATGTTTGCGGATACCTCTGGCCAAAGCGTATCCGGGTAACTCGTGCCTCTACAAACGCCCTTCGTAGCTACGGAATCATCAATGTCATCATCATAGTATTGCATCACAAGTGGGCATCCCGGTGCCCTCACAGTTCATCAAAGCATTTCAAATCCGTGTGCCAATACAATTTCATCAAAATCATTTCAAATTCAATAAACCAATGCAATAGTCGAATAGCAAATATTCCGTTTCTCAAATCATGGCACAATTTCATTTCTTTTCAAACATGGATGCATAATCGTGGAAAATATAAGCACGACACTCCAATAATCACAAAACAGATTTAAGATTAAATATCACACATCAAATCAAGGCATATCAAAGCATGTTTTGTTTAAAAACAATGTAAAATCAGATTTCACTATTTCATGCAAGAGATTAGGGTCCCACTCACATGCCAGGGAGGGTAATCACTCCCTATTTCCAAAACAAATCCGAATTTGACTCCTCGAGTCTCCAACAAGATCAACCTAATCAAAGTATCACATAAATCATCAAATTCCCAATTAATCTTAGGGTTTATCATTTTCCCTAAGTTTGTACAAACCTTAACTCTCCAATTTATGAATAAACTCCAATGTAATCAATTTCTTTCCATTTATAAGTAAATAACCAAATCCAAACCAATCTCAAATAATTAAATCTCACAAAATGAAAAATTCTTTGAAAAATCATACACTTTTCAATTCACATCCGATTTCTTCAAACCATATCTCATTTTAAAGGTATTGAAACCTATTTTCATAATATAGAGAGTGTATTTGACTTACCCATATGCAACACCAACTATAATGTAAAACAACGTATCCATCCTTAGGCTAAAATCCCAAATTTTGACTGTTTTCATACATATGTCAAATTAAACTCTCAGAGCAGTCATCCAAATCAAGTCAATACGATTCTATCATCTAGAACAACCCAATTTATTGAAAATTCTATACTTAGTCTTAATAATCACATATAATTTGTCAGAAAATGCATTCTAATCAAACATAACGTATATTCTAAAGCTACACAGATCTTTTCACCCTAAATTTCATTCGCTTTATCAAAAGGGTACGAATTTCCTCACCTAAGGTATTCGCAGTTCACGTACTTAGCCTCCCTATGTCATTCATTTCAGTCCAAACCTGCAAAGCTTCCAATTTGAAACAAACTCCATCAGTTAGTCCAAATTATCGAAGGAAATCAAACCCTAGAGCTACTGTTCAAAAGAATGGCTTTTACCTGCGCAGAGGATGAAGCATCGTCACAGCCTAGGGTTTCTGAAAGTCACCTACTACGCTGCAGCAGAGGTTGCAGCAAGTCTGCGTGCGCAGAAAGAGGCCATCGCGAGCTGGAGCGCGCGCAGGAAGGCTGTCAGCGCGCGAGCAATCACGCGCAGGGGCAGTCAGCGCGCGCTGGGGCAGGGCTGGCGCACTGGGAGCAGCGCGCAGTCGCGTTGGGAGCGCGCGCGATGTCGCGCGAGTAGCAGCGCTCTGTCGCGCGCGCGAGTAGGGAGAGAGACAGGCGGCTGTGGGTGGCGGTGGTTGCGCCGGTGGACAGCGAAAAGGGGCGGCGCGGTGGACCTAAGAGAGATCGCGAGCGGGAGAGGGAGAGCGGCTCGCGGGTGAGAAAGAGAAGCCGAGAGAAAGAAGGAGAGAGATAGAGAGAGAAGGTGGGTCTTGCTGGCCGTCTGCGGCGGAGGAAGATGGCGGAGAGCAGCGGATGGTCGCGGGAAGAGCAGCGGATGAGAGAGATCGCAGAGAGTGAGAGATCGAAAGATAGAGAGAAAACAGAGGGAGAAGGAACCGAGAAAGAGAGAAAGAGAGAGGTGCGGTGGTTGTTCACGGTGGATGGCAGCGGCGGCGGTGAGGGATGGCCGCGACTGTGATGCGCGGGTGGGGGAGAGGAGAAGACGAAGGGTCGCGTGGGAGAGGAGAGGGGAAAGAGAAATGGGAATTAGGGTTTCAACCCTAATTCCTTTCCTTTTTCTTTCTCTTTTTTTTTTATATTATTATTATTATTATTATTATTATTATTATTATTATTATTATTATTATTATTATTATCATTATCATTATTATATATTTCTTTTTTTATAAATAAATTTATAAATAATTAAGTGAGTAATGTATAAATTAATAAATGAATAAAAAAATCATCTATATATTTTTATACTCATTTTACTTTACAAATCGGAAATACGGATACTTTAAATATCCCAAAAATTTCAAATTTCATACCTCAAATACGGAGGAATATTTTATATATATTCCATGAATACTACACTTGTACGAACACCGCAGTGTCGGTGTTACATAACTTGTCAGTGAAGCACGCGATCTACTAGGGCTGAGCGGCTAAGACCTTCTATACGATAGAGGATCTTTAAAAAGTTGGGCTGTGTTTACCCGTCGGGGGAGTTACATCCCCTCTTGGCGATGCGTATGATCGGTAGATTTTGGACGACTAAGACCCTCCTAGCGATAGGAATTTATTATAAGTTGTGGACCACATCTACCCGTCCGGGGAGTTACATCCCCTATTGACGACGCTTGCGATCGGTAGATCCTGGGCGACTAAAACCCTCCTAGCGATAGGAATTTATTGTAAGTTGTGGGCCGCGTCCACCTGTCTGAGGAGTTACATCCCCTATTGACGACGCGTACGATCGGTAGATCCTGGGCGACTAAGGCCCTCATGGAGATAGGAATTTATAGTAAGTTGTGGGCCGCGTCCACCCGTCCAGCGAGTTATATCCCCTATTGACAATGCGTACGATCGGTAGATCCTGGGCGACTAAGGCCCTCCTAGCGATAGGAATTTATTGTAAGTTGTGGGCTGCGTCCACCCGTCCGGAGAGTTATATCCCCTATTGACGACGCGTACGATCGGTAGATCCTGGGCGATTAAGGCCTTCTTAGAGATAGGAATTTATTGTAAGTTGTGGGCCGCGTCCACCCGTCCGGAAAGTTACATCCCTTATTGACGACGCGTACGATCGGTAGATTCTGGGCGACTAAGGCCCTCTTAGAGATAGGAATTCATTATAAGTTGTGGGCCACGTCCACCCGTCCGGGGAGTTACATCTCTTATTAACGACGCGTACGATCGGTAGATCTTGGGTGACTAAGACCCTCCTAGAGATAGAAATTTATTATAAGTTGTGGGCCGCGTCCACCCGTCCGGAGAGTTATATCCCCTATTGACGACGCGTATGATTGGTAGATCATGAGCGACTAAGGCCCTCATAGAGATAGGACTTTATTGTAAGTTGTGGGTCGCGTCCACCCGTCCGGGGAGTTACATCCCCTATTGACGACGCGTACGACCGGTAGATCATGGGCGACTAAGGCCCTCCTAGAGATAGAACCAGGACATGAAGATGTAAGAGATCTGTTGGTAAGTGATTTCACGAATGTTGGGAAATACCCTTGTTGCTTAGAGAAATACCAGCAATAAAATCCGATGACTATTTAGGAGCAGAAATAGAAGACTCCGACTCATATGTGAGAGTCTCAATCCCTAACGACGTTCTAAACTTGATCTTCATATGCCTGGTGCTAGGCAAATTACAAGGTGTTCAGACCTGGTCTACCCAAGATGACGTTGTAGAGCGAAGGGAGGTTTACCACATTAAATATGACGGGAGCCGTCGCATGATTAGGAGATGTTCCAAGGGTGATCGGAACGGAGATAATACCATCAGGATATATCCATTCACTTGAGAGCCCTTTAACCGGGCCCGCGTGGAGTTGAAGTTCGGCATGAGTGAATCTCATTCGTCCGAAAGTATCCCGATATATGAGATTACAGCCTGCTCTTTGATCGACAAAGATCCTTCAAACATCAAACTGTCCAATTTTGGCAGTTATTACAAGGGGATTGTGCCGGTTCAGGTCGATCCCAATGAGATCTTCGTCAGTGAAATCAATGACCGGCCTTTTTTCACCTTATCGTTTGTTAGTGCTTGCTGCTAGGATCTCTTGTGGTACAGGAGGAATTGCCTTCGGGTAATAGAAAATTGGTGTGATTAGACGTTTGACCTCATTTTCTGTTGGTCCATCGCGGACCTGAAGAATCACCCGATCTCTTCGGTCCGCTAGAGGCCGAGTAGCTTGGCGTTCCTCTTCTTGGTTGTGTTGTGGCGGTTCACGCCGATGACCAGTGGGAGGACCTCTTTCCCTTCTGGCGACGAACTCCCATAGTCTTCCTTCATGTACCAGGAATTCTAATTCGCCTTTTTGTCTCTTGTAATCATCGGTTGTGTGACCATAGTCATGATTAAAGTGACACTATTTCGTTCTGTCCTTACTGGAATCATCATCGGTTGACCGAGGGGGCCATCGAACGTATGGCTTATCTCTGATAAGGGCTAAGACCCGGCCAGGGGTCTCACTTAGCGGAGTGTAGTTGTTGTATCTCCTTGGAGGAGGGGGTTTCGCTCTGTTTCTCCTAGGCGGAGATCTCCGGGGTGACTGATTCCGTTCTTTTTGGACAGTCCGATCTCTTCTGCGATCGGATGCTTCGGCGTCCTCAACAGCAATATATTTTTCAGCTCGAGCATAAAATTCTTGGATGGTAGCAGGGGGTTTCTTTGTGATGGATACCTTCATATTGGAGGGCCGCAAGCCTGTTAATAGCGCGACCAATGCGATTGAATGATTCAAAGAAGGGACCCTCATCATTTCCTCTTTGAACCTTTCTAGGAAATTCCTTAGAGATTCCTCTTTACCTTGATGCAGCGATAGCAAGGCGGTGGATTTCCTATTGACTCCCCTGATTATCACAAAGTGTGACTCGAACTATTCGCGTAACTGGGAGAATGTCTTTATACTTATCGGTGGGAGAGAATTGAACCAAGTGAGTGCATTTCCCGAGAGAGTAGTGGGAAAATACTTGCACATGGCTGCATCGGGCATGTCCCTGGAGATCATTACGGTTATAAAATGGGCCACATGATCCCGGAGGTCCGTTGTCCCATTATATCTCTCCATGGGAGGTAGGAGTACGTTGCGAGGTATGGGCTCTGAGGAGATCTTGGAATCGAACGACGAAGCGTAAGAATAAGAGGGGATTTGGTCTCCCTGAGGGTTGGCCCGCTTTAGTTCCTCGGCCACCAGTTGTTCGACCTGTTTTCAAAAATCATCCGAGACTAGTTTAGAGTTTTCAGATGCTTCCCGACGTGGGGGAGACAGGCGTTGCTGGGGACGTCTAGATCCCCCAACAGATGATTGGACTTCAGGTTTGAGGGCACGACTAAGGTCTTCTAGTTGTCTACTTACATCCTGAAATTTAGATTCTAGCCTTTCCATCTGGGGGCGATTGACTCGCTCTAGAATAGGATCGGTCATGGGTTGGACAGGGTGTGTGGGTTGTAAAACCTGTTCTTGATGAGATAATCTCGCGGGAGCTACCGGATCGTGGGTGGCTGGATCAGGCGGCTTTAGAAAGTGTGGCAGTTCGCCCTTGCACAGGAGGGACGACTCTTGAAGACACTCTGGTTCTCGGAGGCATGATTGTTGAGAGGAGCAGGAAATACTCTAATATGTTTCCCACAGACGACGTCAATTTAATGGAGGTGGATTTTGGCTCCTCATATACCAGTTCCTTGTTGACTCGAATGGTTACCGTCAATGGTGGATACACCTGCAAAAACCATCGGAGGGTGCTCCGGCGGGGAGACTCTGACGCTCAAGTCAGTAAATAGCGATTTTCGTTTGAAAGAAACAAACTGAGAGTAGAGGGAGAGTGGTTCCCTGTGATCAATGTGCCCCCTGTGTTAGGCTTAAAGAGCGTACCTGATGTCGAGGATTTTGAAATCCTTTATACCTGTGAGAGTTGTGTGCCGCTTGGGGACTTACACCCTACTTTCCTTATCGAACCGATCTCCGGAATCTCAGAATTCAATATTACAAATTGATCACGATTCTCATATATCGGGAAACCTTCCTCTTCAGGAGGGATGCTTTCTTTATCTGAAAGATTTCAGAATTACTGTTATGAAATAAAAGTCTGAAATCAAGGAAGTTTCGTATTTCCTTTTTTAATAGATAGGGGTGTTGTCCCTCGTTCGGTTGCTTGATTGATAAAGGGTATTTTGAGATTTGTTCGGTTAGAGGACTAACGTTTGCTTGACTGATCGAGGTGACTATCTCCGGTTGATGAGTCACATCGGTTAATCGGGACGACTGAGACCCTATCGTTCGATAAATCAGGGCGGCTAAGGCCCTTTGGTGGATTGATCAGGGCGACTACGACCCTTCAGTAGGTTGTTATTGTGGTCGTTATATATTGATCGGCAGTCACCTTTTTCATTGGTACTTTGGGAATTAACTTTTTTTGGATTGGGTTTTGAAATATGTCCCATCAGTTATTTACTGATGGAAAAAGTTAGAGTTCTTTTAGTTTTATTTGTGACTCGGGAGGGCAATAGTTGCGCAGACATTCTTGCTCAGATAGGTCACTCGGTCCTTGCAGGAATTTATGAGTTCTGGACTCCTCCTAGCGAGGTCTATCAGGCTTTACTTCAAGATATTTAGGGGCTAGTTTATTTCAGAAGTTAGCCTCTTTATATCCTCTTGTTAAAAAGTATATATACATATATATATATATATATATATATATATATATATATTCTAACAAAATAATACCACGAGGCTATAGTTTAAACGAGAGACTAATTGGATAATGACTTGTCGAGTAATTTTTCGTTTTCTTTATATAACATTTATATTTATCGGAAATCATGTTAGTCTATCCTGTAAAATCTAAAAAATCTAACTGACCCACTTCCGCTCCTACGGTAGAGCTCCGTGTCCGTAAATGGGTCTCGTGACTCGCTAGATTCTCGGCGTCAACCTCGGTAATGAGATGGCGCTACAAGAAAAGAAAACCATCCTACTCGGTAAAATGATCGATAAATCTCGTGATCGTTCTATCTAAAATTGGAACCAACCCAAAAGACTATTCGTTTTCACCTATTCTTTCTCACATTCACTCGCTCATCTAATACCAATCTCTCTCTCTCTCTCTCTCTCCGGTCTCCACCAAAGCTAGCTGTACTCATTGGGACGTGATGTGATCATTCTCAATTTTTTGTCAACTGACTCCAAAAAAACGAAAGAAATCCATCCGCGGAAGAAAAGGGTGTTGGCGAAAAAAAAAATAATAATAATGCTGACAAATAGATATCTGTGGTTTTGGATTCATCTGGGTGGGGCAGATCGTGCCTGCCAGCTTTCTTCTTCCTTTGGACACCGGCACTTGAAAAGTGTATAAATTCAACTTAACAAAACAAAAAAGTAAAAAATATATTAAAAAAAAGGGAAGGAAAGGAAATAAAATAAAAGAAAGAGGGTTTAATCCAGTCCGGCCGCTTTTGTTTGTCTTTCAGTCGAACGGGGGCCGGTGGTTGCAGTTTTGTTATTGTAGGGGCCGTGAGTGAGAGAGAGTGAGAAAAATGTTGGGAGAGTGGTGGAGGCTGCAGCTTGCGTTACTCCTCCTGGCTTGGAGGCCCAGTTCCATCAATGGCGACACAGATCCGGCAGATGGTGAGGCCAGGCATTGTCTTTAAATGTTTTTTTTCCTCTTTCCTTATTTACCTAACTATCGTAGTAATTGCATACTACATACTCGTCTTGAATCAACTTCCCCTATGCTGGTTGCTGGGTACTCTACTGCGTCGCAGCTCATTTCTGTTGCAGACTTGCTTTTTTAGTTCGTTATCCATTGTTCTGCCTTCCATTTCCGTTCATATTTCGATGCTTTTATTCAATTTTTTTATTTGACTTCTTGACTAGAAAAATCATGGCATTGATTTCCCCGTGGGGCGCCCTGCTCTTAAAATCTACAGGATGTTGAAAGCCGAATCGTTGTTGTCAAACAACCACACAACCACGATTGCGTGGTCCGGTTCCTAGACATTTCGGTTTTTAGCTCAATTCACTTTAGGTTCTCCAACGTAGTGTTTTTATAACTGAAATTAGGGCCTTATCTGCCTGCTTCTGGTGGTTCTATTTCTCAGTCTTGCTGTAGTTCATATGGCTTGGCCACAAATTGGCAAGGCATTTTGTCCTACACTGGTTTGTTGGCTCTTCCCTTATTCCCTCCATTTTTCTGAATAGAGAGACTCTCTCTCTTCCATTTGTGATCTCTGAAGAGGCTGTTTAATGCATCCAAGGGAAGATATGCAGGTAATAGATAGAAAAATAGGCAAATGGTGGCTGAAATGTGATGGAGGGAATAAGGGAGGAGGCCACCTCTTTGGGCATAAGATTAGGGAGGATGAAGAGGTTCTTATTGGTGAACTTAATGGGAGTAAGTGTTCTCTCTATCCCTCTTTGTATCTTAATGGATGTAGCTTCTTCACACTCATGGATGTCAGCATTTAAGCCAAAAGCATTGGCTCTTCATTTTTTTTTTTAATTGCTTCTGCATTTTTGTTTAGTGTATCCTTCATAGCACTTTACTATCAGAACAAGTTCACTCTGAGTCCAGACATTGCTTCAAACGAAGCACTCTCCATGTTAGAGTTTGGACTTGCCCATTGTCAGCGCAGGAAAACATGATCATAAAATCTGCAAATAACTAAAGAGAAACGTCTGAGCTTTTTTCACCTCTCCTACCTGCCCTTCAACCTGAAGTAACAGTCTATCACTTACATTCACAAGCACAATACCCAATAAATCTTTTAAAACGTAGAGCAGAGAATGATGGAATCTTTTCTGACCATAAGTCATCCTCTCTAGTACATATGGTAAATATATGCCTTCACCATTTGTTTACAAATAAAACCTCTGCACCCTCCTTAATCTTATGATCTACCACTTAATTCGCATTTTAAACAACATGAATGTTTGCCTATCCCTTTACAATGGCATTTTTGAGAGGCCTACAATTTTGTCCAATTTGAGTGACAAGACTTTGCATATGAGCTTGTGGCACATCCCACTCAATGTATGGGCCCAAAATGTCAATTTCTCCACTTCTCCTAGGAATCAAAGCCTTAAAAATAGCACATTGTTGGGGGAAGATCCTTATATATATATATATAATACATGGTTGTATATGTAGGGGCTGGGGGTTAGTGTTACAGGTAATCAGTTTCCTTGGAGATTCATGTATTAGTCGCAGGCTCCTTCCAAGTGATATTTGTTGCTAGTTTTTTTATTTATTTATTTTCTGTTTCTCTTGTGAGGCATACTTGGAATGGCTTCCTACATAAGATAATTAGCAAAAAGCTCATATATTGGTGAAAAAAAAAATACACTATGTAGGTGTCAAGGAGACACAACAAGCCTGCATTGTGGCAACGTGATAGGACTACAAAGTCCTGGAATATGGTCAATTCACTTGTTGATCATAGCAAGCTTGAATCCTGGAAGTGCCGTGTTATCTAATGCTTTTAAGGCCTTCATATTTCTTCCTGGCTCAACCAATTTTTTCTAGGTTATTATTTAGTTTTTGTGGTGCCCTTATTTGAATTTATTTACAACAAGCATCTATTTCTTTTGTTTCTAGTTAGAAACAATAGGATTTATGACAGGCGTATGATTAGCGATTTTAGTTTGATGGTAAAGTTGATAAAGTCTACTGGCTTCTTAAATTCAATTCTTGGAAGCAACCTGGCCCATCCTAGGCCCTAGATGGTTGGTGGGACATCTTGAGCACTAGGTGACCTATCTTGTAGGTGCTTATTGAAGGGCAAAAAAATTTATGTTTGAGATCAAGCGAGATTTTCTATGATGCTCAAGAGGGTTCCTACTGTCAAGGGCACAAAATAGGGTACTTGACGACAAAGCGTGTAAGCAAAGTGTTATGACACTGGACCCAAAACAAAAGTGTGGAACAAAAGCGCAAAATCTATATTATTGTGTCGCATCTCATGTTCTATATTAGTGCTGGTGTTTTATGGCACAGATTGACTTACTTGCACAAATATGATACCTGACCCAAAACAAAGGTGTGGCACAAAACAAAAGTCATCATAAAAAACAAAGGGTCCTTTTGCACCAGGCACAAGAATGAATCATTTTTGTCCAAAACAAGATTCTTTTTGTCCAGAAGCGGGAACCATAAACAAGCATTGTTCTGTGCCATACAGCATGGGTAATACTAACAATTAAGATATCGGGGAAACATAGTGGAAGTTTTGTGTAAATAATTTTTTCATTGAGCTTTATCAATGATTAGTGTTATGATATTTCTAATGAGTTGTTACTTGGTAAGACTAAGAGGAGTAGATTATAATTATCTACTACCACTAACTTGTAGAAGCTTTTATTTACAGCTTCTGCGCTCATGGTCATGTTTACTAGTTTGAATTCGCCACCTCAGCTAACCAAATGGAATTCAACTGGTGGTGATCCTTGTAGAGATTCTTGGAAAGGCATTACCTGCTCAGGCTCAGCAGTTAAAGAAATGTGATTGTTTTTGCTTGTCCTTCCTGATTTTGCATGCTTCTCTTTCTATTAATTCTGCTGGCTCATGATGCATCTCTCTGCTCTTCTTTTCTACCAGCAAGTTACCTAGCCTTGGCCTTACTGGTTCATTAGGGTACCAACTCTCAAGTCTTACATCATTGGTAAACTTGTAAGAGCAATTTCTTTGAGGATATTTTTCTTGTTATTTACTTTATTTCACCTTTTATTTGAAGGGCATTATTATCTTCATTTGCTGAGTGACTAAACTGCAGAGATGTGAGCAATAACAATTTTGGAAACCAGATACCTTATGGCCTCCCTCCAAATGTGCAACAATTGTATGTTTCCGTATTGTTTGTTTTATTTGTTTCTGTATATCAGAATTTGAAATATCTTCTATATTAACTCTCTTCTAATTCAGAAATCTTGCTGGTAACAACTTTAATGGGGGCATCCCTTATTCAATTTCTACGATGACCTCTCTAAAATATCTGTGAGTAAAGCTTGAACTTGTTCATCTTTCGTTGGAATTAATAGAAACTTCATTAGAATGTTGAGTTACACATTTTTGGGAGCTGAATGTAGGAATATCAGCCACAATCAACTCCAGGGTCAACTTGGGGACATGTTTGGACAGCTCTCTAGCCTCTCAACGTTGTAAGTTCTTGACCTCAATTCTCAACTATAAAATTGATCCTAAAGGCTGTAGTTTCCTATTATGATTTGAAAATAACAACATCATTACTCATAAATCATATTGTAGAAAAATAATCCTTTCCTCTTGAATAAGTTAGTAATTAGGCCTCAAGTTTATTTTCTTTAGAGTTAAATCACATCATGCATTTTGTTATCATTTAATTCTTCCATTTCTGCATGCGGTGTTATAATACCTGCTTGTGCTAGACCTATTCCGTGAAGTCTCTTATTGTTTGTGGTTCTATGTCACTGTTGGATGGTTGAAATTGCAGTTCGTCAGTTTAAGAATTCACTGAAGTAGATATAAATTACTTGAAGAGATCATTTGAGCCATGTGTATGTGGGTTGCTACCTTCAGGATGGTAATTCTTCTGTGTTACAATGGGTCAATTGGAGAAACAGTCTCCAGGGTACAAAGATATGAAACCATTTAAAAATTATTAAAGAATAATAAGAACAGAAAGCTGGGGGTGATTCAACTTTATGAGAGAAGGCATCTCTGATTTGACATGATTGGACTGCTCTAGTAATCTGGCTTTCTTCTGCTCTTTGGGAATGAAAAGACTGGTCTAGAAGAAAGGCAGCCTTTCTTATATTTAATGGATAAGATAAACTAGTGCTCTGATTATTTTATTTTCCTTTTGTTTCCTTGGTCTTTGTTAAAAATTGTTTACAGAAATGATACCATCATTTTATCTGTTCTATCCGTGAAGCCAGTACAAGTCCAATTTAGCTGTATTTTGTTGTTCCAACTATATTTTCTCAAAGAGGCCAAACTATGATCAATTTTTACCATGCTTCAGGGATCTCTCTAACAATTCTCTGACGGGTGATCTGCCTAATACTTTTGGTTCTCTTTCAAGTATGACCAACATGTAAGTTGACAAGAACCTAGTCTGACATATTATTGATTATTTGATTTTGACACTTGATCGCCATATTACTTTGATGCAGGTACTTGCAGAACAACCAGTTTACTGGCACTATTAATGTTCTTGCCAATCTTCCACTTGATAATCTGTTGAGTAACCTATAAATCCATTTTGGCCTAGTCCTTTAGTATTTCCTCTTAAAAATTATTTGTTTGGCCCTTGATTTCTTTCATCCTAAATTGATTAGGAATGTTGCAAATAACCACTTCATCGGCTGGATTCCTGAACAGTTAAAAAGTATAAATCTGCAGTAAGCACTCATCAATCTTCCGTCTTTTCCTTTAAGCTATGCAGAAGAATTTTTATCCTGTCATGTAGATCATATTGCTCATTTATAATGTGCATGACAGGGGCGATGGTAACTCATGGAACTCTGGGCCTGCACCTCCACCTCCACCAGGGACGCCGCCAGCCTCTGCTACTAAAAGAAATCACCACTCTAATAACAATTCTGGGTCCGATAATGTTAGTGGTGGTGATGGTGGCAGCAAGAGATCAGGGGTAGGAGGTGGGGCTGTAGCTGGAATTATCATATCCATTTTAATTGTTGGGGCAGTTCTAGCCTTCTTTTTGGTGAAGCGGAGGTCCAAAAGGTCATCTGCTGATGTTGAAAAGCTTGATGTTCAGCCTTTCACTCCTCTTGCTTCCAGTGAAATCCATGGTATGCCATTGAAGTCTTCGGAATCAGGGGATTATTTTTTAAATTTACTCTTTTGTTGTTTTGTCTGCTTAATCTGATACTGCGCTACAATCCTCTAATGATCTTTTATTTGTTTGAATTGGGATGAAGTAAGTAGGATATAATATCCTACAATGTCATTCAACTGATCACCCCCTCCCTCTCCCTGCGCAACATGCACAAAAAAAGGAAAAAGCCCAACCTTCCAATGGAGGGTCACTGTCGGGCGTATGAGTAAACAATGTTGCAAAAAGTGAACCAGATAATTACCAATTTTTCTGTATAGCATGGTAACATACTACAGGATTCCACTAGCCTCGTGTGTCAAATGATTAGAAGGGTGGAATTAAATGTCTTGATCCTTGTTATCATTGACAAAATTGTGTCTCTTTCTCCATAAAGATAAAGTCATTGACATCAAACGCCTATAGAGGAATGCTCATTTGGCTAGTTGGTTTGTAACCCATGCAGTGTTTTTAATAGTTAAGGTCCTGTTACAATGATGTAAGCTCTGGCCTAGGAATTAATTGCGTCAACTTGATTATTTCCCTTAAACATTTAATTAGAATGGACATCAAATGACTTGATCCTCTTAAAATGGTGTATTTTTTTTTTTCTCTGTGTCCAATCTTCATTATAGATAGTTCCTCAAGTGTGATGCTTTGATGTCTTTCCCTACTAATTGTTACCAAATTTTTATTCTCCATTCTTACATGATTATGAACTGTATATGTTGAGGTTAGCTTGATATAAGCTATTCTATTTCCAACAACCGGAAAATCTTTTGATGCCTATGGTTAGAAAACTACATTGTGTGACAAAATAATGGAAAATCTGATGTATGTTTTAACTGCGATAGGTGGCCTTTAATTTTCGTAAGTTGAGAAAGATTAGCTAATGCTACTTACATGACTTGTATATTGAAATGTTATGAACAAGAGGCAACTTGTTAGTCTTAAGACAAGTTGCTAAGTGTACAACCAAATCTCTTGCTTCTGTCTTTATCGAGCAATTATTTCTCTCTTCCTCCTCCTTTACTCAACTTTCTTATTCCAATTAATTGGATTTAGAGTTGGATTTAGAGTTGGAGTTCAAACTCCAAAAAGGTTGATCACCTGTGTCTTGAGTTGGTCAATTTGGCTTCCCTTTTCATTGATAAGATTGACTCCCAAGTTTTTCAATTTGCATGTGTTTTGAGTATGTGGCGATTTTAAGTTTGAGATTGGTGAGGTTTTTGTGGTTCTTTGTTTGTTGTAGTTTTTGGCTACTGATGATTATGTTCAGGGTGTTTGGCAATACTTTTTGTGATGTTGTGTCTTATCTCTTAAAGAAGGAAAAAAGGGCTCATTGTCCAGTGGAATAACTGGTGAGTTGAACATGGTTCCTTCATTGTTTCAGCTCATGGTTGTCCCGCTAATTGTTAATCGTTCCCTAAATAGGGAAAATCATGTGTAGGGGTCTAATTCAGTTGTAGTGCGCTTTAAGTGTCAAGGCAGAAGAGTCATCTTATTGATGAGACACCTACTCATAACACTTAATGATGAGAGGAATCAGGAGGATGCATGGTGTTCGAGTATTTTGTAAAATGCTATGAAACCCCTTGTGGTTGACATCTGTGGTCATTTGGAGACGATGTGTGGGATAGCGTGAAGCCACTGTATTCTAATAAGTCATGTTTGTTAGGGGAGCAAGCTATGTATGTTAGGATCCAAACACCAAGAAAGACTTGGATACTGGTGAATTGCTTGAAGTTCTAGGCGAATATGGAAGATTGATTGGGAGGCTTAATTATTTGGCCACAAGATATTGTTCAGACATCTCCTTTGCTACTAGTTTGGTAAGGTAGCTCTTGTATTCTCCACATCCCGATCATTGGGAGGCAGTGGTTCATATTTGGAGATGTCTTAAGGGGAAACTAGATGTGGCCTACTCTGTTGTAATCATGGGCATATAATAATGCAAGGGTGCACGGATATTGACAGGAAGGATCCTCCCTTGGTCTTAATCATCTGTATTGGATAGAGCATGCTTGATGGAGAAATCTATTTTCCAAGAAAAGTATGAAACAAAAAGTTTGTGCAATATCGAGGCTTTTTGCTTGAAAAGCCTAATTCTCAATTCTAGTAGCCAATGGAGTAAAGGTGCAACAACCAAGCAGTGATTCATGTTGCCTTAAACTTTGTATTTCACAACTTGACCAAACATATTGATGTTGACTCTCATTTTATAAGGGAGAGGCTTCTGCAAAACTGATTCAAAACACATAAAGTCCGAAGACACATTAAATCATTTTGTAAGAGGACGAACTTGCTAATTTGTTCACTAATTCTATTGGGGGGACTTGGTTTTAATAAGCTTCAGAGTAAATGATATGCATACTTTAGTTCCAAGCAGGAGTGACAAGCTTGGAAGACACATTAAGTCATTCAGTTTGGTACAATAGCTCTGGTTATTAGCCTTGTCTACTTGTAGTGGGGTACCTTTTCCCAATTAACAATGGAATGAATTGTTGTTGAAACTGTGTGAGGAGATGGATGGACTAAAGGAACATGTGTCAATTATTGAGTCACATTCTCAAGGAGAGACTCAGCACCAACTTTGTTAGAATCCAAACAACAAACAAGGGCATGCATGTTTTACTTGACAAAAGATCAAATGAGCCACTACAACAGTCAGCAATTAGAAGAATACCCCAATGTAGGGGATTCCTTAACAATTGATGGGTGATTTTAGCCAATTCCCAATGGTTGGTGGAAGGCAAGATTATGTTGATCCAATTGGAGATATCACAAAAAAAGTTGGAGTAAAAATTTCAAACTTTGATGATAAGATTAATTCTCAAATATTTTTTGATTTGTTTGCTACCATAAAAAATTATTTTGTATGAAATGTTAGAAGATTGGAGGTTTGTTTTGCTAAGATGAAATTGACTAGTCATGCTAAAATTTGATGGTGGTGTTAAAGATTGTTTAAAGCAGGCTAGAGAACCACTGATTGTGAACAAGTAGAAGATTTGGCAGTCAAGTGGAGGAGGCAGCATATAAGAAGTCAAGCAAGCAAATCAATGCAACTAGAAACACTTCTTTAAATATTAAAACAAATCAACTTAGAAGATCAGGATCCTTACATTTTTAATGGAGATAAAGGAAAGTTTTTGGATGGGTTAAATAAAGTGGACAGCAGAAACAAGTGTTTCACCTGCTATGAGAAAGGGGCACTTTGCATATTAGTCTCCTAAGTGCAACCTTCATGTGGTCGTAGAAGAAGATAATTATGATGCTGGAATTGTGATTGTGAGCAGGTGCATGGAGGGATGTTAGAGGAAGTGATGGATGAAGAGCTTGTTAGTATCTCTTTCTAAATCTAGTAAAAAGAGTTTTGATGACCCGTGAAGTAGAAGAAAAGGGTGATTGGCTGCATACAATGATATTTCACACTCAAGTCCAATGTGGGCAGAACATCTGCAATCTAATCATTGATGGAGGGAGCAACATGAATGTTGTTCAGAAGTTATCGCTGAAGGGTTTCGATTACAAGTGGAAAAGCATCCACAACTGTACAAAGTTGCATAGATGAATGATACCACTGTTCCAGTACTCAAAGATGCTTAGTTTCTTTCACAATCGAGCTTTAATATGATTTCACTTGCTGTGATGTTATTCCATAGGTTTACATATTTGGAAGGCCTTCTCTCTATGATTGTGATTTATACCATTGTGGCAAATCTAACACTTTTTTTTTTTTTTTTTTGGGTTTCCGTATGAATGTTGAAGAGAAAAAAAATGAATTAGCTAAGTCAAGAGTTTATTGAGCCCAAGGAGGAGGAGCCTACTCCTATTCTCATTGAAGAGTAATGTGCCAACAATATGGAGCATGTGGTTGTTTGTGCATTGTTGACACAGAAAGTTCTTATATCATATTCACATTCACAATAACCCACAATAAGTTGATGACGTGAGGAAACATAGCACTGGACCTGAACTAAATGATGAACAGTGCATTGGCAACTTCACTGAAAAGAGTGATGGAGAAGTTTTTGAATAATGTATGGAAGAAAATGCTAATACCACACCTAAACACCAATGGCTCAAACAAAAGGTTTGTAGAATAAAAGCTTCTCGGTAAGAAGAAGTGGAAAGAAAAAACTAGAAGAGATGTGGAAGAAAAATTATGAAAGAGGTTCTGTATTTCTCCACACATTATTTTATATGGTTTCTAACAAATATATATACAAGAGTTATTATGAATAAAAAACGGATGCTAGCTAAAAAAGTGAAAAACCTAGATACAAAATCTTTGACCTTATATAAATCAAGGAAGTTATTCCCTGATTATATGCCGAATATAGTGAAGTCAAAGATTTTCTCCAATTATATTACATAATTTAAGGAAGAATAAATATAAAGATCTTCCCTAATTATATTATATAAATTAGAGAAAAATAAATCCAAAGACTTTCCTTAATTATATTATATAAATTAGGGAAGTATAGCACATACATATTTTTCAACACTCCCCCTCAAGCTAGCATAAAAATATCATGCATTGCCAGCTTGCTTGTCAAATCATCAAACCGTTTCTTGTGGACACCCTTTGTAAAGATATCAGTTATCTGATCAGTTGTAGAGATGTACGGCATACATATTACTCCACTTTCTAACTTCTCCTTGATAAAATGCTTTTCCACTTCAATATGTTTGGTTCGGTCATGTAAAACAGGATTATGTGCAATCGAGATAGCAGCTTTATTGTCACAGTATGCTCTGATAGGTGAAGGTTGTGTATATCTTGAGTTCTTCCAATAACCTCTTTACCCATATTACCTCACAAATGCCATGAGCTACTGATTTAAACTCAGTTTCTGCACTGCTTCTTGCCACCACATTTTGTTTCTTACTTCTCCAAGACACAAGATTTCCTCCAACAAATGTGCAATAGCCGGAAGTTGATCTTCTATCAGTTATACTTCCAACCCAATCAGCATCTGTGTAGCCCTCTATCTGTAGGTGCCATCTTCTTTTAAATAGTAGACCCTTTCCAGGTGTTCCTTTTAGATACCTAAGAATTTTAAATACTGCCTCAAAATGTACTGAACCAGGTGAGTGCATGAATTGACTTACAACGCTCACTGCAAAGGCTATGTCAGTTCGAGTATGTGACAGGTAGACGAGCCTTCCCACTAACCGTTGATACTGGTTTCGGTCTACTATGTCTTTAGGTGCAGCTGGTTCCAACATATTTGGCTTAATGGGTGTGTCAGCTACTCTGCATCCAAGCATCCCAATTTCCTTCAAAAGATCGAGTTCATACTTATGCTGATTCACAACAATTCCTTAGATCTAGCAAATTCCATTCCAAGGAAATACTTCAATATCCCTGAGTCCTTGATTTCAAACTCAGCTGCAAGTTTCTTCTTCAAACTATTTATCTCATCAGAGTCATCTCCAGTCATAATAATATCATCAACATAGACAATTAGGATAGCAATCTTACCACCCTTTGAGTGTTTGTAAAACATTGTATGATCTGCTTGGCTTTGAAGGAATCCATGGGCCATGACTACCTTTCCAAACCTTTCAAACCATGCTCTTGGTGACTGCTTGAGGCCATACAATGGCTTTTTTAATTCACACACCTTGCTCTTTCCAAATTTTTTCTCAAAGCCGGGTGGTAGTTTCATGAACACTTCCTCCTTTAGATCTCCATTTAGAAAGGCATTCTTTATATCAAGCTGATGCAATGACTAGTTTAAGTTGACTGCTAAGGATAGAAGAACCCTGATGGAGTTCATCTTTGCCACAGGAGCAAATGTTTCTTGGTAATCTATCCCATAGGTTTGGGTGAATCCTTTAGCCACAAGTCTCGCCTTGTACGTTTCTATACTCCCATCTGCTTTACATTTTATGTTAAAGACCCATTTGCAACCAACTATCCTTTTGTCTTTTGGAAGATCAACTACCTCCCAAGTACCATTCTGCTTAAGAGCTTCCATTTCCTCCATGACTACCAATCTCCAATTTGGATCAACCAATGCGTCCTGAATGGTTCTTGGAACAAACAGGTTAGTGACCTTGGATATAAATGCCTTGTAATTGTTGGACAGTTTTTCGTAAGACAAATAATTAGCAATAGGATGTATAGTACAAGAGTGAGTACCTTTCCTTTTTGCTATTGGAATATCTAAGTCTGAGGAACTATCATTAAGATGCCCAATTGAAATGGATAATTTTGGAGGACAGGGATCACTTTGAGAGTTGGAGGATGAACCATGAGTTGGAGACTCTGATTGGCATGCTGGAGGAACAAGTTGACCTATAGTACTCTTCCGTGATGCTCTTCTAACATAAACCTGAAGCTCAGAATTAGGATTTTGAGTTTCCTTTTGTAGTAATTGTCTCCCTATTTTTTATGAAATGGTATCTGACATTTATAACTTAGAGTCATTCAAAGTATTACTATCCTTAACAATGGTATCATCAGTTTGTTTTTCAAAAATAGTTATAGAAACTAATTCATCAGGTTGTGTCACAGTATGAGGTATAGGCTCTATAATATTCCAAAATTATCTTCCTCTATTATTTGTTACCCCTGAAGATGATTTTTGTCAAAAAAAAATGTCGTTCTAGAAAAGAAACATTCATACTAATGTGAACTTTTCTAGTGACTGGATTAAAACGTTTATACCATTTTTTGTGTGAAGCATAACCAATGAAAACACACTTCTCAGTTTTAGGATCTAACTTGGATCGATGTATGTTAAATATAAGAACAAAACATATGCAGTCTAAAATTTTTGAAGGTAAATCACAATATAAGCGTGAAGTGGGGAAGGTTTTTTTTGAAACAATTCAGAGGTGTCTCATAGTTTAGAGTACGAGAGGGCATCCTATTAATAAAATAGGATGCAGTTAAAACAGTTTCACCCCACAAATATTTTGGTATTTGCATAGAGAACATCATGGCACGAGCTACCTCTAGCAAGTGCCTGTTTTTTTTCTCTGCAATACCATTTTGTTGTGGGGTTTCGCGACAGGTAGATTGATAAACATGCCTTTTTCTTTAAAAAAATACCTAAACACTCACTAAAATATTCGGTAACATTATCTGAACGTAAAATACAGATCTTAGTTTGAAATTGATTTTCCACCATTGTGAGGAATTCCTTAAAATATTATGCAACTTCAGATTTTTTGGTTATTAAATGCACCCAACATTGCCTGGTATGATCATCAATAAAAGTTACAAACCATTTCTTGCCAGATAATGTATTAATTCTAGATGGTCTCCAAACATCACTGTGAATTAGATAGAACGGCTTTGACGCATGATAAGGTTTAGACCGAAAAACAACACGATGATCCTTAGATAAATGACAACTTTCACAAGAAAATTCAGAACACTTTATTCCTTTAAACAAAGTAGGAAACAAATGCTTTAGATAAGGAAAACTTGGATGCCCTAACCTACGATGCTATAATACTATTTGATCAAAAATAGGGTTTGAACTAATACTACTTAGTCCTTGAGTTTTTTTATTACCAGAAGAGTTCTCTTCAAAATAATAGAGTCCATTGATCATCCTAGCACTGCTAATCATCCTCCCAGTGCTTTGGTCCTGAAAGGTGTAATGAGAATCACAAAAAATGACTTTGTAGTTAGAATCAAATAAAAGTTTACTAACGGATAGAAGGTTACATGCGAGTTTAGGCACATGTAAAACAGATTTAAGAGTAATATCTTTTGAGATTTTGATTAGACCCTTTCCTGCAATAGATGAAAAACTACCATCAGCTATTCTAACTTTTTCAGAACCTGAGTATGGAAAATAAGTGCTAAATGAATGGGAGGCACTGGTCATGTGATCAGAAGCCCCTGAGTCAATGATCCAAGGACCGGATTTAATAAAGACAGATTGGGCTATTGGGTTGCAACCTGTTTGTGCAAAAGAACCATTAGGAGTACCAGTTGGCATATTGGATTTTAGCAGCTTTAGAAGTTGATCGATTTGCTCCTTGTTGAATGGACCTGTATCAACTTCATTCGCAGTGGATAAAGCTCGGTTTCCTTTGTCACCTTTATTGTCTTTCCAATTTGTTGGTTTTCCATGAAACTTCCAGCAAGTTTCTCGGGTGTGTCTAGCCTTATTATAATAATCACACCATAACTGAAACTTGTCTCCAGTCCCTTTGGGAGTGTTTTTGCGACTACCAAATGCATCAGAGACAACTAATGTAGACGTATCAATAGAGGATTCAGGACCTTTCCTTCCCAACATCACATATCTCTGGCTCTCTTCCCTTTGCACCTCAGCAAAGACTTCACCAATTGGAGGCAGAGGTACACGTCCAATTATACGACCCCTTACCTCATTAAACTCCATATTAAGGCCTGCAAGAAATTTGAATACACTCAAATCTAGATCTTGCCAAATTCATTTTAAGGTATTAAAATAGGTTGTAACACTATTCTCACCTTGGCGGATTTCTCCGAATTTCAGTGTTAATTCGTAGATTTGAGATTGATTTCCAAGATCTGAATACATCTCCGTCACATTGTCCCAGACCTCTTTTGCCGTCTGGAAACACATGTTATTAGAGCTGATATCTTCCACCATTGAGTTCACGAGCCACGTCATCACCATGGAGTTTTCAGCATCCAAAGTGGCAAACATGGAGTCTGTTTCTGCAGGCTTCTATACATCTCCTGTGATATACCTGATCTTCCCTCGCCCCTTAGGTACATTCGAACCGCTTGCGATCATCGCAAAAAATTCTCACCATTTAGTCGAATGGTGGTTATTTGTGCAGGAGAGTGGTCGAAGTTGGTCACTATCTTAGAGGATTGGGTTTTGTTGGAAGGAGCTGCCATGGATGCGGTCTCGGAGATTATGTCAGACATAGTTTAGATGAACAAAAAGGTGTTGCTCTGATACCAAGTGGAAAGAAAAAACTAGAAGAGATGTGAAAGAAAAATTATGAAAGAAGTTCTGTATTTCTCCACACTTTTACATAGTTTCTGACAAATATATATACAATAGTTACTATGAATCAAAAATGGATGCTAGCTAAAAAATTGGAAAACCTAGATACAAAATCTTTGACCTTATATAAATCAAGAAAATTATTCCATGATTATATGCCGAATATAATGAAGTCAAAGATCTTCCCTAATTATATTACATAATTTAAGGAAGAATAAACATAAAGATATTCCCTAATTATATTATATAAATTAGGGAAGAATAGGACATACATTTTTCAACAGAAGATTATGATGCTTTGTCAGAAGATCAGTAGCTAGAATTGCATGTAAAGCCTGCTACACAAGATGATATTAATGTCGCATAACGGGATTAGCTACCAAAAGTTAATTCAGCAAGTGGAAAAGAAGTCAGATTCAGCTGTTAAGGAGAGGAAATCACACCATTTGATTGCTGAGAAGAATCTTATGCATGAAAGGAGTAAAACATGCAGTTATAATTGAAGAAACTGAAGAAATGGTTTATGATCATATTTTAGAACTTCCTACAGAAGTGTATCAATATGCAACCGATTTGGTTTCATGGATATGGCTTACACAGCTGGTCATCTATAGGTAGGACAACCCTACGCATATTAAGTTTCAAGTTAACAAGCAAGTTGAAGATATTGCAGACAAAAGCATCAATTTGCCACATGGTGGAAAGCATGAAAGATATCTTGTGAAATGTAAAGTGGAAGATAAAATTGTGGTTAGCTTGTGTTTGGGTCACGGTTGATGAATGCCACTGAAAAGGACCATTTATTTAACTCTGGGTCGAACTCAATCTAGTTGGGAAGAGATAATAGAGATCCAAGCACTGAAGGTTGATTACTTTTTCTTTTGAGAGTTTGATTAAGATTTTAGGAGCTGGTAACAAAAGAGTACTGTTCAACAAGAAGTTCTTTTCTTTTTTTACAACTTAAACTAGTTTCAAGTTGGTGTCTAGTTATTTCGGATTTTCTTTATTCCTATTTTTCTTCATTATTTGAGCTAATTAAGTATTTTTTAGGAGTTTATAAATTTTATTTCTATATATTAAGGTTAATTGTATATTTAAAGCTTGTAATATTATTACAAAGCACGTAGAATAAAATATTCAATTTTTGCTTTAAGTTCTCTCAAACCTAAGAAAGTGTGATGCTTTCTTACCCTAACTGTGTCTAAGGATCTAATGGGGTGATATTAGTAATTGTATTCTCTTTCTTCATATCCATTGCCTTTCCCTTTCAATTTGCTTCTTGTTGTTTGTTCCAAGGTACTCCAATGTGCTTTTAGCGTTCGTATTCTTTTCGATACCTGTGCATTTGGCTGCTCCAACAACAATTTCCTCAGCCCTTATTCTACTTCATAGTCTCCACCGCCAGTCCATGGTTGAGCCCTGGGGTTTGATGGCAGACCATGGTTGAGCCCTGGGGTTTGATGGCAGAACAAAAAGCCACCTATAGGTGCTTCATATATTTGCATTTTTTTTAAATATCAAGTTCCAAAAACCTAATTCCTTTGCCCTACAGTTGTTTAAATTCATCCCACATCACATTTACTCCGTTATCACTTTGAATCCCTCCATCTATTTTAGGCAGTTTAATGTCACAAAAATAATTAAAAAAGGTTGGGTTTCCTCCAGCATCATTATTTATTTTCTCTCCCAAGCTACAACCATTCATAAATTGAGGGATCAACTCATCAAAATTTCAAGTTTTAGACCAATGAAAAAAATTCTTCAATACAATAAACAAAAACTTTTTAATCTAAGCATATAAAAACTAATAGTTTGATTACTAATTTGTGATTTTTGATGTTTTGATAATTGGAATAGTGAGGGGGATGCCAATTAATTGATGATTTGGGTAAGAAAACAAGCAGAAGTTTGTGTGATGCAGGTGCACTCCGGGATTAGAAACTGGGTGCCGGAAAAATAAAATGATGGATTTTTTTTTTAATTTATGCCTTTATTTCGGTTTCTTTTAATTATTATTATTATTATTATTAGTTAGGAAGTTTTAACTAATTAGAAAATTTTAGTTTAGAATTAGCGGTTGTCAGAATAATAGAAGTATCGTTTTCTCTCTTGATAAAGAATTTTTATTTGGTTTTTTAAACCTAATTATTGTTACAATCACGGTGACCCCATTCTAGTCTTAGTTTACATCATGTGGTATCAGGCATGCAGAATTCCTTTTTCTTTTCCTACCACTAAGACGTAATCTCAGAAGCACAATGTTTAGTGGAGTTAGATGCAATCAAAACAGTGGTGGCTGAGATGAGGAGAATGATTGAGGACTTGACCCAGGCTGTACAAGCCTTGCAGCATCAGGAACCTGTGAAAGCCTGAGTGGAGATTCGAGAAGGCAACTATAAACAACTCAAAATTCCTAATCTGGATATTGATAGAAAGCCGAGAACGAAAACCCTTTTCCTGATACTAGACCCGAAAATCAAGCAGCACGAGGTTTTTATAAGAATGGGGATTATAATGGGATTTTTGATTAACAATTAGATCCAATTTTTGAGGAATATAATGAGCAAATTGAAGAAATTGATCTCAAGTAAGGATTGAAGTAATTGAGTTTGAGGAAGAGTTAGATTCAGGTTTTTATGAATACAATGAGAAGATAGAAGAAACTGATATTCAGCCCACCCAAAGTGATTCTTGGTAGTGCAAAGTGGGATGAAGATCTAAAGATGAAGAGGAAGATTGGAGGAGGCGTAGTATTTTCCCTACACATGTTTTTTGTGGAGCTAAGTTTTGTGATATATATATCTATTTGGTTTTCACTAACCGGTATTCGGGGTTTGTCCGACTAATCTGATCCAAGCATTGTGAGGTCCATTAAGAGGTTGGCTCTCTCAAATACTATTTCTCCATTCCCATAGCTCAAACCCGAGACCTATGGTTAAGGGAATGTAACACCCTATAGCTACACCTATGGGAGTTTGGTAGTTTTGTGATATTTTCAACGATGAAGCATGGAAAATTTCATATATATGGAAGTTGTCGACAAATTGAAGTTTCCTACAATAAAACATCCTCATCTATATAAAAGCAGATTGGTTGAAAAAGGGATACGTGATACCGTAACTTTTCAATGTTTGGTGAAATTCATGGAAGTTGTTGACAAATTGAAGTTCCTACAATAAAACATCCTCATCTATATAAAAGCAGATTGGTTGAAGAAGGGCTACATGATACCGTAACTTTTCAATGTTGGGTGAAATTCATTACGGGTGGTAACTTGGAAGATGAAGTTTTATGTCACGTTGTCCCAATGAATGCTGGCATATTCTTCTTGGAAGACCTTGTTTGTTTGATCATGATGTGGATCATAAGACAAAGCCTTGTACTTACTCGTACAAGGATAATAGTGGTAAACTTTCTATACTCTTAAGAGTCAAAAGCATTGGCAGGATGGATTTTGAAAAGGCATACAAAGGAAGTTATAACAGTGAATGTTAGTCATGGCCATCCAGATTGCACTTCTTTTGACCAGAGAAGCATCAAATCCAGTGTTTCAGTGGCTCCATTACCAGAAACGAGTTGAAATGAGTTGAAGAGATGAAGAAGAGCTACCACATGTTGTATCTAGCCACATATAAGCAATATGTGGAGGCTTACTCATTGGAGCCAAGTTTTTTCCCTCCCCCCCCCCCATCCCAGGGAGAATGATGCAGGAGCATCCAAGGAATTAGAAATAGGGTACAAGAATCTGAAAAATTAGAAAGTTTCCTTTTTTGTTATTAATTTTCTTTATTGGTTTCTACTTAGCAAGTTTCTATATTTTTGTTTTTGATTCTATCTTATTAGTTAGGAAGTTTTAACTAATTAGAAAGTTTTAGTTTAGAATTATGGTTGTCCTAACTAGTATAAATAGGACAATAATAGTCACTTTATGATATTGTTGTTTTCTCTCTCAATAAAGAAATTTATATGGTTTTCTTTAAACCTAATTATAATTCCAACCACAATTACCGTATTCCAATCCTAATTGTTGAAATCTAATTGTTTAAACTCTTCCACTACTATAGTGTAGTGGGGCCAACCCTATGTTTTTTAAAGACTCTTTTAGTTTTTAATTTAGTCATTTTATTATTTTTTTGTGACAAATGGATGGAGGGGGAGCAAAGGGATAATGAAGAAAACATAGAGGGGGAAATTGACATGTTTTGAAATACCCAAGGGGTCTCTTAGTACTAATTTTAGGTGATTGTTTACGAGTAAGGAATGTTGTACTAATTATTTCTTTAGTTCGCCATTCATTTGTCATTTGAACTTTTTTTTTTTTTAAATTAATTTTCCTTGCAGAAATGAAGTCTGTGCAAACTTCTTTAGTCACAAACACAAAGACACACGAGACTTCCTCCATAAATCTTCGACCTCCACCTATTGATCGTCACAAGTCATTTGATGAAGATGATTTTTCAGCGAAGTCCATCATTGTAAAGAAAGCTAATACAACTCCCATGAACATTGTATCCTATTCAATAGCAGATCTGCAAATGGCGACAGGCAGCTTTAGCATTGAAAATTTTCTTGGGGAAGGTTCTATTGGGCGTGTCTACAGGGCCCAGTTTGATGATGGAAAGGTACACGATTTTTTCCTCAGTTAAATCTCTTTTACCAGTAAATAGCGTTGTGCTTAAATGAAGGATCCATCTGCTGAATTCAGTAACTAGGAATTGAGAAAACTTTTGTTGGTAGAGAGGGTTTTCTTTTGGGCTGTAGGCTTCCATCAACTCAAACCAAATACCTTCAATATTGAACTAGAGACCATTTCATGGACCATTTTAGCTGGGATCCCGGCCTAATCTAATGCTTAATGCTTAATGCTCCAAACTTCTTAGCTTTTTGAACATTGCAGGTACTTGCTGTGAAAAAGATTAATTCATCTGCTGTTTCGTCTGGTCTGTGTGGAGATTTCATTGGGATAGTCTCAAGCATATCACAATTACATCACCCAAATGTAACAGAGCTGGTGGGTTATTGTGCCGAGCATGGACAATGCCTGCTTGTTTATGAGTTCCACAGGGGTGGTTCATTGCATGACTTCATACATCTCTCAGATGACTACAGCAAACCCTTAACATGGAACACTCGTGTCAAGATAGCTTTGGGGACAGCACGTGCCTTAGAGTAAGCAAATATTAGCTAGTAATTTTAAGGGATGTCATGTTTTTTAACAGGAAAACAATTGTTGAATTCACATGGTATGTTTAGGAGTGTGTGGGTATGCATGTGGAGTTACCACTATTCACCTAAATCCACAATTTACCATAGGATTTTTGTGACTTCCAAGATCTTTTAAACTAGTAGATTCATCCAGGAGAGAAAAGCATTATTCTTGATCATTTTTCACCATTACCTGTGCCTAGCTGTGCCTTAACAAGAGTGGGTGTCATAGAAATGAGGCATGTGTCAAGCAGATAAGAAGCACAGGCCTTGTTTGTTGTCGAAACATGGAAGGTTGTCTTTGAAACTAATATTTCAAAGCCAACACATTCAGACAAACGTGGGAGTTTGTCTTGAAACTAATATTTGCATCGTCAACACATTCAGACTAACATGGAAAGTTGTCTTGAAACTAATATTTGTCTAGTAAACACATTCACAATTACAATTATAGTCATTCAAGCTTTACACTATATTTGGTAGAACGGTGAGGGAAAATAAATGGTAGGAAAGAAATTGATGGGAAATTAGGAAAGAAACAACCAGAAATAGCACAAAAGAGGTGCAACCAAACAAGAACTATATAGTTGTATGATACACAAAATCAATGATGCTCATAAAGGGCTTACCCGGTGCACAAAGTGCTCCCCGACTTAGTGCGGGGGTAGGGGGATGATGAGCATATATATACGCAGTCTTTCCCTTGCATTTTGCAAAAAAACTGTTTCCACGTCTCGAACCCGTCATCTAGAGGTTACTAAAGGAGCAACTCCATTGTTGTGCCAATGCTCACCCTCAAAATCAATGATGTCCATATCAGAGGAAAATAATTTTCAAAATGCTATTAGCTGAACATAATAGAGATTGTTTAGCCCTTCAAAACAGTCTAGTGTTACACTAATCCAACCAAAAAGGAGCTAAAGTATTGAAGTTGGAGAATTATTTTGTTTGAGTGATATTTGTGAATGATTCTTCAAGATTCTATACCTTACTGTTTTAGGAAAATGCCATTTCCCCTTGTAGCAGGCTATGACAGAATCAGCTTGACCATGGATTGATGCACATTGATGTTAAATGCATGGCATATTTGGGCTTACTCCTCATGACAGTGTCACAAATCTAAAAAAAATTGTATCAGACCAATGGTTCTGTCAGGTGTGGCCTTGGGAGAAGGTGGTTGACAAGCGTGGAATGAGAGAAGTGCTCAAACAAAAAAATGGAGCAAAGCAGTAGCTCCATGTATGTTAGATTGTGAAAAAGAAATGTCAGAAGAATGCTTTGTTGAAAAAAAGGAATAGAACTTTAATAATGTTGTGGGTGTGCTTGATCATAGTTGTGGTTAAAGTGAACCAGTTTTATGGTCTTTGTGATCGTGAAACATTGCTCCCACCTTTTAATCACAATAAACATATCGACAATCTAGTGTTAATATTCAGAGGTGCTGTAATCTATATGGATTTTTGTCTAGAAACTGACCTGTAGAATCATTTTTTCTCATTTCTGTTATAGCAATCTGTCCACCTCATTTACCATGCCCAGATTTTACTTAGGTCAAAAGATGATCTCTTTTTATATTATAGATCTTTTTAAATGTGATTGAAATGGTATGTGCAAATTGGTTATTTGGTTTACCTCTTACTTGGAAGAACTTCATTTTCAGGTATCTGCATGAAGTTTGCTCACCATCAATTGTTCATAAAAATATCAAATCAGCCAATATATTGCTAGATGCAGATCTCAATCCACACCTTTCAGACTGTGGCCTCACAAGCTTTGTTCCAAATGCAGATCAGGTAAATTTTGAACCTTCTTAAGTTTGACTGGGGTAAGTGAAATGCTATATGCAAGCTTCTGCTGCATCTGATCTGAATAAAAGATGTGCCGCATTTATGTATCATGCTTTGTCTCACCGACATGAACATACTGGTTCCTAGATCATATCTAGGAAAGAGGATAGTATCATGCTTATTTGCCATGTGTCTCACTCTTGACCATATTGATCTTAAAGTCTAGAGACACTCAAAGATGTTAAGCAAGGGAATCATATCCCTCACTATCCTCTTTAAGAAAGAGGATAATTTCATAAGCACACTGAAGATCGGGAACATAAACCTTGTCACCTACTCTAAAATCAGGGGAAAAAAAAAGACATTGATACGAGGCCTCTCTTATTAACGTACTCAAATGGTCTACCACGAGTGTAAAGAAGAGAATAAAAGAGGGCTTCATGTCGTTACACACAGGAGGCTAAGAGCCAAGTTTTAGACTGTCCATTGATGATGACAGAAGAGTTGGCCAAGCTTAAGCACCTTCTTATCCATCTTCTCCAGTGAATCTCAAAACTCTTATTTTTCAACACATTATCCAGGAAGCATTAATTTACCCAATCATATGCTTTCTCAAAGTCTATGTTAACTACTCCCCTTTCATGCTTCTCAACATAATTGACAACCGCATTAGTAATAAGAGCTTCACCCTGAATCTGTCTACTTCCAAAAATTGCTTTGGTTGCATGACAAGGTATAATCTAACACCACACACAACTTATTCACAAAAACTTAACCACAATTTGAAAAAAACTGTGGTCACTCTAATAGTTCTAAACCCCTTCACTTTCAAAGGAGTGGGATTTCTTAGGAATAAGGGTAACAGAAATAGATTTCATACTTTTACCTATCACTCTATTGGTATAAAATTCATCGAAAATTCTATGAAAATCTTTGCAAATAACATCCCCAAAAATCCTTAAAAAAAAAAAAAGCAATATCAAAACTATCGGTGTGAGGGGCTTTATCACCATCAAAACCAAAAACTGCTAGCCAGCCGAGAGGCTCTCGGTCTATAATGTATACAATGGTCATGATGGTGCAGCCTCGGTACGAAAAATATGATCTTTTTGGTCCAAAACTAAGTGTCCAAAAAAGGTTACACATAAGATAATGAATTTTAGTCCTTTTGAGGTTTCTATTTTCTTCAAATTTTTAGTTTTCTTTATATTTTTGTTTTGTTTTGGTTTGTTTTTTTTTTTTTTTTTTTAATATAAGATTCTGGAACCGATAAACTTGGCATCTTTTGTGTGTGTAAAGTCTTCAAAAATTACTCTGTTAGTGAGATTTAAATCCGATTATATTTCTATATCAACTTAGGCCATTTTAGAAAGTTTAGGAGTGCATTAGTTGTTTCACTCTTGCAAGCAAGCTGTGAATGGAATTGATGAATAAGTTAATCTTTAGTTATTTGTGCTTAAAGCAAGTTTGATGGGTTTTCTTCTTCTTGGTGTCCTATCTTATTCTTCTTCACTTGTTGATCAAACTTATCTAGCTTAAACAAATTTAGCTCCTTTTTACCCTCAAACCCATCATACTTTCAACTGCAGACATGCCTACCCCAGTTATCCTATATCATTTCCATTTTATATAGAAATGGAGATAAACTAGACCAAAATATAGATGTCATTCAATCAATAAACAAGTTGCTTGACTTCTGAATCTATTTATTTAATTTTTTATATGAGTTTGTCCTTTTGCTGTCCCCTCATTAAAAATAAAGACAAAATTAGCATTGTAATTGCTAGGGAAAATTACATAAATCATCTTAAATTCGGTTTGAGATAATAGTTTCTAACTCGTAGCTTAAAACCTTACACTTTCCACCATCAAGCTCATGGTGTTAATGTTGCAGTTAGAATTATTTGAAATTCTGAAAATGCCCTTGGTATAAGGATTTTTTCTTTACTGTCCAGATTTGACAGCTAAGATCCACCCAGAATCCTCCTTTCCTCATCCTCTACCTTCAGCTTATTACTTAGACTAGTCGCAGGATTCTCTCCTGACCAGATCTCCAGGCTCTAGGTCATTGCTGCATTGTCTCTCATAGGTTCCACTTTCTCATTCCTCGAGTCGAAAACATTGTCATCAAAGTTGACTGCATCGCCTCTGGCAATGATTCAACCATATCCTCAGCCAATGCCAACACCTACAACTGTAGCTTTAAGTTCCTCCTTTGATGATGATGGCATCAAGGATCAAAATGGCATTGTCATGCATCATTCTTTGACCAGGTGTATGAGAACTTGAGATCAGATTTCTCAAAATTGAGCTTTTGAGCGGTGAACTGGGGCTTCGGACCCAATTCAAAAGAAAAAAAAAAAAATTGTCCCTTTTGTTTTGTATACTCCGAGTAAAAAAAAAATATATATATATATTGTAAATCGAGCAAGGAAGTTGTCGATGAAGAAATTGAATCCATTTTTAAAGTCAAATGTGGTGATGAATATTGATTAGAGCTTGGAAAAGAGGTTGGAGCCGTTTATGAGAAATTCAAGAGATTATCAAAATCGAAATCGGCGATGAAGGTTGATTGGAGGTTGGGCAGAGTATTTGAAGTTGTCAATGGAGAAATAGAAGCCATTATCGAAATCAAAATCGACAATGAAAGTTGAATGGAGGATGGGTTGAGAGATCAAAGTTGTCGATAGAGAAATTGAACTCATTATTGAAGTTGTTGTCGTCGTTGTCATACATCATTCTCCAACCTAGGTGGACAAGAACTTCAATAAGATCAGATTTCTCAAAATTGAGCTCCCAAGTGGTGAATTGGGGATTCAAACCCAATTGAAAAGAAAAGTCACTTTTTTTTTTCCTTTTGTAAATGCTGACCTAAAAAATTTTCCTCTTCTAGAAATGCCCCAACAATAACAAAAAATTAAATTTTTTTTCCTTGTATAAATGTTATTAAAAGTTTATATAAAGAATGCCCTCCCTGAAAAAAGATATTCTCCAATTTGACAAAGAGGTTCAAAACCAAAGCTATGGATAATTCTCTTGTTTGACAGAGCAAGAGTACAAAAAATTGCTAAAATTTGTTCCTCGAAAGACGAGCAAAAACATAAGAACCTAAGAATGTGCTGAGATATAGTTGTTTAATGATTATCATGACCATTTTCATTAATAAAGGATATTTTAGACCTTTTCTTATCAAAAATTACCAAGCTGAAGGCTCATATTTTAAGATTCCATGATGGCTCATTGGTAGAGGTCAGAAAGTGTGGCCCAAACTAAAACTGTTTGGAAGAAAGAGTAAGGTGGATTGCAAAGTATTCTCATACCAAATTTAGGATGTTATCTGTAATTGTAGTACATTTTTTAACTCTTTCTTAAAAGGGGCAAAATCCCTGTTATGTGGTTAAAAACTAAAATAATCCCAATGTGGGATTACCTCTAAACAGTTTTCGATAATGGGAGTTTGATCTCGTCAGCCCAATGTGGGAGGTGCTTTTTTTTTTTTCAATTATTATCTTACACCTAGCACTAAAAATTGTTGTTCTGGCAACGGCTTTTAATATTGTTATCTGGGATAACAGTTTCAACCTATCTATTTTTTTTCCCCTTCTCATTCTTCCCTCTTCTAGCAACACAAACCCAAGTGCCAAAGATGATGATGATTTACCTTCAATTCCTTCAACGACGACCACCTCTACCGAAATTGAAATTGCCGAAGGAATTAAGGGAGAATTATAGAGAAATGTCTTCATTTCTTGTTTTCTCCCTCCTTCAGTGAATTTAATGTATTTGATGAAGAAATCGAGCAACATAATTGCCGCTGCCATCGAGGGTCACCAACATCACTGCAACCGGTCCCACCATTAGTGAATTCAGTGAATTTCATCTTTAGTGAATTTGATAAGGAAATCGAATTGCAGAGAAATCAAAATCATCTTCGGTGGATTGGGTTTGGAGCTGGAGCAATTGAAGGAAAAATTGGAGAGAAACTGGTGGAGGTGGTGATGGTGATTAGAAATTGCAATTGGATTTCCTTCGATCCTTTGTAAAGGTCCTCTATTCTGGTTGAAGACCCTCCTATTCTAGTATCCCCTAATTTCTCTAGTTTTAGTCTGTGTTTCAGTCTCAAAGGCCTTGAATTGATGGAGGAAGAAATTGAAAAAAGGCTTCAAGAACTTGAATCAATAGGAAATGAGAATGAAGAGAAACGGGGAAAAAAGATTTGGTTAAAACTGCAATTTAATATGATGTTTCAGGAAAAAAAAAAAGGAAGAAAAGTTCCATCTTGCGTGGCATTGTGTTACGGACCTAAGAAAAGCCAAGCAAAACACTATGGTCAGAGCAAGACATGCTGCAGCTAGGCAACAGCCCATAGGAGCCATGGAGCCTGCTGCACAGGCCGCAGCACGCGCAGGCTGCACATGCACACAGTGCTTAGGCAATGAGCTGTCCAATGCCATCACCGAGCCACTAGAGAAGTCGTGGCTGAGGAAGTCCAAGTCTCAAAGAGCTAAAGAGTTCTACTTCCACACAAACTCTTGGAGATCCTAGGAAACAAGTCTTTGATCAAAGTAAAGAACGTATAAATACAATTGTTGAGCAATCAGGACTCTTAAGAGTCTCATCTCAGCCCAGACTCCTGTTCTATTCCAACAAGGAGATTTAAAGCAACAAGGAGTTCCATCCAAGCTAAAAGTCCTAGAGCAATGCAAGTCGGAAGACCACTTAGACTAGGAAACTTATCTTATCTTATTAAGAATAGTATTTGGTCATGAGTAGGTGATTAATTTAGATTAGATTGGTTGTTAGTAGAGTCCTAGATCAAGTAACGTTCGAAAGACATGATGGAATTCTATAAATACCTCATGGCTGAGTTCTCTAGAATATGTGAAGATTTATGTTTAATTCCTTTGATTAATAGAAGTTTGTTCTTTCTTTCAAAGTGAGATCTTAATTTAGGAGCATCAAGGAGTAATCCATCTTTGTGTTTCACCACCTTTCAAGAGATCCCTACGTTGCAGAAAGGTGAGGATCACAAACAAACCAAGTGCCCTAACCCCAATCTTATTCACTAAAGCCACCCTTTCGTGTGACATAGGTGCTATGAGTGGGATTTGCACTCCATATCACCTTTCCAACCACGTTCCCCAGCTTGTGCCCCCAACACATTGGCATGGGCGTGTGAATCCAGTAGATAAAAAGTAGTTTGAAGGTTACTGAATTATCTTAGTTTTTAACCGTATAATTAAGATTTTTTTTCCCTGAAAGGGCCTTAATTTATTGCATTGAATTGCTAATTAAATAGATTAATGACAATTAAACAAAAAATACTCTATTTTCCCTCTGTTCATACTTAGCATGCTGTCATTTTAAATATTTGCACTTCAATAACTCTTATTTTGTAAGCGATCACAACTTACTGTTACCATTAGCTTTCCACTTGAATATGTGCATGTTTGGTGTTGGCGAAATATTTAAGATCATTGTGTAAATTAAGTTTCCTTTCAATAGAATCCCAAACATCATATTCAACATACTGAGTATAATTTATGAGAAGTTGGTGAAGACAGGAAAATACAGTGTTTTTATAATTTGCCTTTGCATTAATTTAATTACACATTTGCAATCAAAAAAGGCAAAAGCAAAAACAGTAACCATCATTCATTAGTTTCTGCATTATGTGTTATTTGTTAAAAAATAAATAAATAAAAAAAGGAATACTTTATTTAATATTGTTTCCACTAATGTGGGGAGTTTTAGCACTAAGTACGCCCTTTATTGTTTCCACTAAGGGTGTAATTATGAAACAATTGGTATGCTCTCTTATCCTTTTCCAGTTAATATAATACTAGCCAAATGGGACACAACATATATCCTTTCTGATCCCCACATCCAAACATAAATAATGTACTTGCAGTTTCCCTGTCTCTCCTAGCACTTTTTGGAGTGATATGTGTGTGTGTGTGTGTGTGTGTGTGTTAATGGGAAAAGAACATATAATTGCAGACTGAAATTAGAAAAATGGAGAACTTAGTGATCACATGTACCATCTCCTTTAAAGAGGGATGCCAAATTTGAAAGCCAAAGCAATTTGACAAGAATTCTGATCATATATATTAAAGTCTTGTCTCGAAAGCCAATTGGAATCAGAATGGGAATGGTTTTCCTTCTGGTTCCCACAAATCAAAATATTGTCAAGGTCTTCATCATACAGAAAGGTGATAGTAAATAATGAAGATGCTTATATGCAAGCATTCTTTGTTTAATGAAAGATTTATTGTGAATGGATTTGTTCTATAGTTTGTGTTTGGAACACAAGCTTCTGGGAGAATTTTAATGAGTTGGAAAGAAGTTAGGCTTATCTAGTAAAATTGTGCATAAAGGGTTTCAAATGATGTATGCAACGGCTGATTCAGTTAAGTTAGTCCCCTTGAAAACTATTTGGCATCTCCTAGAAACCAGAATGTTTATCTGTCTCTAAGATTATTTGAGAATTTAGTATTCTAGCTTTAGATTATCCTGAATAATCAAAATTCAAATGACTTGATTGTTTTTTATTCTCTTTTTATTTAATAAAACTTGATATTGAAGATGTAATACTTGGCAGTTCACTCTGAGAATTTACCTAAGTGAACATTTGCCTAAATTTTATTCAATCTCTTCAGGCATTAAGCCAAGATTTAGCATCCGGATATGGTGCACCTGAGGTGGATATGTCTGGTCAATATTCTCTAAAGAGTGATGTCTACAGTTTTGGAGTGGTCATGTTGGAGCTTCTTACGGGGCGTAAACCATATGATAGGTGACTGTTTTTCACTAGTAATCTCACGACTAGCACCAGGAGATCTAAAATTTTAATTGATCTTCAATTACTGCCATCACTCTTTTACAGCTCAAGACAACGATCTGAGCAATCCCTGGTTCGGTGGGCTACACCTCAGCTTCATGACATTGATGCTTTGTCTAAAATGGTTGATCCATCACTCAAAGGACTCTACCCGGTCAAATCTCTCTCCCGCTTTGCAGATGTGGTTGCTCTTTGCATCCAGGTAATGCCTCAAACTGCGTTTGTTTGCTGCAATGGAATAATCAAGTTTCTAGTCCCTTGATGTAGAGAATTTGGTATTTTTTATTTTTTTTTAATTAAGATATAAACCCTCCGACATACAACTTAGTGTAATTAATAAACAAGCAAAAGATCCAGGTAAGTGAAAATTTCTTAGAGACAGAGAAGTGAAATGCAAATTGGCTCGAGGCCTCATGCTGTCTAGTCCTAGAAAAGTAAATATAACACGTATTTTTTCTTTTACCTTCATTGTTCATCTTTAACATCCATTATCTATATTTTGGGGCAGCTGGAACCTGAGTTCCGTCCACCAATGTCTGAAGTGGTTCAAGCGTTGGTTCGGCTTGTCCAGCGAGCAAACATGAGCAGGAGGACCGTGGGAAATGAACAAGGCTCATCTATTAGAGCTGAGATACCAGAACCGCATGACATATCTTAAGGGGAATTGAGATTGTATGTGATTAATACAGACTAATGAAACAAAGTAATTTGTTGATTCCTTGTGCTTTATTTTTATTTTACATCTTTGATATTAAAATGATAAATAAGGACTTCCATTTGACTAGGCTAGTTTGTCCTCCTGTGTGCATTGTATTGTTTTGAAGTTGATATTTAAAGAAGAGAATCATTCTTGCACCACCTGAAACAGGGTATACAGCCTTTGTTGCCAATTTTTAGGCATTGAAACTGTCAATAAGAAAACGTCTATCATTAAATGTAAACAATAGAAACCTGAAATTGACAGGAAAACACTAAATACCCAATTTGCATGTAAAAAGTAACTCCAACTTTTGTCAAAATGACATGAGCAAGACAATATGATACCAGTATTCAGGACACACTGATATATGGAAGATTATGAAAGATTATTCATCCGGGACTTCAAAACTGGTATTACAACTTAAAACCACTACCATTGGCAACAGTTTTGTAAATGATCCAAACATTTCACCGGCCACCTACCACAATGATAAGATTGAGTTATTGTCATGAGGTCATGGGGTTGGTCATATAAGAAGAACCATCCTTCTTACATTGCAAGTATAAGAGGAGTACTGATAAATATGCAACTGCAAATGCCCCCATAGCTAACGTGGGATAATAAAAAAAAATGAAGGCCTCTTGCAATAAATTAGAATGTGATCATGTATAAACAATATGAAAACCATAAACAACTTTGTAAATTAATCTGATTTCCGGTACTTAAGGACATCGTTTTTGTTCAAATCAAAAGTCTTGCATATATCCAAAATTGCAGGACAAGTAAGGCCATCACGGGCAAATCTGTTACAAAGGAGCCTCTCAAGTTCATCTGATGGCAGCAAAACCTAATTTCATCAAGTAACATCCACTTATCAGATGTCAAATACATATAATACAATAAATCTATTATACAATCAAGAGAAAGTAACCAAAAAAAATATAATAATGATAAACATCTTTCCAAAAAAGATATGGAACCGTCACCACTTTAGGACATTCATACTTCTGTTATGTAATAGAAAGCACTATGGAATAGGGAAAGAGAATATTAAGTGGGATTAATTTGTGAAAGAAACACATCCAATTGCTCCAAAAGCTCAAGCTGATGGAGAAACATGTCTTAAATCTTAACGACGAATTTTGCAAATAAAGGTGTTAAGCAAAATGGATTTGAAAAGGTAATAAGGTTTTGGATCCTAAAGGATACATGGTCATCATGATGAGAAAATGTTACGTAGTGTTATATCTTAAGGATGATCCTAGATCTATTTCCTTTTGGGATTCAGTGATAACTAGAATCTCTGAGAGGCATGATGGTTCCTCAGGTGCCTTTAGGCAGCCATATCACATCCATTTCAATTGTGCTAGGCTAGTATGCCTATTTTAGATCCCACGAAGATTTTAGATCAAAGGAAGCAGAGGATGAAAGATTTTTTGCGGTCTTTGGGGGAAATGGTTGTCAAAATTTCCTGGGAACCAAATTATTTATGCCTAGAGCGACTTGAAACAGATACGAACTTTCACAGAATGGGTGGCATGATGCCATGACTGGTATTAACTTTACCTACAGGAAGATTTTAGATCAAAGGAAGCAGAGGATGAAAGATTTTTTGCGGTCTTTGGGGGAAATGGTTGTCAAAATTTCCTGGGAACCAAATTATTTATGCCTAGAGCGACTTGAAACAGATACGAACTTTCACAGAATGGGTGGCATGATGCCATGACTGGTATTAACTTTACCTACAGAATGTTCATCACGTTAGTATTCCATATTGTTTATCATGGGGTACATGCAAATTGGATATAGAGGAAGCATATGACCATATTTACTGAATTCATGTCCTATAGTTTCACTAGTGAAGGAATCCAGCTCCATTGTGTATACTTAAGTTCTTTGTATGGATTTAACCAATTTGAAGTTTTTGAAAACTCAGCTGATTCTTTCAATGGACAACCCCACACTACTCTAATTTTCTCCTGTAATGCCACCCCTTAAGGCTGTGCCACTCCGTAATCTATTCATTATTATCCAACCTGTATGTTGACACAACCACTAACTAGCAAAAATAACTCTCCATCATAAACCTCCACAACCATTTCTTTGACAATTCTCCATCTATTCATTAGTAGTGTGTACAATGAGATGCCCACCTAGAAGGTTTTGAGATGTTGTATAGTGAAGTGTAAGAGTATCAACTTAAACCCTCTCAAGGTTTTTTGTCCGTGTGCAAGGGAAAAAAGAGCATGGTGAATATTTTAGTGATTTGATGGGTCTCATGATGAATCTATCCTCCTTTTTAGTTTGTGAGGTGTTTCTATTAGATCTTCACTTTTTCTAGTTGAGAAAAAAGTAAAGTAGCTTAAAGTAGCATATGGATATCACTGAAACCCGACAATCTAATTAATGAGGGCAAAGTGGCAACCAAGTTCTCTCCCAATGCAGAGGGTCAATAAGAATTCAAGCTTAAGTACTTCGCTTGGTTTAGTAGATTTAATATCATAAAATTGTCCCTAACAACATCACCATTGCACGTCTTACAATATTCTCTTATGTTTCGCCAATTAGAAGTAGAAAAGCCTTTTTTAATAGGAAATAAGCTGTAGAAAGCTTTTACTGTGGCTTCACCCAGGATTCAATAATTGAATAAAACAGCCATAGTCCTTATAACATGGTACAATTTAAGAAAAAAAATGCATACTCATACGTCACTCATGCAAAAAGTTCATCATCCAAATTTAAGTATTACCTCAATTAACTTCTACAAATCATATAAATTAAAGCACCATGACCACACTAAGTTTCTTACCCATGGACAACAAGTATAATAATCCTTCAACTTCTCATGCATGGTGTTGGCTGCAGAAACATTTGACGTGGCTGAGCACTGAACATCTGAACAGTCTGAAACTAATTGAAGAAGCTTTTCACTTCCCTGGATGACAGTCATGAGAAAAATGAATTGTGATCCATGTAATGTGAAGATTAATTATATTGACATCAGTGATATTTAGAACTACTAAATATTGTCCTCAAAGAAGTGAAACATCCAGACAATAAACAGTGCCATCCTCTGTGGATGTCCGTCAAAGGAATGTTTCTAAGAGTACTGACATATTGCACATCAAGAAGAAACACTGTTCTAATGCAAAGGAAGAATGTTGATAAGGTAGGTAGGGCTCACGCGGTGCACAAAGTGTTTCCCGGTTTAGTGTGGGGTAGGGGGTGGGCGTATATATACGCAGCCTTCTCCTTGTATTTTGCAACGAAGTTGTTTCCATGCCTCAAACCCGTAAACTCAAGGTCACCAAAGGAGTAACTCCACTGTTGCGTCAAGGTTCACCCTCATGAAGAATGTAGATATCTGATTTCTAAAAGTTGATGGCATTCATTTCAACCCATAAACACCAAATCCTCACAAATACCATATAATCCTACAGTGGTTTACCTCATTTTTTTTAACCCAAAGCCCATAAGAGTGTTACCAAGAAATTTGAAAACAGACTTTGAAAAGCTCACCAGTCTCCTATGGTGCCAGAGATAATTAATCAATCCTCATCCAACAGGGAAATGTAAGACCAAGGGACAATTCATCTCACAAGTAGGGATAGAAATGATCACACCAAAATGCTGGCCATCTCCATTGTTATTCACCCAAGGGAACAATTCACTCTCTGCAGTCAAAACACCATACCATACACCTAAAAAAAGGATCCTTGACCTCCACATCACAAATGTATCATCCCCAAAAAGATGTGAAATTTTCACCAAGAACCTGTACTTATCACTAGCCACTGTGAACCCAACTAATGTCAACTGCATGATGAATCATTTTTTTGATATAAAAAAAGTATATTAGATGTAATAGAGAAAATACATGATGCTTCAAGGATGAGAGACGTCAAAGAGATTTTCAGGATAAGCTCACTAATTACCACACAGAGTAAAGAGACAGTTCTGCATGGGAGATGTGAAACTGCAATAGGATAATGCAAAAAGAGGTCTCTATTTTCAGAATTCTTGCAACAGATCAGACAAACATGATAGTTTTATGTTTTTTAAAAAGGCTCGTTTTCTGTAACAAATCATTTGTATTGATCTTATTAAGCACAACAAATTGAGTGAAGTCCTTAACTTTCACAAGAACCATATGTCTTTCAAATGAATTTGGATAAGGGGAAAGGAGGGTGTGAGAAGGGCAACTAAGATTATGAAAGAATGATTTGCAAGAGAAAATATCATAAGCATCGACACTCCAAACTCTATTGTTGCCCCAAAATCTGGTATCAACGATACCAGGAAAAGATTTTTTTCCTGGTAACAAAGAAATTGAGGAGGAAAGCTCTATGGCTCCTCAATCATTAAAATTCCTTAAGAAACGAAAATTCCAACCAGTAGGCGTAGATAGCTTATAGAGTCAAGAGAAGTCATGAAAAGGGGATAATTCCCAATCTGAGAATCCTCCAAAAGAGAACATGAGAACCCTCCATTTTGAGAGGGCTACAATGAGAGGCTCTCACCCTACTCATCCTATCCATTTTTCCACAGACCATACTTATCCCAATCCCAGAATCCTCCAAAGAACATATGAACCATACATTTTCAGAAGGCTACAATGAGAGGCTCTCACCCTAGTAATCCTATCCATTTTGCCACAAACCCTACTTTTCCTTAATAATCTTATGCCATAAAGAATTGGGTTTTAAGGGAATCTCCATAGCCATTTGCTTATTAAGGAAATGCTTTTTTACACCAAGTTATGCAGGGCCAAACCACCATTAGATATAGGATTTGAAACTTGCTCCCAACTCACCAAGTAATCCCTCCTAGCCAAATCACTCCCAATCGAAGGAAGTCTCTCATCAACTTCTCAATCTTCTCAGCCACTCCTATAAGAATCTTATAAAGCAAAACAAAATAAAGAAGAATTCTAAAATGACAGGCATGGATCAGGGATATAAGTGCATGTAAAGAGAGACGAGCACCTTTCCGCCCATCCAACCACTTAGTAATCGTAGCTACAATAGGATTCCAAAAATGAACATCAAACTGCCCCCAAAGGAACACTAGATAAGAAACACATTATTCCCTCTTCTCGCTACTGAACCATCAAGAGTCTCACCAGGCAATTTATGCCAAGAGGCTAACTCTTGGCTATATTGATTCTAAGCCTAACACTTTCTCATCAATGTTAAGAAGAGCAATAATATCATAAAGACCATCTTAATCTTCTATGAGAAAGAGAATAACATCATTCACAAACTGAAAACAACGAATGCAAACCTCAGGATTCCCCACCTTTGGGCCAGAAAAAGATCTTGAACCCTTATCTCAATCAATCTATTCAACAAGTTCACAACAATAATGAATAGGAAGGGAGAAACACGATTTCCCATAATGACTCTCAAGAAGCCAAAAACCAAGTTCTAAACTCCCATTAATAATGATAGAAAAGGTAACAAAAACAATCTCCCATCCACTCTCTCCCTAGAACCTCAAAGCCCTTATTTTGCAGCACAGTATCTAAGAAACTCCAAGTAATCCAATTGTAGGCCTTTTCAAAATCTAACTTCAAAGCCACTCCAGTGTCATGCATCCAAAATCAGTCTACCCAGTTTAAACATGGTTTGATCGTACGAAGAAGTATCACAAAGGTCTGAAACCTTTTCACTCTCAAAAGCGAACACTCTTAGGAGTAAGTGCTGTGAAAGTGAAGTACATGTTGTTACCAAAAACTCCATTGCTTAAAAAAAAAATAAAAAATAAAATAAAATAAAATAAAAATAAAATAAAATTCCCTTAAAAGGTTCTAAATTGGTTCTCGCAAATTACGTCCTAAAAATTTTGGAAAAAAAGCTATATAATGAAATCATCACAAATATTGTGACTTTTCCCTACCTAAAACAAAAACCATCCCCACAAATTTCATCCATCGCAAAGCGGCTTTTCCAACCAAGAACCTCTGGAACACACTGTCAGCACCAAACAAGTCCTTTAATTGTAGGGCAACCTCAAGCCTCTTGGCATAAAGATTTCTGTACAAGCTAGTAATGTTGTCCTCACAAATTTCATCCATCTCAAAGGGCTTTTCCAATTAAGAACATCTAGAACTCTGTCAGTGCCAATCAAGCCCTTTAATTGTAGAGGGACCTCGAGCCTTCTTGGCATAAAGATTTCTGTACAAGATAGTAATGTTGCCCTCGATATGGATAGGCACTGCAATAACATCACCAGTACCATCTTTTAGCTCTCTTAATAAAACTCGTCTGTCTCCTGCCACTGGTAACCTAAAGGAGAAACCTAATATTGCAACCCCCCCTCTAATACTCTTTATCCAAGTCTTCTCTCACCAGCTTTTCTCTTCTTTTAAAAGAATCTCCACAAAATCATTTCTGAGGCTCCTTCTATAACTAGTGAGACCACAAGACATAGTGCTTTCCTTGCTATAACACTGCCAAGAGTCACTTCATTCCAAGATTATAGGCTCTTCCTCATGAACCTGAAACCTCTCATGTTTCTGCATGGTTGTCTCCCCAACTATGATCCACCACACTTCTAAGATTTCTATGAGAAAGCCATATGTTCTCAATTGTAAAAGGAGTAGATTTCCAATTAATATGATTAGACTCTAAAAGCCCAGGAAAGTGGTCCGTAGTGGTTCAAATAAGGGTCTCATGTCTGAGATTAAAGGAATGAGGATTCCCACTCATTGGATTTAAGAATAGGAAACGATCAATACGGAAGTAAATGTGTGGGACATGGGAAGAGGGATATCTTGGTACTCACAATCTACAATGGAATCAAATGAAGACATAGTAGCAGCCATTCTAGACCCATTAAGCTTCTCCAAAGAGAATCTAACAAAATTAAAATCTCCACCCAAATACTAATTCAAAGAGCACATACCAAAGAACCCCGCAACTCCTCTTAAAATGAATGGCAAACTCTAGTAAGCCTATCTAGAACATACACAGGTGTAAACCAAAATTGATGGAGACTTCTAGCCTAAAAGAGGACGAACAGGGGTAAAGGAATGTTGAAGCCTATCAAGGCGATAGAGTTCTAACATATCAAATAATCCCATTCAAAGAGCCACGTGATAGAGAACACTCCCAACTATTATTTCTCGAACCCTAAATGGAATTAATGAGGTTAACCTCCAACTCCTCAAGTTTGGTTTCTTGGATAAGAACTATGTAAAGGTCGTATCTCAAAATAGTTTCCTTGACCTTCCCCCTCTTCCCTCTCACCCAAACCTTAATTTCCAACTAAGAATTTCTAAAAACTTTCATCGATCACCCCTTTTTGCCTTCATGAATTTCCTCTTCCCCAAACCTAACTCCTCAAGTTTGGTTTCTTGGATAAGAACTATGTAGAGGTCATATCTCAAAATAGTTTCCTTGACCTTCCCCCTCTTCCCTCTCACCCAAACCTTATTTTCCAACAAAGAATTTCTAAAAACTTTCATCGATCACCACTTTTTGCCTTCATGAATTTCCTCTTCCCCAAACCCTCCTTCGTCTCTTCCTTAAAGTTATAAGAAGAGCAGGGCTCGCTTCTACAAGGATAGAGCTATGCTTAGTCAACCTCAAATTAAATATATGGAAGATAGTTTGTTCCAATTGTCCCCCTTACTCCCTAGGGCATTAAGTGAACTTGGCATTGAAATCACGTGGAACAATCTAATTACCGAAATTAAAAGTAAAGGGGACACTGTTCCCCTTCCCTTACCCATCTAAAGATCTAAAAAAATCTTGAAAGCAAGCCATTAATCAAAATACCACAGGCAGCTACAGCAATGCACTTCTGAATCACCTACACCATTTGACCCGAAAATTGAAGGGAAGGAACTGGGAACGTTTGAGCCAAAGTGAACTGTTCCCATCCCCATCCTCTCCCCCCCCCAAAAAAAAAGTCATTGGTTTTTTTGGGGGCCGGGGGCACATGGACAATATCTAACCAGTCTACAATTTTTTTAGCCAAGTTAGATTTAAATAACAAAATCATTTTGAATGGAAAACTAACACTATAGAACAAAGTGGGGGAAAATAAGATGCCAACAATTGGTGTCTTTGAGAGGAAATTTCTACAGATCTCTACAATCTATATGGAGACAAAAACCACAAAGGAAGGAAGCTCGAGAAGAAGTAAAAGGGGGGGATAAACTTGTGACTCGAGAAACAACTACATTTTCACTTGAATTGCCCATTATGTGAGATGGGGGGGGGGAGGAAGAGTAACAACAATCTAACAAAATCCTTATCTTTTAGAGGAGATGGTGAGGCAAGTGAGGTACACGGACCGGATGTACTAAATCTTCTCCACGACCGAAACCTAAGACAAATACATATATATATATATATAAACACACACACACACCAAGGATCAGAAATCCTTAGGGGAGGGAAAATACAAGATTGGTACATAAACTAATGGATAATTGCTCTCCACCTCAACTCTTCAAAGTTATAATTTTTATAGATTCTTGTAGCATTAGCCCAAATAGAAGCGTAAAAAACAATTTTATCTGGAGAGAAGAATCAAGGAACTTATTTCTGAAAATTCTGGCATTCCTTTCCCTTTATATACACCATGGGATACCAAAACCTGAGACACATTTATTTTACCAAAACTTTATTTTACCAAAACCTTCCCCCACTTCTAATTGAGGAGTCCACTCCTATACTTGCCTATTAGGGGTGGGCACGAGGTGTGTAAGCCTAGAATGGAAGAAAATTGGCATCTTACCTTCAAGCCAGCACTTTGGAAATCAATTTGTTCACATTGCTGACCTCACTTGTAGGAATATTCATTGAATTCTGTTATAATAATGATATCAAGAACACAAGTGTTTGAATGAAAATGATTGAGAGTTTTTTGTATTGTATTTCAAGAGTGCATTACAAAGAGAGGATTGTCCCTTGAGAGAAAATAACAAGAGTGCAAAAAGTTTAGACAAAGGAAGAAGAGATTGTTCCTCCATGCTCAAAACATTTGAGAGGTGAGACATTTATATGGAAATGAGGCTCAACTAGCCACTAGACTCATAAACTAGCCAATGGACACAAAACTAACCAGTAGAGACAAGCCAAAAACTAGCCGTTATAAATTTTGCCCAAAATATGCTTGGCTGTTTGGGCTGTCTTCTTAGGCTTTTCTAAACTTCTTTGAGCTTTCATTTTGGACCCTTTTGGACTCCTTTTGTTGATCTTTAATTCCTCTAACTGTCCCAAGGAAAGGCCTTTTCTTGTTGCATGAATTAGCCCACCAAAGTTGGCTAGAATCTTGGTAGCCTGGATACATTTTCTGGGCAGCATTCTGCCCAGTTTTGGGGTGTATTTTTAGATGGTTCAGACCATGACTTGGCTTCATTTTGAGGTCTTGAGAACTTGGTTTTGAGTCTTGAATGGTTGATCGCCTTGTTCTTTAACACTCCCCCTCAAGTTTGGCGAATAGATGTCTATGGGCTTGAAGATGATTAGTCATCATCCCTTTGGTGAAGATGTCTACAAGCTGCTCCTAACCCGTTATGTGAGGGATGATGATAGTCTTGTCTTCAACCTTTTGCTACAAAAAATGGCAATCAACCTCAACGTGGTTAGTTCTCTCATGGAAAATTGAATTGGAAGCAATCTGGATTGCGGACTGATTATCGCAATGAAACTTGATTGGTTGAGTAATTGGAAATCGTAATTCTTGTACTAGAGCCTTCAACCAAACAATCTCACTGGCTGTTGCGGCTCTGTACTCTACTTCTGCACTAGATCTATTTTTTTTGCTGTTCCAAAAGTCAAGATTTCTTCCCACGAACATGCAATAGCCTGTTGTCAATTTTCTATCCGTCGAGTCTCCTGCCCAATCTGTATCGCAAAATCCCTGAATTTCTATGCTTCTATTGTTCTTCATCCATAAGCCTTTTCCTGGACTCCCCTTCAGGTATCTCACAATTCTTTCAGTTGCTCTCCAATCTCCTTTTGTACGGGCATACATGCGTTGGCTTATCTGGCTCACTGCATATGAGATATCCCGCCTAGTAATGGTGAGATAAATAAGCATCCCAACTAATCTCTGATATCTTTGCACATTTGTGAAGGGCTGATCATCATCTTTTCCTGTGTCTCCACATGAAACAAGACTGATAGCTGGTCTTGCTCCTATTTTTCCCGTTTTTTGCAAAAGATCAAGCGTGTACTTACTTTAGGATAGAACAAACTCTTTATGGGAATAGACAAGCTCTATTCCTAGAAAGTATCTTAGTAGCTCTAGATCATTAATTTCAAATTTAAACTTACAGAACCTACGAGCTTGGTCTATGAGGCTTAAGTGATTCCCGATGACAATTATATCATCTACGTAAATGAGAATAACAGTGATCTTTTCATTATTCCTTTTGATGAATAATGAGTTATCACTATTACATTTCCTATAATTGTCATTGAGAAGAACTAACCTAAATTTTGCAAACCAAGACCGTGGAAACTGCTTGAGACCATAGATAGCCTTCTTAAGTCTGCATACCATCCTCTCATTTGTGACTGATAACCTTGTGGAAGATGCATGTACACCTCTTCCTCTAGCTCCCCTTAAAGAAATGCGTTCTTCTTCACATCCATTTGGTACATTTTCCACTTTTGATTTGTTGCAATGGACATGAGAACTCGGATTGTGTTCATTTTAGCTACTGGTGTAAAAGTCTCATGGAAATCTTCTCCATTAGTTTGTGTGAAGCCTTTGCAACCAATTGTGCCTTGTATCGCTCAATTGACCCATTACTTTTGTGCTTCACTTTGTACACCCATTTGCAGCCTACTGCTCTTTTTCCTTTTGGAAGTGTGGTGATCTCCCAAGTTTCATTTTTGGCCGATGCATCCAACTCTTCTTTCATTGCCTTTCTCCATTCTGGAAGTTTATTGGACTCGTTAAATGACCTGGATTCCTACACTTTATCAATGCCACTTAGGAAGATTTGGTGACCAAGAGATGTGTCAACAATAGTATAGTATTCAGACAATGGGATTTTGCGATTCATCTATTCAGAAGAAGAGAGTCTAAGCCATGTTGATCTCCTAAGTGGAGGAGGTGGAGGTGAATGATCACTTGTTTCCTCTTCTTGAAACGAAGAAGATGTACCTCCTCTATTTTCGGGTCTATTGTGCCCTCCAACTCCTCTTTGTCTTGTTCTGCAAAATAGAATTGATTTTCTACAAATATCACATCTTTTAATGTGTATAGTTTGTTAGTTTCCAGATCAAAACATATATAACTCTTTTGGTAATGTGCATATCCTAGAAAGACACACCGTTTGCCCTTTTTGTCTAATTTATCTCTAAATTGCCATGGGGTGTGAACATAGCAAATACAACCAAACACTCTCAAGTGACTTATTTCTGATTTTGTTTTAGTGAGAGCTTCCAAGGGGGATTTTCCTTGAACTTCAGTAAGCAAATGGTTGATCAAGTGAGCTGCAATACTAATAGCATCACTCCAAAAAGTCTTTGGTGTGTTAGCATGAAACATTATGGTCCTAGCGATTTCTAGGAGGTACCGATTTTTTCTTTCAACTACCTCATTTTGTTGTGGAATATAAGGACATGTTGTTTGGTGGACTATCCCTTTCTCTTGTAAGAATGTAGTAAAGCCTTTGCTCATGTACTCTCGTCCATTATTTGTCGTACGCACCTTTAGATTAGCATTGCATTGCTTAGTGACATATGCTAGAAAAGTCTTAAATGCTTCAAATGTTTGTGCCTTAGTGGCAAGCATAAAAACCTAAGTGTATCTAGTTTTGTGATCCATAAATGTTATGAAATATTTGAATCCTCTTCTAGATACTTTAGGTGAGGTCCAAATATTTGGATGCACAAGGTCAAAAGCATTTTTATACAATGTTTTTGAGATTGGATAATACACTCAGTTTTCCTTTCCAAAAATACAGTCTTTACAATACTTATCTTCACAATCTTTTGTTAGAAATAGGCTTTCCAAAATTTGCTTACATGGATGACCTAATCTAGCATACCACAAAACATAATCTCCTACTTGACATGTTGTAAGAGCATGGTTGTCTTCATCTATGCAATATAGATTGTTTCTTCTAGATGTCTTACCAATGACCATTTGAGATCCTAAATTGGTCTTTGATCACTTGGCTAATGGACATAAGGTTAGATAAGAACTCAGGAACACATAAAACCTTTGCCTTTTTGCCAAAAATTTTTACTTCCCCAAATTCTTTAGCATCTAGATATATTCATTGGCTACTTTGATCATCAGCATCTAGATATATTCATTGGCTACTTTGATCATCCTATGGTTAGGAAGGGGCTTTAAATTTTGAAATTTGCTTTTGTCCCTATTCATATGGTGATCACATCCCAAATCTAATAACCAATCTTAAAACTTTAAAGGTAAAGTTAGAACAAGTACCAGAATTGAGTCCGGGATTAAGTCCTTGTTTAAGCTGCACCCTTGTCACCACTTCTTCAATGGTTGACTCAAGTGATGTAGCTTGGATGGTGTTGGAACTATTGGAGTTGTTGGAGCTCCCTTTACCCCTCTTTGGCCTCAAGTATGGATGTAAAAACTAGCACTTTTCCTTGGTGTGTCCAAGTTTTTTGCAATGTGAACAAACTGATTTCTTGGTTGATTTGGACACAAAATTGGCCTTTTGTTCTCCTCCAGCAGCTTCAAAACCGAGAACTTGGAGATGGGATTAAGCAGCCTCCTCAATCTTTATGCTTGCATCAACTTGTTGGATCATGTTTTGGACTTCTTGAAATGAAGGGAATTCTTTCATCCTTAGGATTTCTTGTCATACATTGGAATATTGTTCTCCAAGCGAGATGAGTAAGCTGAACATCATGTCTTCATCCTCCCTTTGTGAAGGATTTTTGGATTGGTGGTTGCTGGTCTGAGGGTGCAGAGCTCATTCCATAAATCTCCATACTCACCAAATAGTTGGGTGACTGTCTTTCCCTCCTTGAGACCTCCTATTAGCCATTTGATTTTGTATATTCTCCCCAAGTTCAATTTTTGCCCATAGAGACCATACATTTGGTCACATAAAGCTTTAGCTGTTGGAGCACTAGTAACCAGCATGCGATGAGTGTAGTCCACTGAGATGGACAGCAGCACAAACACCTGGTCATCCTTCTTTTTCCACTCTTTGTACTTGGGGTTAGACTCCTCAATAGGCTCCTCGGTGATGTGCTCTAAGAGGTTTCTTAGATTGAGAGACCTTTTTACTCCTTGTGCCCATTGATAATAGTTGGTTGAGCTTAGGAGTATGAAGGAGAAAAGGTGAGTTTGAAAGGAATCATGTGAAGAGGTTGAAATTATAACATGCTTTGATACCATGCTATAATAATGATATCAAGAACATAAATATTTGAATAAAAATGATTAAGAGCTTTTGGTGTTGTATTTCAAGAATACATTACAAAGGTAGGATTGTCCCTCGAGAGAAAATTACAAGAGTGCACAAAGTTTAGATAAAAGAAGAAGAGATTGTTTCTCCATGCTCAAAATATTTGAGAGGTGAGTTTATATAGGAATGAGGCTCAACTAGCTAGTAAACTCATAAACTAACTGGTAGACATGAAACTAGCCGATAGAAACAAACCAAAAACTAGACATTAATTTTGCCTAAAATACCCTTGGCCGTTTGGGCAGTCTTCTTGGGATTTTCTAAGCTTCTTTGGGCTTTCATTTTGGACCCTTTTGGACTCCTTTTGCTGATCTTTAATTCTTCTAACCGTCCCAAGGAAAGGCCTTTTCTTGCTGCATGAATTAGCCCACCAAAGTTGGCTAGAATCTGGACAGCCTGAATACATTTTATGGGCAGCATTCTGCCTAGTTTTGGGCCGTATTGTTCAGATGGTTTAGACCATGACTTGGCTTCATTTTGAGGTCTTGAGGACTTGTTTTGACCCTTGAATGGTTGATTGCCTTGTTCTTCAACAAATTCTTCACGTCTCAAGTCCTAAAGTTGTACATTTTGAAATTATAGTTATTCTTTCTAAAAGTGTTTTAACCTTCATCCACAAAGTAGTGCGAGTGCCCAATAGGATTAAATAGGACCTTTCAATGGTCTTGACTATTTGGGCCATAGCAATTTAAGTATATGCTCTCTCTTCTCTTTTTCATTAAAAAAATTAAGAATCCATATCCTACAGCTCACCAACTTCACTTGCCTCTATGGGAGGCTTGCTCCAGTCCGGTTCAAATCACTTACAATACATGGTTTTGTGAAAGAAGTTGGGTTAGGAGCCTCTTCGATATGATTCTTTTCATGTATTTGTTCAATGAGAAATGCAAGACAAAAAAGGAACCCATCTTTTTGACTCGTAAATGTGATGAGACTATTTTAATTACTTTGGCACCTACCTCTTACTAGCATTGGTCCAGCAGTGACTTTTCCTCCCACCGACAAGGCTGAATGTTCAGTCAATTAGATACTGAGAAAGACTTTTCCTTGTAAGAGGGATTCCCAGCCATCGTTCCATTCGTACTTTATCAAGCTACAAGTACCCCATCTTAGACAAATTCCCTCTAATCAAGTAAAATTAACTCACAAAGAAAGCGATCCATGCACATATGAGTTCACTTTCATGCTAGGTTTATTGATTGCTATCGTCATTCCAAAAGCTTCCCTCTCCTCTCGTTGAAATAATGATTGGCGAACTCCAACATTTTTTTTTGGTTTACAAAGGAGGCATAGAGCCCTAGTACTAAACCAGGAAAACGGGAAATAAAGGGGCATAGGAAGTCCCATTGGTAAGAATCAAACATAGAACCTCTTGGTTCCAAACCAAGGGCATGCACTACTGCACCAAACCCTCTTCCTCATCAGAGAGCTCTGATTTGATACTATGAATATGAAAGGAAAGGGATGTGTCTAAGATTGATTACCTTTTGCACAATTTGAGTAGCACTTCATGTGTGAGAAACTAACTACAACCACATAAAAGAGGAGGGGCATAGGAAATCCTGTACAGATGTGACTAGACACCACCGGAAACTCACAATGAAGTCCACATGCCAGCAAGAAAGATACAACAACAATAATCTAGACCTTCTATCCCAAAATTTGGGATCGGCCATATGAGAGACAAATATCGAGGAAAAAAAATATAAAATATAAAATAAAATAAAAATGTTAATTTAATTTGTGTGGATTCTCCTATACCACTCATTCCTATCTAAAACCATCTTTTCAACTAAATCCATAATTATCATATCTTTACGAATACATTGTTTTCAATGGCCTACCTCTACGTTTTATTAAATCTCATATATATAAGTTCTCTGTTTTTCTAACAACTGCGTCCTTAGGTCTTCGCCGTCCGTATCCAAACCATCTCAAACGATACTCTCACATTTTATCTACAATTGAACTAACTCTCAATTTATTACGTATCTCGTCGTTTCTAATTCTATCTTTTCTAGTTTTGTCACACATCCATCTAAACATTCTTATTTCAGCTACAACCATTTTTTGTTCTTATTGTTGTTTAATGGCTCAACACTCATTGTCATACAATAGAGTAGGTCTTATAACAGTTTTATAAAATTTTCCCTTTAAATGTAATGGCATCGTGCAATAACAGAGAACTCCGGATGTCTTTCTCCATTTTATCCAACCAGCTTGAATTCTATCATTCACATCCCCATCTATATTGCCATCAATCTGGATGATGGAACCAAGATATCTAAATCGTTCGCTCTTTGAGACTTCTCTTCCTTCTAACCTAATTGTTTCTTCATTATCCTGATGGTTGTCGCTAAACTTATATCTCATATATTCAGTTTTAGATCTACTCAATCTAAATCCTTTAGATTCTAACGTGTTCCTTCATAACTCTAATTTAGTACTGGTACCCTCTCTAATTTTATCAACCAAAATTATATCGTCTGCGAAGAGTATACACCATGGTATTTCATCTTGAATATTTTTTGTGATTTCATCTATCACTATTGCAAATAGTATAGGATTTAATGTTGAATCTTGATGGAGTCCAATGTTAATAGGAAAGCTATCACTCAGTCTCCCACAGGTCCTTATATTGGTCACTAACTCTTTCATACATATCCTTAATAAGGTTTATGTATTTCAAAGAGATCTCTTTTTTTATCAGCTCCCACCACAATATCTCTTGGGACCCTATCATATATTTTTTCAAAATCAATGAATACTATATTTAGATCTCTCTTCTGCGCTCTAAATATCTCTATCAATTGTCTTAACAAGTGAATTGATTCAGTGGTAAATCGTCTTGGCATAAATTCAAATTGATTTGAGACACTTATCTCTCATTTCAATCTATGTTCTATCACTCTCTCTCATAACTTCATCGTATAACTCATGAATTTAATTTCTTTATAGTTCAAAAAATCTTGTGTCCCTTTTATTCTTATATAACGGGACAAGTGTGCTCTCTCTATGTTTGGGGTATTTTCTTTGTTTGTCATATTTTGTTGAAATAAACCGTTAACATTGTTACTCCGAATTCACCCAAACATTTCCACACTTCAATAGGGATGCCATTAAGTCCAATGGTTTTGTTATTTTTCATTCTCTTTATAGCCTCCTTTATTTTGTAGAGACGAATCTTACGTTTAAAATCTCTATTAATCTTTTCTGCAGGTATCTCTATATTTTATTATATTTATTATACTCTCAACATTAAACAACTTATTAAAATATTCCATCCACCACTTTTTTATATCCTCGTTTCTTACAAGTGTACTATTGGTTTCGCTTTTAATACACCTAATCTCATTTAGATATTTTCCCTTTCTATCCCTTAGTCTGGTAATTCTATAGATCTCTCTTTCCCCGTCTCGAGTCTCCAGCCTCTTGTACAATTCGTTATACACTTTACTCTTTGATTCATGGATAATCTTTTTTATATCTTTTTTTGTATTTTTGTATTTTTCATAAGTCTCGCTACTATGATCACTTTTAAGGTTTCTATAACACTTTTGATTCGAATAGCAGTTTGTATTTCTTCGTTCTACCACCATGACTCCTTGCCTCTTGAAGCCCTACCCTTGGATACTCCAAGAACCTCTACCTATATTTTTAATATTATTAGACATATCTTTCCACATTGCTTCTGAATTATCATTAACAGACCAATTTGTTACTCCAATTATTTTACCCCTAAAAGTCGTCACATTTTCATCTTTTAGGTTCCACCATTTAATTCTCGATTCCATATATGGTTGACATTGTTTTTGTCGTTTAGGCACTTGTACATCTAAAACTAAAAATCTATGCTGAGTCGTTACACTCTCTCCCGGTATGACCTTACAATCCTTACAAGTCGTTCTATCACCTCTCCTAGTGAGAAAAAAAATCTATCTGACTAACATTTGACCCACTTCTATAAGTAAATATGTGCGACTCTTTTTTCTTAAAGAACTTATTTACTAGTGCCAAATCAAACGCTACTGTGAACGCCAACAAGAAATATATTAAAAAGAATAATGCTTGCCCATGTATCATGTCATTTTTACTGACTCTACCATCACAATAAGCAAATTTTATTGAGAAGATCAAAACCTTCAATCAAGGAATCAAATTTAAAAATAAAAAATAAAAAATAAATCACGAGTCCCAAAGTATGGAAATTTCACGAATGATTTCGATTGCAATTTCATTTTTGATTCAAGAGAAATAATATAAATTTATAACAAAGGATGAAAATTTTTAATCAAATTCCGAGAAACAGTTTCTTACCTCTAAATGTCACTTTCTTATAAATAATATATATTTAGTCATAAATAATATATATTTAGTCACTCAATTATAAATAACTTTTGAAGAATAAATAATATATATTTAGTCTAGGTTGAAAATTTGTATGCAATCATCATACCTTTAAACTAAACAAAATTAATTTGTTAACAAAGCATATTGAACTTTCATAAGTTACATAGATGTGAAAAAGATACACATTACTAATATCACATGGAAATTTAGTGCGGTTCCGACATTGTTTAACCATGAGGTGGAGCTAATATTCCAATTATAAGTTGCAAAAGTAAATTCTTCCATATAATTTGATTTTGGTAAAATGTCATTTGATAACTTAAATATTTTTTTAATAGAAAAAGAAATCATATTAGATCTATTCAAGAATGTACACAAATCACAAACGATAAGAAACTCTCATAGACTGAAAAAGAACAATACATAAACTAATGGATAACTCCTCTCCAATCCCTCATCAACTTCTCTAATTTATAATTTATAAATCAAAATCGAAAGCATGGCTGACAAATAAGTATAAAATACAATCTTATCCCATAGAAGAGAAGAATCGATCATCTGATTTTTTAAAATTTTGTCATTTCCTTCTCTCCGAATATACTTAGGAATAACTACATATGCACATCTCCAAAACAAGCGAACATCCATTCCCGAAACCTCTAAATATCATGAAAAACAAATTAAAGGGGGAACGGGACAAATCCAGTCATTATATCGGCAACCAAATAAGAGGTTCCACATTTCTAATGCAATTGAACAATGTAAAAGCAAGAAGACTCTATCTTCAAAACTTTTATAGCGTATGACATAAACATCCAAGGAGAGTTTCGAAAATCTCCTTTTTTGTAGCAAAACACTAGTATTGATTTTGTTAAACACCATGAACCAAGTAAAAGTTTTAAACCTAGTAGAAATCTTTGCCTCTCAAATAAAATTAGTTAAATGAGGATGCTAGGAAAGACTATTAAGATGTTAGAAAAAATATTTGCAAGTAATAATTCCCAAAAAGCTAAGACTACATTTCCGAATGTGAAGAACACAGTGGGAAGGTTTATTTCCCTATAAGAGGGAAATTAGGGAAGCAAACTCTGTAACTTCTCCATTTTTAAGGTTTCTTAAAAAGAGAAACTTCAAAGAGATCAAATGTCCATAACAATTATAAAAGTCTTTGATAGGAGCCGAATGAATTATGGACAAATTATAGAGACCAGGGAAAGCAATAGACAAGAGAGAGTCCCCAATTCAAGGACTCTCCTAGAAAAGGACACGAGACCCACTTTAAAAGGCACCAAATGAATAAAAGTAAGATATCACCAAGAAATGAATTTCCAACAACTATAATAAGAAACTCCCACTCTAGAAATGACATCTTATCCATTTTGTGGGAGACCAAACTTAATTCGAGGACTCTCCTTGACGCTAGACAGGGTAGTGAGTGTAGCAATAGTGATGAAAGTGAAAGGAAAATTAGGAAAGTTGGCCTAGATCGCAACCTAGGGTTCTTAGGTTCACACATAAGAGAAGATTGCATCTCACAATCTGAAAGAATGTTTATTAATCAAAAAAAAAATCTCCCTTTTGAAAGGCTACATAAGTGTCTATTTATAGAAAAAATAAAGCCTAAGAAACCCTACTCAAATATGACTCTTCTCCTATGTGAAAAACCAATTTATATAAAGAAATGACTCTATCTAAAGATAAGAATCTAGTCAAGATAAACAAGGACTCCATCTAAAGATACAATTCTAATCAAGATAAATCTTATCTACCATAAGAGATAAAATCTAAAATATTTAAAATAAATCTCAACTAAACATTTCATTATCATCCATATCCCAAACCAAAGCTTGTGCTTTTGATCTTGCACGTCTCTTATAAACCTTAAGAGGTTGTTGCCAACGTCCTGTATCATCTCTCCCCGGCTTGAAAGAACTTGACTCTGGCAAGTTAAAAGCATGAAAGCTATCATCAAGAGTCGGATTAATCTGCTGCAACTCTTTTTTTGTAAGCCAAGTGCAATCTGAAAGTGGACGTCCCTTCCACCTAACAAGAAATTTCTGGTGAATGCCATCTACAATGTAATCTTCTTGGAAGTCTACAATTTCTTTAACTTCTTCGTTCAATTGTGGCCCCAACGAAAGCTTAGAAATAGCGGTATCATTTGTAAGTATATCATTACCATGGTATAAGGTCAAATCTTCAATATTGAAGACATTGCTTATGCCTATATCTGGCAAGTCAAGGACATAAGCATTTGAACTGATCCTCTTAAGGATTTTATAAGGACCTACACTCCTTGAGTGAAGCTTCTTATATCGCCCCTTAGGAAACCTCTCAGGTCTTAGGCGAATCATGACCATGTCTCTTTCCTTGAACTCAGCAAACTTTCTTTTCAAATAAGCATGTGACTTGTAGCTTTCGTTGCTTGTAGCAATTTTCTTTCTAACTTCATCATGTAACTCTCGTATGTGCTTGGCAAAGGCTTCAGCTTCTACACTAGGACGAGCTTCAACTGGTAAAGGAACCAAATCAATTGGCTTCTTAGGTGTCATTCTTGTAACCACTTCAAAAGGACCACGACCTGTACTCCTATTAACTGAGCTGTTGTAGGCAAACTCAATCATAGGAAGTGTCAAATCCCAACTAGAAGTATGGTCTTACACACAGTAGCTCAGAAGATCTCCCAAACTCCTATTAACCGCTTTAGTTTGTCCATCTGTTTGTGAATGAAATGCTGATGAAAACTTCAGTTTGGTGCCTAGCAATTTCCACAATGAACGCCAAAAATAGCTCATAAACTTCACATCACGTTCAGAAACAATCATAAGTGGTATCCCATGAAGCCTCACAGCTTCTCTAAAGAAAAGTTTTGCTATATGAAGGGCATCCGAAATCTTTGAACATGGAATGAAGTGAGTCATCTTAGAATAGCGGTCAACTACCACAAAGATAGAATCAAAACCCCTAATAGTTTTAGGCAATCCTAGCACAAAATCCATGCTTAAGTCCTGCCATGGTTCATGTGGAATAGGTAAAGGGGTATAAAAACCTGTATTTTTCCTCCTTCCCTTTGAAATTTGGCATATCCGACATCTGGCCACAATTCTAGCAACATATCGCTTCAAACTTGGCCAATAGAATCGATCTTCTACAAGAGCCATAGTCTTATCTCGCCCAATGTGCCCTACTACTCCTCCGGAATGAAGTTATCGAATAACTTCTTCTCGCAAAGATATGTTAGGTAGACATAATCGTGTTCCTTTGAATAGATATCCATTTGATATAGAAAAATTATGATAATTAGCTCGCTGTCCAGCAAGTAATTCAGCATATATGATGCTAAAATCCTTGCAAGATGAATAATCTCTCTTAAGTGATTCAAAACCAATCACTTGAACAGCCATGGAAGTAAGGATTTGCTGTTTTCTACTAAGTGCATCTGCAACTTTATTCTCAACTCCAGCCATATGCTTAAGGACAAATGTATATTCTTGCAAGAAAGCGACCCATTTGATATGACGATGGTTTAGCTTCTTTTGAGAGTTTAGGTATTTGAGGGCTTCATGGTCAGAGTATAAGACAAGCTCTTTAGGAAGCAAGTAATAGCGCCAATATCTCACTAAAATAGACAATTGGATGTCCTTCTTGACTTAGTACTCCTCCAATACCAACGTGTGAAACATCGCAGGCAATTTCAAACACTTTGTCAAAATCTGACAATCTCAAAATAGGTGCTTCAGTCATCTTTTTCTTGACTTCTTCAAAGGCCTTGGATGCAGCCTTGGTCCATGAATATCCTCCTTTTTTCATACAATCTGTGATAGGAGCCATAATAGTGCTGAAATTTTGAATAAAACGCCTGTAAAATGCGGCCAAACCATGAAAGCTCCTGACTTCATGTAGGGTTGTAGGGGCTGGCCATGTTTTAATTGCCTCAATCCTGCTAGGATCCACCTCAACTCCCTTAGAGGAAATAATATAACCTAAGAAAACCACGTTGGTCTTAAAAAATGAGCACGTTTTCAAATTAATATAGAGCTTCTCTTGGCGAAGAACTCTAAATATCTACTGCAAGTGAAAAATATGTTGTTCTTTGTCTTTGCTGTATATTAGAATGTCATCAAAATAGACAACAAGAAATCGTCCGATGAACGGTTGAAATATTTGGGTCATGAATCTCATAAATGTGCTGGGAGCATTAGAAAGTCCAAAAGGCATGACTAACCACTCATAAAGACCATCCCTGGTTTTAAAAGCAGTCTTCCATTCATCTCCAGGTCTGATTCTGATCTGGTGATATCCACTCTTCAAATCTAACTTTGAGAAAATAGTGGAACCACTCATCACATCCAGCATATCATCTAATCTAGGTATAGGAAACCTATACTTGATGGTAATCTTGTTAATAGCTCGACTATCAACACACATACGCCAGCTTCCATCTTTCTTTGGCGTAAGTAATGCTTGGACTGCACATGGACTTAAGCTTTCTCGAATAAAACCTTTTGATAACAGCTCTTCCACCTGTCTCTTTAGCTCTTCATGACCACTTAGATTCATCCTGTAGGCTGGTAGAATTGGTAATTGGGCTCCAGGTATCAAATCAATAGCATGTTGGATGTTACGCATAGGCGGAAGTTCGTTAGGCAATTCTTCAGGTGCAACATCAGAAAATTCAGTTAGTAGTTTTGCTGCCTCTGGAGGAATGCTGCTGCTAAGTGTATCTTCAGAGTTTCTGACTTCTCTTGCGATAACAACAAATACCACCTTTGATTCTTGACTTTCCATATCAAACTCCTTTGTTAGGACATAAAGATGTCTTTTGTTGCCTCCAACATTGTTCTCAGATTTTGATGGTGGTTTCCCTCCATAGTTCTTTATCTCTAAAGTGCTCATAGGTTATAGCACAATGACTTATTCTCATATGAGAATATGTAAGTATTTTCTCTGCCATTATGATTGACATTCCGATCATAAAGCCATGGACGACCCAAAAGAATGTGTCACTTGCATAGGGATGACATCGCATAGGATGGAATCACTATAAGCTCCACACTTGAAGGCGATGAGGAACTGTTTGGTCACTAGGATAGTTGTGTTATCAATCCATGCAACTTTGTATGGCTGAGGGTGTGGGTTGGTTGGTAACTTGAGGCGTTCAACAGTAGAACAAGACACCACATTCATGCAGCTACCTCTGTCAATGATGAGCGTTTTAGCATGTTTCTCACAACGCACTAGTGTTTGGAAAATTGATGTACGCTTCCGGTCTTCTTCCTCAGCCTTTGGAGCTGCTAGGATTCGTCGTACCACTGTCATCAATGATGTGTCCACGTCATCATCACCTACAAGATCATCATCCTGATATTCTCCATAGTCAAAAGAGTTGTCTGCTTCATCGTCCTCAGCTGTCTGTTTTGCTGTTCCTTCTGCACCCATATGTAGATTATTCTTTTGTGGGCATTGAAAACCCATGTGACCTTGCTCTCCACACTTGAAGCAGGTACCACCCTTATTGGTTTTTTCTCGTGACTGATTTGTTTTGTTATTGGGATTGGCTCCATTATGTCTTGTTGTGACTTGTCGATTTTGTGGGAATTGTCTCTTTGATCCAAATTCTCCACTTTGAACCCCAATTCCTTTAATACTTGGATGGTTCAAATATTCTTCCACATCAAGTACAACTTGGAAGGCATGCTCCAAACCATAGATAGGTTGTTTAGCCAGTTCTCGCTTAATATCTGCTTTCAATCCTGCTCTAAATCGAGCTGTTGCTTGCTCTACACTTTCCTCAATTTGGCTACGCATCTTGAGTTCCTCAAATTGCTGCATGTATTCGGTCACACTCATGCTGCCTTGCTTTAATGTAAAAACCCTCTCACGCATCCGATCAAAATAGTTATAAGGTAAATATTTCTCTTATAGCTTAGCTTTCATCTGTTTCCAAGTTCTAATAGGTTGTTGGCATGGTCGTTGTAGGCTGCCCTCCACTGTACTCCACCATAACTTTGCCAAACCAACCATCTTCATCTTAGCAAATCGAATTCGTCGAGAATCCTCCCTATCATACCAGTCAAAAAATTATTCAAGAAAACTAAACCGATCACAAAATATGATAGCATCAATTTTGCCTTCGAAATTTGGGACTTCAATCTTTATTTTTTGTGTGATGTCTCCGGCCGTGTCACGTTCAGATCTTCCTCGGGGATGTGGCTGTACTATTTGAAGGCTTGTGTTTCCATAGTTGCAGCTTCAGATGTTCCTTCATCCGTGGATTGCGCTGGCCCTTTCAGCAATTTTTCAATTGCTGCAGTTATATTCTTTAACTGCTCCCTCACTTCTTGCATATTGCCTTCTAGGCATTCAACTCTTGAACTCAACTCAGCATTAGTCACCATAGTTGTGCATGAGAAAACAATCTTAAAATTAATAAAAAACTTCAGCTCTGATACCAATTGACGCGGGACAGGATAGTGGGTGCAGCAATATTGATGAAAGTGAAAGGAAAATTAGGAAAGTTAGCCTAGATCGCTACCTAGGGTTCTTAGGCTTCACACCTAAGAGAAAATTGCATCTCACAATCTTAAGAATGTTTATTAATCAGAAAAAAAATCTCCCTTTTGAAAGGCTACATAAGTGTCTATTTATAGAAAAAATAAAGCCTAAGAAACCCTACTCAAATATGACTCTTCTCCTATGTGGAAAACCAATTTATATAAAGAAATAACTCTATCTAAAGATAAGAATCAAGTCATGATAAACAAGGACTCCATATAAAGATACAATTCTAATCAAGATAAATCTTATCTACCATAAGAGATAAAATCTAAAATATTTAAAATAAATCTCAACTAAACACTTCATTATCATCCATATCCCAAACCAAAGCTTGTGCTTTTGATCTTGCATGTCTCTTGTAAACCTTAAGAGATTGTTGCCAACGTGTTGTATCACTCCTAGAAAAGGACACGAGACCCACTTTAAAAGACACCAGATGAATAAAAGTAAGATATAACCACGAAATGAATTTCCAACAACTACCTCTCACTCTAGAAATGACAACTTATCCATTTTTGTGTGAGACCATACTTATTAATCTTATGCCATAAAGAATCGGGTTGGGAAATCTCTAAACCTATTTGCTTACCAGATAAAGTCCTTGGTTACCACATTAGTAAGACCCAAATCACCCTCAGACTTAGGCTTCAAAACCTAATTCTAACTCACCAAGTGATCTCCCAAGTGATCTTTGTTGGCCAATCCACTTCCCGACCAATGGAATCTCTCGTCAACTTCTCAATCTTATCTCATATCCCAACAAGAATCATACAACAAAAAGAAAATAGGGAGGGATATGAGAGGCGTATGCAACGATAAGAGTAATACACCCACCTAGTGAAAGTAAAGCTCTCTTCGGCTTGTCTCATCTCCTATTAAATCTATTTGCAACAGAATCCCAATAATGAACACTTCTAGAATCTTCCCCCGAACAAACCCCTGAATAAGAGATCACCACTCCCTCTTCACACAGTCAACAATAGCAGCCAAATAGTCAAGAGCCTAAGTAGACATTTATGCCAAAAAAAAAACTCACTCAAGGCTACATTGATCTTAAGTCCACAAATTTTCTCAAAGATGTTAAAAAAGGATAGTATTATCCACAAATTGAAAATGAGAGACATAGATATTATCACCTCCTACTCCAAGAACAGAGAACACCGTTTGCTCGAACTGTTCTCTCAATCAATCTACTCAAAGAATCCACCACGAGGGTGATCATAAAAGAGAAAGAGGATCTTTTTGTCTAAATCCATGAGAGCCAAAACCGAACCAACTTCTAGGCTCTCAATTTATGATGATGGAAAAAGTTCTCAAACTCAAAAAACCTCTTAACCATTTTCTCCAAAGAGTTCCAAAGCCCTTTCTCTCCAACACATTATCAGAGAAGCTTTGACTAACCTTATAATAGGTCTTTTCAAAATCAAACCCAACATAACCTCTATTATGCTTCTTAACATATTCAACAACCTCATTAGCAACTAGGATTGCATCCAAAATCTGTCTACTTCCTACAAAAACATGTTAGTTGCAAAATGGTATCACTGAGCACTACAGACAACCTGTTAGCTAAAACTTCGCCCACAATTAGGTAAAAACCAATGGTGAGACTAATATGTCTAAAACCATTCATTTCAACAAGCAGAATTTTGTAGGAAAAAGGATAATAGAAGTAGAATTCATACCTTTCCTTACCATTCTATTAGTATAAACTCATCAAAGACTTCAAACAAATCTTCACAAATAATATCCTAACAAATCCTTCAAAAATTAAATCCATGGCAAAACCATTTGGGCCAAGAGTTGTATCCCTACCAAAACCAAGACTGCTCCATGATTAACATTCCTCTTAAAGCTTATATCCAACCAAGCGGCTCTAGAACTCTCAATAGGATACCTGTCAACACCTTCAATACTAGGGCAAGTCCTATCCTCCTCGGTATACAAATTCTAAGAGAAGCTAGTGACAATTTCCTCAATGAAGGCAGGGTTTGTGATCACATTTCCTTTTCATTCTCTAATTCTCTTATAGCGCTCTTTTCCAAACTACCATTTGCAATCCAATGGAAAAAACCTAGTATTACAATCTCCCTTTCCAACACACTTCATCCGAGCCTCCTAGCGCCAGCTATTCTCCTCCAAAATAAGCTCCTCGAAATCATTCCTAAAATTCTGCATCCGAGTTGAAAGATCTTGAGATGAAACTCTTTTGACCTCAAGCTTTTCTCTTTTACCAATTTCTCGAAGAATAACACTTTTCCCCTCCCTAATATCACCAAAGACCTCTTTATGAATTTGTTTTAGGCTCTTCAATTTCCTCACAAACTTAAAACCCTCCCACACTCGTACATCTGTATGTATCCAAGATTCTTCAACCACTTTTCAAAGGCCTCTATGAGGGAACCACATGTTCTCAAATCTAAAAACTGTATGGCCTCAAGTGATATGGTTAGACTCCAAAATGATAGGAAAGTGATCAAAAGTGGTTCTAGTATGGATATCATGTCTAAGGTTAGGAAAAAAGAACTCCAAATAATTAGAAAATAGAAAATGATCAATACGGGAAGCAGGCATTTGCTCCTCTGACATAGATCAAAGGAGCATTATTCAAGGACATATCCTGCAGTTTGTAATCTCTAATGAAGGAGTCAAAGGATGACGTCTTGTTCATAGTGCTAGTCCCAATAAATTTCTCCAAGGGAATCTAACATCATTGAAATCCCCACCCAAGCATCAATTTGAGGAGCAAAAACCAAAAATCCCATACATCTCCTCTCAAAAGAAATGTCATAACCTAGGTGTATTCCGAACATAAATGGAGGTACACCAATATTGATGGAGACCTCAAACCTGAAATAGGGAAAAGGAACCATTAAATCTATCAACATGGTGAAAGTTTCTAACATCCCAAATGTTTATTGGTCCCACCCAAAGCGCCACTAGAATGAAGACATTCCCAACGCTTAAAGAGTCTGTAATGAAGTTAACAAAATTAGATCCACCTCCCTATCTTAAATTCCTAAATAAAGATAATGTTGGGAGAAACTCTAAGAATGTGTTCTCTATGCTTATTCCTTTTTTCTTCTACAGCCTAAACCCTTAATATTCCAATTAGACACCTTCATTCTACACCTAAGGTACCCCTAATGTAATGTTTCAATTTGTACTTAGGTGAGATGTTTGGTTTGAGCAAATTAGAAATTTTACTTCATTTGTATCTTTTGTGATCTCAAATTCTAATAATATTTTTCTACACAATTCCAAATAATATTTTAGTTGAAAATGTACCAAGTCCACATGTAATATGCATGGTAATTAACAAAAATACACGATGAGATATAAGTATGGAAGATTTGAAGAGCTTTAGTTTTTTTGGTATTCTCTGTATTTTATTTTTACGTTGCTTCCGAGGATTCTTATCCATAGAAGTCCAGGTACATTCTTAATTCCCTTCCACTTTAATTTTCTTTTGCTATCATATTATATGTATGACATGACCAAATATCCAATAAAAAAATTATTTTTTTGCAAAAATTCTATGCAAATAAATTTTTGAAATGGTACAATATTTGGTCAATTTCTTTTGCAAAAAATTAAAAAATTTCTTGCTGTGAAATATCACAAAATCTTCTCAAAATTAAGTGATTGCAAAATATATACATACTTTACTAGTAAACTTCATTTGGCACATTGTCGTTTTGAGAAATTTAAAACCTTGTCTTGCATTTATTTTCATTAAGAATTACCAAATAATTGCTATGGCACACTTCGACAATGAAATATCATTCCTACTAGAGCAAAGACTCTAAATTTTTCATAAGCAATTTATCACATCAAATAACCCACTTGTCTATGAGGTTTGGTGTATGGTCCATTAAATTGTCCATTAGGCTACCAATAAAAGCATAAGCAAAATATCAGGTTCTATATTTAAGTTAGCTACAACTCTTAGCAAAATAGCAAACAATTGCCCATACCTTTAAAGCTCGCCAATTAGAGTAAGAGCGAAATAAAATCCAAAAGAATGGGATATTAGGCAAAGGCAAAACCTGAAAAAGAGAATACAAAGATTTTGTGCCTCAGAATTACGTCTAATGCCACCCAATTAAAATGCAAACGAGTAACTTAATAACGGAGATTATAATAGCTTACAATCATAGGGAACCAAAATGCATCCAAAAAGAAAAATTAAGTTTCCATACGATAAAAGCTCATACATACCATGAAGGGGCTAGTTAGCGGAAGCAACAGAACTGAGCCATAGAAGTATTTTTTGTGAATGGCCACTCCCCTAATAAACAAATAGCAATCACTTCATTTTAGGATCAAAAAATTTCCCCAAAAAAAAAGACACTTATATACAGACGGCTTCAGCCAGAATCAGCCCTACAAGTAACAAAAAACAGTCATACAAGAAACTTAACTACAAGGTCTTAGGGGCCTTAAAGAAGGGCCTATAATATTTTATTGTTCTTTCTGATTGAAATCTATTAGGCAGCAGCACCCCTAAGAAAATAACAGAGGTACCAACCACCTGTCTTCCCCTTCCAGGTGTTACTCTGTTGCCATAAGGTCCTGTCCCTCCACATGGCAGAACATCATTACAACAAAGTTTGGTCTAGGTCCAGCTGCTCAAGGTCAATAGAGCTTATTCCTCCATTTCTCAATCTAACAAACATAAGTAATTGACATAACATATAAAAGTGGCCAAAATTAGCCAATTTCCCTTTTCTCATCATATCCAATTTGACGAGTTAGCTTGTAGATCATATTAAAAATTCCAAATTTTATTCTTCATATTGGAGTGTGACCAATCCATTGACTAAAGGACACACACAAAGTAGACTAAAAGGACTCACCCGGTGCACAAAGTGCTCCCCGGTTTAATGCGAGGTAGAGGGAGGGTAGACGTATATATATGTAGTCTTCCGCTTGCATTTTTGCAAAAAGGTTGTTTCCACGTGTTTATTGGAGGAGACCTAAATGAGCATATAGGAGAGAAAAATGAATAATTCAAAACCATACATTGAAACTTTGGCTTTGGTAGTAGGAACGAGACGTGAGGTACCATTTTAGTGTTTACCACTATATTTGATTTGGTATTCACAAACATTTTCTTCAAAAAAAAAGAATCGCACATAATTATATATAAAAATGAGTCGAATGCTAGTTAAATAAATTTCTTCCTTACTAAGAGGGGTGATAGAATGACCTGTAAATATTACAAGGTTATATCGGGGAGAGTATAGTAACTCAACATAAACTTTTGATTTTAAATGTACGTGTACCTAAAAGACAAAAGAAATGTCATTCATTTGTGAAGCCAAAAATTAAACGGTAGAATCTAAAAGATGAAAAGGTGACAACTTTTAGAAACAAATTAATTTAGATAACAAATTGGTTTGCTAAAAATGATCCAGAAACAAAGTGAAAAGAAATGTTTAAAAATATTAAGAGCATACGTAGGGAGATTTTTGGAGTAGATTTTTGGAGTATCTAACGGTAGGGCTCCAATAGCCAAGGAGTAGTGGCGATGGAATGAGAAAATACAAACAGTTATCCGAACCAAATGAAAGTGTTATAGAAATCTTAAAAGTAATAAAAGTAGCGAGACATATGAAAAATATAAAAGCACAAAAAAGAGGTGAAAAAGATTATCCATGAATTAAAGAGTAAGGTGTATAACGAATTATACAAGAGATTGAAAACTAAAAATGGAAAAAGAGAGATCTATAGAATTGATATAATAAGGGAGAAGAAGGGAAAAGATCTAAATGGTGTTAGGTATATTAAGAGTGAAACCAATAGGATACCGGTAAGGAATGAGGACATAAGAAAGCGTTGAAATGATTATTTTGATAATCTCTTGAGCGTTAAGAGTACAATAGATATAGGAAATATCGTGATACCTGTAAAAGAGATTAATAGAAATTTTAAACGTAAAATTCGTCCCCATGAAATAAAGGTCTTAAAAGAGGATGAAGAATAGTAAAGCCATAGGATCTGATAGTATTCCTATTGAGGTATGGAAATGTTTGAACGAATTTGGTCTAGTAATATTAACTACATTTTCAACAAAATTTGGCAAATCAAGAAAATGTCTCAAATATGAAGGGAGAGCACACTTACACCACTGTATAAGAATACATGACACATACAAGACTATTCCAATTATAGAAAAATTAAACTTATGAGTCATACTATGAACTTATGGGAGAGAGTGATAGAGCATAAATTGATATTGAAGAAAAATGTGTATCAAAATCAATTTGGATTTATGACAGGACGATCCACCACAGAAATAATTTATTTATTAAAACATTTAATAGAAACATTTAGAGTACAAAAGAGAAACCTACATATAGTATTCATTGATCTAGAAAAAACATATGATAAAATTCCTAGAAACGTTTTGTGGTGAGCGCCGATAAAAAAAGTGATTTTTTTAAAATATATTAATCTTATCAGATATATGTATGAGCGAGCTATAACCAACGTAAGAATTTGTGAGGTTTTGAGCAATAAATTCCCTATTAAAATTGGGCTCTATCAAGATTCGGCATTAAGTTCCATCCTTTTTGCAACAGTGATAGATGAAATCACAAAAAACACTCAAAATGAAATACCATACTGTATGTTTTTTGCAGACGATATACTATTGGTTGATGAAACCAGAGATAGTATTGACGCTAAATTAGAATTATAGAAGGTTACATTGGAATCTAGAGAATTTAAATTGAGCAAGTCAAAAATTGAAAATATGAAATATAGGTTTAGTGACAATCATCAGAACGATGAAGAAACGATTAGTTTAGAAGGAAAGAAAATACTAAAAAGTAAACGTTTAGATATCTTAATTCCATCATTCAGAATGATGTCAATATAGATGTAAATGTGAATCATAGGATTCAAACGGGTTGAATAAAATAGAGAAAAATATCCAAAATTCTTCGCGATCATACAATGACATTGCATTTGAAGAAAAAGTTTTATAAAATCACAGTAAAATCTGCACTATTATATGGCACCGAATGTTGGGCCGTTAAACAACAACAAAAGTATAAAATGACTATAATTGAAATGAGAATGTTTAGATGGACATGTGATAAAACTAGAAGGAATAGAATTAAAAATGAAGAGAGATATAATAAGTTAGAAATTAGTTCAATTGTGAACAAAATGCGAAAGTACCGTCTGAAATGGTTTGGGCATGTGCAACGAAAACCTAAAAACACACCGATTATGAGAACTAAGAACCTAAATATATGAGAGTTAATAAAGCATAAAGCTAGACCATTGAAAATTTGAATACAAATTATTCGTCAAGACATGATTGTTAAAAATTTAGTTGAAGAAATGGTCTTAGATAGAAATGAGTGACATAGGAGAATCCGCACAAATTAAATCAATACATTTTTTTTTCATTTTTCCTATATTTACTCCTTTGTGACCTTGGTGCAACAATTAAGTTGCTCCTTTGTGACCTTCAGGTCACGGGTTCAAGACATAAAAACAGATTCTTTGCCAAAAAATGTAAGGGAAAGACTGCGTATATACATATACGCCCACCCTCCCTCTACCCTGCAAGGCTGGGAGCACTTTGTGCACGGGTGAACTTTTTTTTTCCTCTATATTTGTCTCTCGAATGGTCAATCCCAAAATTTGGGATTAAGTCTCAGATTGTTATCGTTGTCGTAAACTATTTTCACGCCTCGAACCCACGATCTCGAGGTTATCAAAGGAGCAACTCTACTGTCGCGTCAAAATTTACCCTCACACACACAAAGTAGACTAATAGAATTTTAAATCAACAACACCAAAAGTTCATAAAATTCAAAATTTGCAGTCTTCATTCAAAAATACATCCTTCAACTACAATTCGCAAATAGGGCAGACATCGTAGTTTGAAGGGATTTGCCAACCCAAACTTTTGAGGTCAAGGGATACTACAATACACTCACATTGAAATGTAAGGACAAGACGGGGGCTCCTTGGAAGTTTATTTTGAATTAATCCTGTCCTCCAAGAGTTGCCTCTTCTGCCTAGGCGGTAGGGTTGGTAAAGCATTTCAACCGTTGACAATCTCCAAAGGAGGAGTTAATTCAGTAAATAGGTGTTCATTCTAGAAAAGAGAACTAGAATCTGTTGATCACCTGCTTCTTCATCGCACTTAGAATCAGACCTTAGGGAAACTTTTTTCTCTTTTGCACCTATGTTTGCTGACTTCAAGCTCTGTAAAAAGTGAAGTGTGGACTTGGGAGTGGTGTGAGGTTTTGTATAGTAAAGAGAAGAGCTGTCAGCATGCTCCCTTTTTGTGTTTTGGCTGGTGTAACGAGGAAAGGAACAGAAGAATTTTTCAAGGGTTTGGAGATTTCTTTAGCGGTATTTTGCAAACAATTTTCTATAGTGTTCTTGTTTTTTGTTGACTTCCATGGTTTGGAAATCTTCTGTAGATGTCATTTATTTCAAAGACTCTCTTGCTTCATAGTACCTTCATAGTACTCCTGGGTGAGTAGTTCATTAGCGCTACACCCTCAAATTCTAAAAATTCTCTCTCTCCATACTGATCAAAACATAAGTTGAGGGATTAAATAAATAATCTTCGACTTTCATGTACACATCTCAACCTGCTTCAAGCCAACAATTCAGGATTCACATCCTTCAAAGGCACTCAACTTAATCAATTTTGAGGAGATAATGACAACAAAATTTAAACTCACAGATTGACATAATACACGATATTAAGAAATATTACCTCATAGCAACATGTCTTAGCCGCCGGCGCACCAGTCGGGCATTTAAACTGCAACATTTTTCCAAATTATATAAGTATGAAGTAAGAACAACACACCCAGGCAGAAAAGGGAATCAAGCAAAATAGACCCCAATTTTTCAGAATTTAATTTCCTCTTAGAGAGTCAATACCAGTACCACATACCTAACTTTTGCATTTAAACTACAGAAATTAATTCTATTCGTATAAACATAAAACATAGTCTTTCTTACCTAGCACCATGGTTGAAATCGGCTAAATTTTGATAAGACTGCATATTGAGCTAAAGATATCTATCGAGACTAACATTTCAATTACATTAGCCAGCTCTCAACAAACAATGAAGGAAGTGTTCTGATGCCCGTGCAGTTTAGGAGACTTAAGGAGTGATGACTTGCACCTGGGCTGTTTGCCTGGTGATATATGCAGAATGAGATGTGCCTTCTGAATGAACCATGAGTTTTGTTTGGTTGAGAGTCAACTAGGGCATATTCACCTCTTAACAATTTTAGTGTTTATTAGATTTATATGCAGCATATCATAATGCTTCATTTTCCCACAAAAACTTGGATTATTGTATATTGGCAAAACAAGGCATAAATGCACTATGGGAACAATCAAGATATTTGCATGATTCCCCAAAAAAAATAAAATAAAATAACACTACTCCTTCACAAAAAGAAGGATGAATAAAGAGATGACCATGGTTTCATTACTCTCTCCACGGAAAACAGACCTATCAAGGTTCAATGCCTTGACTGGCAACCTAATTTGCAAGAGATGATTGGCATAATTACATTATCACATTCAGAGTCCAAACCAAAGCTCCACCCAAGAAGCCACTTTGGAATTCCAAAGAAACTTGTCAGATTAAGGAACGGGAATATGATAATGATATTTACGAACATTTGCGGGGCGAACGTGTGGAATTTCATCACAGATTTCCAGGATTAAGAAAGCCACTATCGTAGGTGGACACAGGCGGAGAAAACATATTCAAAAAATAATAATAAAAAAACAAACTAGAAGTTGCACAAGAAAGAGGAGAATTGATCATTGGCCGTAGTCATCGTAAGAGGCTGAGAGAGAGAGAGAGAGAGGACCTGGAGGGATAGGTAATTTCAACCTTATTAACCTCCTTCGAAATAGATTTGAGAAATATCTCGGAGGGCTTAACACGAGACAGAAGCAGCGAACCCAACCTAGGAGAATACAATTACTTTTACTGATCAGTCACGGTTTTGCACACCCAAAAACAAAAAGTAGGATACCCATTACAAATACATTTACATACATACCCATGAATCTTGTTCTTAAGAGTGCCATGCGGTGCCTTTTCGAGAACAACCCAAGCCTTATTCATCTATCAGCCAGAAGGAGGAAATTAGTTACATGCATTAATGAATCGGCAGATGAGAGAGAGTAATTGAGAGAAACCTTATTGGTAACGAAATCAACAAGGAGTTCAGCATTGGCGGCGAAGGGTTGGGCATTGGAAGCAAGAGTGTTCCAGAGATCTTTGAGAGTGGAAGGCGTCTGGGACAATTGAGATGTATCCGCCTCCAATGCACCGCCTACTCCCGATCTGCTAAAGCACCACTTCCTTCCTCTTATCGGAAACACCACCAATCTTGCCTTCATCGTTAGTCGCACCTCGCTCCTCGCTCCTCGCTCTCTCTCTCTCTCTCTCTCAACCGCACGCTTTTATCTTGTGATCTACGATTTGAATGTAGTAGACGAGTTCGAATTTAACTCCAAAAAAAAAAAAAATCCTTAATAATTTAGAGAAATAGCCTAATACCGTTCACAATCGACGCACTATTCACAAATTTTGAGTGCATGGAGCGATAGAGTTTTGAAAACTCAATAAATATATAAATAATATGTAAATAGTATTTATTGAGTTTTCAAAACGTAATAATTCTATAATAAAAACTGAATTTTTCCCATAATTTTTTTTAAGAATTTTTTTTTTAATTTTTTGGGTCAATTTCGTATTTATCTCTTGAATGTGGTGTTCGAGAAAGAAACATGTACGAATTCAACTCCATTTAAAAAAAAATTTAAAACAATACAGTTTGAAAAAAAAATCCAAATATATCATCTATATGTCAAGTCTTGAAAACTCGACATGCACTATTCTTGTGAACAATACTATACTGAGTTTTCAATACTCGACATGTACTGTTCATTCTCTACATATGTCAAATTTTGAAAACTTTTTAAAAATTTGACATACATTGTTTATACGTTCCATATGTCGAGTTTTGAAAATTTGATATGATATTATTTACATGAACAGTACATGTCGAGTTTTCAAAACTCGATATATGGCGTCACATTTATAATTTTTTTTCAATTGTATTGTTTTAAAATTTTTTCCCCAAGGGTGTCATTTCCGTACATGTCTCGTTCAAGAAGATGAGCAAGAGTATTGTACGGAATTAACACCATTTAAAAAATAAAAAATAAAACAACACTCTTGCCAAAAAAATTCTGAATGTAATATCCATATATCAGGTCTTGAAGACCCAACATATTTTATAAAAAAAAAAAAAAAAAAAAAAAAAAAAAAAAAACCTACATATTGAGTCTTGAACACTTGTCATTTTTGTGCCCCAAGTTATGCATACTCTCCCTTTCTTCCTCTGCTTCGTTTTTTCTCTCCTCTCCCCCTCACGAGTGACGAATCCTAACCCCCTGCACAACCTTTTGCTTTCTATCCTCACCCCCTCTACACATTCCAATGAACTTAGCTTCCGCACAATCCAAAGTTAAACGTTCTATATAGCCTTCTGCACTATCCGAAGGTACATTGGTCTCCTTGGTATCTTTGTGCTTCAAAATTGAAATGTTTGATTTGATTATCAATAATGTTTGTTGGGTGATATGTATTTGTGAAAGATTAAAATGTTTGTTAGGAGATTGAAATTTTTGGGTGATGTATAGTCCTTGAATTTGGGCAACGAAATAAAATTTAATTATAAAATTAAATTTTTAAAGTAGACTTATTGAGAAATTAAAATGTTTAATTTGAAATAAATTTGTTGAAAAATTTAATTATGAAATTTAAGATTTAGGGTTTGTTGAGAATTTAGTATTAATTTAGAATTTAGGGTTTATTGAATTTTAGTATAAATTTAGAGTTTAGGGTATTTTAATCAATTTAATAATTAGTAATTTTGTTAAATGTTTAATTAATATAAAATAATATGAATTTAGTATTTTTGTAGAATGTTTGTTGAATTTTTAAAAGTTGGTTTATTTGAATTATTTTATGATAAGTTAATTTTTTTATGTTTAGAAAAAATGAACAATATGGTGAGATTGTTATACTATTGTAATGGTGAAATTGTTATGGGTGAAAATGGAGTTGGTTATGATCGTGTACCTTTGAAGTTGATTATGGTGAAAAATGATGTATGTTATAATGAGTTGATGTCCGTGATACGTAAGGGTTTTCGGATCAATTTCATGACACAACATATGGAGATTTTTCATCGTTGTCCCGTGTTTTATATGCATCGTGAGAATGCATATTTTAAATTTGTGTCAATTAGTGATAATGATAATATTCTTAACTTGATAGAGTTTGTGATAGGCATTAAAGCAGATACCACTCATGAGTTGTACGTCAAATCATATGAGGGTGGAATGTCCGTGCAATGAAATTATGATTATACGTATGACTATCATAATATTGAATCTCGAGTGGATTTTACTTTCGTAGATGTGAATAATGATGTTGATGAGGAAAAAATGACGAAAGAAGAGGCATAAGAAGAGAAGGATGACGAAGAAGAAGATAACGAAGAAGTTGGTAGCAGTAGTGGGGGTGGTGCTGCGACCGACTTAATGATTAGATCATCCTCGGCCCCTACACCCATTGGTAGTGGTCGAAGATTTGCCTATAGCTGAGTAGATGACCCAATTCTCTTTATGACCATTGCACCCGGAGGTGATGGTTATGTGATTTTTGAGCAAGATTATAGATTAACGGGCGATAGTTGGAGTTTCGACGATAAATTGAAGAAGGAGATGAGATTTGAATCAAATGAGCAGTTTATTTATGCTGTCAAAATGCATCATGTGGAGCATCATCATCAATTTCGTGTCGGGAGATCAACTCATATACTTTGAACAATAATATGTACTCAAAGGGATAAAGGTTATAAGTGGAGATTGCGTGTTCGTAGGATAAGACTACTTGGTGCCTTTGTGATTATTGTTGTTGAGGGACCGCATAGATGTATCAATATTGGGTTGACGCAGAATTATAGATAGTTAGATTCTAATTTGATGGTTCAATATTTTCTTAACTATGCGAGTGAAGATTCTAGTATTAAAGTTTTTTTCCTCCAAATTGTTATGACTAAAAGGATCAGATATGCAATTACCTGTAGAACAGTTTGGGCAGTAAAGATAAGAGGTATAAAGATGGTATACAGGGATTAAGATGATTCTTACAAATAACTATTTAGCCTCTTAGATGCAATAGTGCGAAGGAATCAAGGAACATAAGTGAATTGAAGTTGGGTTCGCTAAATGCAATGATGAAAGAGATAAAAGAAAATACTCCCGATTATTTTATAAATATTACCCCTGAGTAGTGGACTCTTTCTCACGATTGTGGCTTTCGTTTTGGGTATATGATGATAAATATAAATGACAGTTATAATGTCATGTTAAAGGGTGTGAGAAATTTACATGTTTATGCCTTGGTATTTAAGATTTTTTATAATTCGGTGAACTATTTTGAGGCCGAATGTGTGAGGTGAGAGTAGGAATGGGAAGAGAAGAGCGATACACAAAATATGACTCAGTTATGTTTAGGAGATAGACAAACACGACAAACTTCCACACGATTGTCTCTTTTAACAAATCGAATAAGATCTTTGAGATAGAGATAGGTCTTAGACAAATAAAGTATGGCCACAATGGAGGTAATAAACAAATCGTAAATATGAGAAATGAGCATCACACATGTGAGAAGTTACAAACATATAAAATTATTTGCTCGTATATAATTGCTGCACTTATAAGGACGATGACTGTGTGCATATGGTCGTCGAGAAATAGTATATATGGGAACATAAGCTTAAAGTGTATGAATATCATTTCTTATCAATTGGAGTCCATTCGGGATGGCCCGTGGGTTCGTACCCAACCATCATTTTCAATAGATCACTTAAATGTGAGAAAAGAATACCTAAATCATCTCGATATCACAATGAGATGGATTTTTAGGAACCATTCTCATGGATATCATGTGAGAGTTGTAGTGCAGAGGGTCAAAACAGGAGGAGATGCGCGAGGCAAATGAGATGTGGACTTTATGGCAGATAGGGGCACAATCGAAGAAATTATCCGACCCAAACGAATCTAAATGCTTGATGTATTGATGTATTTATATATTTGTATTTGTCTTTTATGTGTTGATGTATTGATATAATATTTTTACTAAATATTGATGTATTTGGCATACATTATATGTATTAAGTGTGATTGAAAGTTAATGGAGATTTGATATTGGAATGTCTACTCTTTTTTAATACATGCTCCTTTTTTAATACAAAACAATCTTGTCTTTGAAAGTTAATAAAGATTTGGTATTGTATTAATATTTTATTCTTTCATTTTGTTGTAGATGGATCTTGAACCTTATGATCAGAGCCTCTACATTTGCAGGAAGGTCACTGTTCTTCAACGGTTTGGGATAGAGAGGACCAGACCCGACTCAATTGTTGTTGATGTGAGGCTAAACTACGACGTTGATAGTAGGGACACCTCGACAAGCGAGTTGTTCATTTCCTAGAGTAGTTAGGATTCTTGGGTGCAGCAGCTTACGGTTTATAGAAGATTTTCTAGAGCAGTCATGTAGAACATGCGACGCGTGTTTACATACTTCCCTTCTTCCTTCCTCTCTCTTTTCTTCTCCTCTTTTCTGCGGCAAACCCTAACCCTTTAGCATAGTAACTTGAAAATTATTGCCACAGACTGCTTTCTTTTATCACTTGAACCATTTTCATTAGCATTCCTAGAAAGCATTATGCTAAAATAGTCATTGCCACAGACTTTACTCTTCATTCTTCCCTCACTCTCTCACTTCTCATCTCTTACAATCACGTCAAGCTTCTGAAGAAGAGATTTCCAGCCTTGCAACCTATCACCATAGGGCATACAAATTTTACCTTTGACCCTCCCATCACAAAAGCAAGAGATTTACAGAAACATACCATGTTAACTTTGTCTCCTATTTCACCCACACAATTCGACTATGTTATCTAAAACTCTCTACTCGGAATTGAGAACCCAAATGATGATGTTTTAATTTTTATTTTTTTTAAGGGATATTTCCATACAAAGCTCGAGCAACCCTCACGAAATGTTCCATATGTAACTAAATTTATCCCAAGTTATAAACATTTTTCATGTCCTTGGTTCAGTTGGACGTGACGTGTATCCGCCATTTAGATTTTGGTGTTTGAAGCAAAAGAATCCAAGACTGATGCCATCGATGACAATTTTACCTTAGAGAAAAATATAATGCATATACTGAAAGGAAGTTGCGTGTAATAAGATCATTTCAAGTTCTCCATTGTAGCACCACCAAATAAATCCCTTTCATATGAAAGATGTCCTTTACCTAACCCCAAAACCCTAATACAAGAGCAGTCCAGGTTTCACCATTTTAAATCACCAAGTCAGCCGAAAAAGAGAGATACAGGGTAAAAGACCGATTAGTAAGTGGCCATTTCACAGCTGATTTCATAATTCCATTTCCAAGTGATGAATCATAGATGTACGCCTAATGATTGAGGCAAAGAATAACAATATCAACTTGAATTTAAGTATATAAATGGTATACAAATGAAATATCAAGTTGGAATCACATCTGCTATTATCATACACTAGAAGTCGCGATGATACATTTAGGCCATATCAACAATCTGCAGCAATGGACCAGCCCGCTTGACTAGCGCCAACAACAAGATGACCACAATAAGCAAAATGATGTATTTTCTTTATTTATCATCAGCAATGATGCTTGGCTGTTCCCCCTGGCAAAGATATTCATCACAGACTGATGCTGATTCCCAATCCTTCCTTAGCCGCAGGATGTCCTCTGTGAATGTGGATCCAGAGGATCCAATGAAGATAGAAGACATTGCACATATTGTCTTATCCAGCATAGCTTCCACCTTCACATAAACAAATAAAAGGTAATAGGGAAAGTTATAATCTAGACTTGCCAGGCGAAAATTATGCAAAAAAGCTGTGAGGTTTCAAAGCTTATCCATGCACCAAAATTCCATTAAACTGAGAAAAAAGAGAAAATGAGCACTTCTGTTAGAAGTTGTAGACTATTTATTGGTGTCCTGCTCCTGCTACAGAACAGGGTGACCTGGCAATTTCATAGAAGGTTACTTATGAGTGGACAGGGTGTCTAAAGGAAGCTGCGAATCCAACTTATGGACAAATTTAGAGAAACCTAAACAACGATCTTACCAAAGAAAACTAATCTACAACCAAGAGAACCGATATGCTATTGATTCAACTGATTTGGATATTCAGTTGTATAATATATTTATCAGTTTCCTCTGTGATGTTGGGGAAGGAGGATATTGTTACACCAACCCCTGGATTATTTAATTATTTTTTTGAACAAAATTTCTATACATATTACACAGGTGAAACCTCAAAATTACCAATTTGTGCTGTGCAGTGTGCACTACAATGACCCCGGTAATTTTCTGCCATTGATAAACTTTATTAATAATGTGACTAAGCAAATATATTACAATTTTGTACTAATTGAAGCCACTCACATGATTTTCTCTTTTTTGGTTTTTCGAATTTTGAGTTAAGTTTTTCAATACCAATTTGTGATATAATTAGTTATTGTTGTTCCTTAGTGAATTGTCAATATTATTTTACTGCCACAGCCCAATTAATGACACTTACTGGTTCTTGTGATTATCAAAACAATTCGCTATTATTATTATTTCATTATTATAATCATCGGTGACCACGTGATGGTTGACTAAAAGCTATCAGTCTACTACCTAGATTTTACCAAAATCATTCAAAGCATTTCTAATAATAATAAGAATAAGGGAGAGAGAGCACACTTATCCCGTTATATAAGAATAAAGAAAATATACAAAATTGCTCTAACTATAGAGGAATTAAACTCATAAGTCATATGATGAAGTTATGGGAGAGAGTGATACAGTATAGATTGAGACGGGAGATAAGTGTGTCTCAGAACCAATTCGGATTTATACCAAGACGATTCACCACTGAAGCAATTTATTTGTTAAGACAGTTGATGGAGACATTTAGAGTACAAAAGAAAGACATACATATGGTATTCATTGATCTTGAAAAAGCATATGATAGGATCCTAAGAGACGTGTTGTGGTGGGTGAAGAAAGGGATCTCTTTGAAACACATTAACCTTATTAAAGATATGTATGAAGGAGTTGCGACCAATATAAGGATTTGCGGGGGGCTAAGCGATAGCTTCCTTATTAACATTGGGCTCCATTAAGGTTCGACATCGAGTCTCGTACTATTTGTAATAGTGATAGATGAAATCACAAAAAATATTCAAGATGAAATACCATGGTATATACTCTTCGCAGATGATATAGTTTTAGTTGATGAAACTAGAGAGAGTATCAGTACCAAATTAGAGTTATGGAGGAACATGTTAAAATCTAAAGAATTTAGATTGAGTAGATCTAAAACTGAGTATATGAGATATAAATTTAGTGACAACTATCAGAATAATAAAAAAACGATTAGATTACAAGGAAGAGAAGTCCCAAAGAGCAAACGATTTAAATATATTGGTTCCATCATTTAGAATGATGGCAATATAGATGGGGATGTAAATAATAAAATTCAAGCGAATTAGATGAAATAGAGAAAGGCATCCGGAGTTCTCTGTAATCGCACGATGTCATTACATTTAAAGGAAAAATTCTATAGAATCGCAGTAAAACCTGTTCTATCATATGACACCGAGTGTTGGGCCATTAAGCAGCAATAAGAGCGAAAAATGACTGTAATTGAAATAAAAATATTTAGATGGATGTGTGGCAAAACTATAAATGATAGAATTAGAAACGACGATATACGTAATAAATTGAGAGTTAGTTCAATTGTAGATAAGATACGAGAGTACCGTTTGAGATTGTTTGGACATGTACAGCGAAGACCTAAGGACACACCTGCTAAGAAGGTAGATAACTTAAACATAAGAGATTTAATAAAACGTAAATGTAGACCGTTGAAAGCTTGGATGCAATGCATTCGTAAAGATATGATAGTTATGGATTTAGTTGAGGAGATGGTTTTAGATAGGAATGAGTGGCGTAGGAGAATCCGCACAAACTAAATCTTTTTTTGTTTTTTTTTTTTTTTTTTCAGTTTCTCATATGGCCGACCTCAAATTTTGAAATAGAAGGTCTAAATTGTTGTTGTTTTATTCAAAGCATTTCTAATGTTAAATTAAGGTCAAATTACATGACAAGCAAAAAGAAAGGGTCAAATTACATTAAAGAGTCAGTTTAATGCGTTTAAGAGAAAACAGTTTAAGGTATTAGGCACCAGCTTTCATAGCCAATTACTCTATGCATTGTGTTCTCAGCTGCGTGACACAAATGCCAAACAACATCATGCAGTAATACTTGCTAATTTCTAAGAACTAGGTACTAAATGTAGCATATCATGTCAGAGTTAATACTAGTAATTTGCTGCAAAGCGGTTTTATGAAAAAAAAAAAAGGTTGCAAAATTAGGTGTTCAATATTAATAATTTGCTCCAAAGCAGTTCTATGGAGAAAAAAAAAAATGGTTGCCAAATTAGGTGTTCAAACAAGGCTCGTTCAATCCATATTTGTGTTATTTGTCATTCAAGGTTTGTCTTAAAATAAATTGTTTCTTCATTGTTTGGTTCCTTGAAACTTGTGGGAGACTCTTGCCTGTTGTGCAACAAAGTTGAGGTTCTCATGAGACAAGGATGTTAATATTTCTGGCCCATTAAATTCAAAGACCTTAACAGAAAGAAAAACATAAAAAATCTCTTGGACGATGCTATAATGGCAATAATCGGTGTGTTTGGCTGCAGAGCAACCACATCTTTGGCGAGATTTTTCTTTCTAAGGAAAATTGAACATCATCTTCCTAATAGTCTGGAGTCTAGATCTCTGTGGGAAGTACTCTTTGCTATGTCCAAAGATACCGAAAAACTATTCTTGAGTGATCATTATGCACTTTACATTTTTTTCCTCTATCTTGAAGGATGCCTCATCCTCTTGAGTAATTATTACTGTTTCTTTCAACACTTATGTCAAAGGATTCCAATCTTTAGTGTGTCTTTATCTCAAATTGCATTTAATGTTGCTAACCAAGTGGGAGAGTGGCACAATATTGGGTGTGCCCCATTGCTTTATGGAACTTTTCCCCAATGTGTTTGCAATTGTTAGGAACAAGAGGAACTTTAATTAGATACATGGCTATGATTCACAAGGATTTTGGGTATTAAAATATGTGGCATGTAACTTGTATGGAGTCAGAATGCATTTTTCAGATATTTTAGTAATCTTGGTACCAAAGAGGGGGAATAATTTGGGCTTTTCAGGGTCAAAGAATTCTCCAATGAAACTTGCGAAAAGGTGGACACTCAAAGGAGAATAATTTTCCCCTAGAAAATAGTAATGAAGGCTTAAGGTTGTTTTAAGCCCAATTGAATATCGGAAAGCTGTTCTTAGGCAATCTCTAGAAGTACTTCAACTCATATGAGTTCATGTCTTTCTTCATGTCTTGAAGGTCTCAATAGCAGCTTATTTTGCTTTTGCAATAGCGGCTTTACTTAGTTCTGAGATCCAGCATGAGAACTCTATCAGACAGTCATTCAGTTTACTGAAAAAGAACTAAAGTGGAGTGAGCAAGCATGAGGATGCAAAGAGTTCAATTCCCTATTACAATAGTTATCTATCCCTTTTCCTAACGTGGCACTTCCGAACAAGAAGCAAATGAACAAAAATCTCAATCCTGATCTTTCATCCAAGTGTGTCAAATCAGATCCCGATTCCTAGAAATAAGACTTAAGGTTGTTCAATTTTTACTAATTTTGACATTAGTAGCCTCATAAGATTGGTATAACAAAATAAATGTTGGAGTAGAAAAATAAATCAGGTTGCCCCCTAATTCTTTGCTAAATCTTCCCTAGGATTTACAGCTAGCATGCACACGGGTACAAATCAAGAACAAGAAATAAATCTATTATTTCTCTAATACCATAATGAAAGGATCTTCACATTGAAACAGACTAAGTACTCCGCTTATCATTCACTCATTATCTGAAATATAAAGAGGTGAAATCTATCAACAAGCAACAACCTAATGAATTCTTTTGTTTAAGCAACAATAAAGATGAAAGTAGGGCTTCTAAGCACATAGTAGAATCTAAATTCATTGACTCAGCAATCCTCCCTAAGCCAAGAACCAAAACACACCTGTGAATCATCCTGGAGGCCATGTCTGTATAGCAATGCATCCCATTTCTCAACTGAATTACGAGCTGGTCTTTTAACAAGTGGTACAGGCTTCCCATTTCGCACAATCAGAGACTGCAGCAAACTGGTTTCACTCTCTGCTGCATCTGTTGAAATATATATGACTGCCATATTGGCCCTTTCAACCACATGATTAATGCAGTCTGCAGCTTGAGGCACAGGGAAAAAGCAACTAGGTTGCTTAGTGTTGCTGCAAAGTAAGTGAGAATTAATAACAAATCAACCCAATATAAATCTTCTTTTCTAGGACACTGATGTAAAGGCTCACAACACAATTGAAATGGAATGCAGTTACTCAAATCAAGAGAAACCTGCCTCACTTGAGCAGGCCCCTTGACATGTGACTAAAATTACAACAAATTTACTTCAAAGAAAAAAATAAAGCAAACCCATATAGTTCCAGCAAAAAAAGTTAAGGATTCTATCTTAATCCACAAACCACGTCATTGCAATAAATGCAGCAGCACTAACCAATAATTGGTTTCTAGGTTGTTTAGCCAAAAGTGTTTTCATTAAGGCAATACAATATTAACATAGAGATCCATAATTTCTAACTAAACTTGAACTTGAAATTGAATCAAGGTATGTGGAGTTACTTCTTAACACACACTTGCATCTGCACACCACCAAGAGGATTGGTTCAAAGACATGCAACCTAGAATTCTCATCCAAAGAAATAGCTCAACTTGGTTGGAGAAAAGGAAATTATAGAACCCCCGGTAAAACTAGTCCAGCTCATTCCAAGTCCGATTGTAGCAATGATGCAATAACCAAATATCTACCATATGCATAAATTGCTAATAGAAACAATCAAGTACCATAATTCTTTACCTTTTTTACTCAAAAAAAAATCTCAAAATTTTAATACCAGAAAACACTGGAGGATGTGTGCACATGGTCTTGATTTCTAGAAAGTTGATTGTCACCAGACGAACATAAACATATGCAGATCTCTTATACTAATTTTAGCTCCCAGTCAATGCTGCTTGTGCATATACTGAAGGGGAGTTAGAAGAGATACAGTAATTCCAGTAGACATGAAGTTATGCAGATCTCTTAACTAATCTGAGCTCCCAATCAATGCTGCTTATGCATATATGGAACAGGAGTTGTAAGAGGTACAGTAATTCCAGTAGACATGAAGTTTGCGAGTCATCATGACATCATTCTCATGATACAATGCCCAACATAGTGAACAAACCAAGAATAAAGTGCAGCTTGAGAACCTATACCAATAAAAGTACAGTCATCTGGGGGAAGACACCCGACAATAAATTAAGAAATATCGGAGGAAACAAGGGACACACCAAAACTTCAAGAAGCCATGTCGCCGGAAATGAAGTGCTATGAAGTTCTTTCCTAAGAAGGTTTGAATAAAGCGTTGGGCCGTAAGCAAGATGAAGCGACTTGGTTCAACAAGAGTCTTGCATTTGTGAGCGAGGGGACCACCGGGCTGCATCACCCACTCTGGCTCCACATTGGCGTAGAACACATCCCCAATGGCAATAACATCATCTCCGGTGGAAAACTTTGCCATAACATCTTCACCTGTCCTCCTGCTTGGCTTCTTGATATCCTCGACCCAAGCGCGCTCCAGCTTACCCATGGAAATACCAAGGGAAGACTTCATCTTCTTAAGGTGTTCGTCGTCCACATAACAAGGCTGAGGCAGCGAGAAGTAACAGATAAACCTGTCGATGTGCAAGTGATTCTTCTTAGCTTCGGCAAACTCATCGAAAGTGACAACCACTTTCCTGCCCAAGCATTGATTAACGTGATCAACGTCAAGCACCTTGCCGTACTGGTAGTCGACTTTGGGGCTGGGAATGACGAGAATGCGGTCGAGAAGGGCGGCGAAGAACATGTGCTTCTCCAGGCAAATCAAGTGGTTGGACATCTGCCCCGACACACAAATAGCGAAAAGGTACTTGTTGGGTTTGGGCTTCCATTCGATGGTCCTCCTCTGAGACATCTTCTGATCCCGCTTTCGGCAAATGTCGCCCAGTCCCAGAGTAGGTTCAAAAAGGTCGTCGTTGTCGTCGGAGGAGGAGTTAGAGCCAGCAGGGGCAGGGTGAGAAGACAAGAGAACCTGCTGAATTTGTTGGTTCAATTGGATTTGCTCAAGAAGGAGAGACCTGAAATCCTCAAGAGAGGTGGAATTGGTTGGAGAAGAAGAATTCCAGAGGGATAAAAGCCCTAATCGTTGGTGCCTCAGAAGAGACAAGGCTTGCAACTCGGATTCTCGCATACGGGATGCGGAAGGGGAGGAATCCAGTTTGAGGGGCCATAGAGTGCCAGTGGTGTCGCGGAAGATATTGCGGAGGTCGATGGAGAAATAGAGGATGAGAATGAAGAGAGGGAGGAAGATGGCGAAGAGGTACCTCTTGTTGAATTGGAAATGGAATTGACGAGCCGAAGAAGTAGTAGTAGGACCACTAAATTCGAGGGGGTGGCGGAGGTTATTAATGCTGAAGGCGGAGGCGGCAGAGCGGGGTGGGGAAGGCTTAGTGTCGTTCTGATCTATGAGATTGCGCTGATCTTCCTCGTCGTCCGACGATACTCTGTCCATTTCCAAACCCAACTCAAAATACCATAACCCCACCAGTATCAGCTAAAAATCAAAATCTTTTCGTGGCAAATGCGAGGCGGAATAAAGTAAGAGGTTCGGTAGGCGGGTGGGTTGATCCTGACTAATTACGGTGCCTGAGAAATCTTATATCTAATTGAGGTTCGGACGGACGGAGATTCACAATCACGATCCTCCGCGAGTGCGGAGGTTTCTAGTTTAGTGTCAAAAAAAAAAAAATTGGTGGGTGGGGAAGTTAACTCGTGCTTCGCAAATCTCAACCTGGCATGTTAGGTTGTGTTGTGGCTGTGGCAAATGAAAGTGACAACTTACCCACCACCTCCAACGTCCTAGCTGTGCTGTTGGGCTTTCCAATTCGATCCCCATTAAGGCTCTGTTTTGCCTACCTATACTAGACAGCCCATATTCAGTCCACAAAACTCAATTTTGAATCACCCTTTTTCCTGTGAACTGGATTCTTAATTTGAACAAAAAGAAAATGTGGAGTTACAAAACTTCATAGCTTTGCCTCAAATTACTTCTTAATTACAATATTATCATAATAAGTATTGATGCTGGCCTGACAGCCCATGACCAAACAGCCTGTAGCTATAGCCCGAACTCTAATGGACCTACCAGGTTATGATCAAGTCCAAAATGGGCCAAACGATCTCTCGATCTCTCGATCCCTCGACCTCTCGGTCTTTACCGAATCGACCCCTATCACATATGAATTTTAGTTGTAATTACTTGTTAAGGAAGGAAATTTTTGACAAATTTAAACCTTTCCCGATCTGGTACGGGTTCATTGTAATCTCCTCCAATAAATAAGTAAATCTCTTAATAATATAAACCTTCACAGGTCTCCACAATTGTAATAGGGGCTTTCCCATTTCGAAAGATTTAGAATCTATAGAAAGTCTATCAACACAGATTCTATAATCTCAGAAAATCTCACATGATCTCTCTGTAAAGCAAGTAGGGTTTTTACACCCTAAGCACATACAGTACTGCCATATATGTCACATTAAACAAAAGCAACATACTTGGTATGCATCACTCTCTATGCATTGCACACAGAGACTATACGAGCTTATACTCTCTTAGTCATTTCTTTTAAAACCGCTATTTCTAATTTGAATATCGGAACTTTCTCCACCGAAGTCTCCTCTAACGAGATTTTTTCAGGTGTGCACATTGAGGTTTATATAACGGTCACTTTATCACCAGTAAGATTGACAATTGGATTGGGTCAGCCCGAGCTTAGACAATTTTAAAGGGTCGAACTTGACTCATTTAAGCTCAGGCTGAGCTCAGGCCCTTTTTTAACCCTGTTTTAATTAAGGGCTGAGTCTGGACACTAGTAGGCCAGGTCTATTTTAGACTCGATCCGTTTATTTTTTATTTTTGAAAATTAAAAATCAAATATTATGGTATTTAGATGGCAATTTTAATGATTTTAATATATTACTACTAATATAATTTTTTAATATTTCATAATATTATTATTGTTACTTTTCATAATTGTGAGTAATTTTTAATTTGACATGACAGTATCTATTTTATATTTTATTTTGAATGATTTGTATATTTTTATTTTGTATTTATTATACTATAAAATGAGTTAAAATATGAAAAATGAAATTATTTAACCAAAAAATAATAATAAAAAATTATGTTTCGGGCTAAGTCTGTCTCGTTCTAATTTTTCGGGTCAAACTCGAGTCTCGATTTTTTGAGCTTTCTTGATTCGAACTCGGGCTCTGGCCTGTCAAAATTTCATTGGGCCTAGTCCAAGCCTTGTAAAGCCCGACTCGAAAAGTTCGATTGCCAAACCTAATCATCGGTTCCCCGTTCGAGATAGAAAAACGATCTACTGAAATCATTTTTTGGCATCAACAAGTCCTAATATATTTAAAAGATTATTTCTTCTTGAAAAACAATATGACTTCTTATGTATGGATAGAAAAGGGTATGGTCAATGTCATCATTTAATTAGCTAGGAATCTGGTGGCACTTTGATGCGTGAACTGGAGGGGAGGGGTAGATCACCTTCGTAGGTCATTCCACTTCTTTTGGAACGAGGGTGTTTGATCCACTTATATGCTGACTTGATCGATTGCGTCTTTATTTTCTCATCTTTTTTCTCGTTTTACTCTCTATTTCTTTCTCTCTTGAATAAAAATTTAACACAGTGACTAAATTTTTATTTTTCCTTCTGCCAAACACAGCTCCTTACACTCAACCGACTCCTCTAGTCACCCAAATGAGAAAACACGAGCCAGACGACTAACTCAACCTAGAGTGGGAGCGTATCTAAAACTCCCATCTGAGGATGAGAACCCCGACGGGAACCTCAACAAAGTCCATTACGATGTCTGAATATCAAATGACATGACGAGATATTGTGTCAACGGTCCCATTCTAGACGAGACCTTGAATCGGTATAAACCATCTATACTACTAAGCCTTGCAACCTAAGGCGCACCATCGAAAGAGATCACAAATGTTGGTCCCAATGACAACCAAGAAGGGGGTTGAATTGATTGTCTAAACTTAGCTTTTCAAAAATCTAACTTCACTTAGATTCTATTTTTAAACCTATGGTCAATCTAAAACAAGAATTAAAAGAGAAAGTAAGGAGACGAATTTGTTTTTATAGTGGTTCGACCTTGTGCCTACATCCACTCTTTCAGCCAAGCAAGCCGAGGTCAAACCAGTAGCTAGTTTTCACTATGATCGAATCAACAACATACACTCCACTTGTCGACTTCTGATTTTCATACCATGAAAATTGTTTCGTCCAACAGTGGAAGATAAGTCATACAATAACTTACTCACACAACACACTCTCACAATTCAAACCAATACTAAAACAAGTAAGTATGAGTGCAGGAAATAAAAAATACAGCAACAAATTTTTTGTGTTCAGAATGTAGAGATTTCCTTGTTCAGAATTCAGAAATTTCGATCACTCTTTCTTCTCTGAAAATTGCTATTGAATGTGCCAATCTCTTATGAATTTCGAAGCTCCCTCGATGCTAAAAAATCTGCACTTTCAAAATTCAAAATCTTACAGTAAAAACTCCACATAGTTACCGACAACAACTCCACTAACCAACCTAAAAAATAGGCTCCAAATTCTCCTTGAATAATGATGTTTACCAGTAGTAAATATTTTTTATTTGAAGCTTAAACATCCCTCCAATATATTCAAAAACTGGTTAGATTATATCTATATGATAGCTCTTCCAAAACAATTTGAAATCGCCCGTAAATTCGGTTCATTTCCGAGCATTTCAAGACAAAGATGCTAACTTTACCCATTTATTTCTCCACCAAAATCTCAAAGAAATTGTGTCATGAAATCTCATATCTATGTCCAACTGTAGTATTATAATGTTAAATAAATAAACTCATAAGTTTCTGACCTGTGGTGAAGATATCGAGGTCCAAAAATCCATCAAAAATCAGATTTTGACCAGAATTTCTGCTATGTAAAATAAGTGACCAAGAAACTTCTAGCTGAATTTTCTCCATCATTCCAACAAGATAAATGTACTGTAATTGCTTGAAATTAAAGTTCCACATACCCTCTTTGAAACTCAATTTTTGATATTAAAAATACTTAATCAAATAAGAAGTTATGGAGGTCCAAACATGGTTAAATGATCACAGTTCCATACTTAGAAAAGTTTCTAAGTATGAGAGATTTTGGAATGTAAAGTCCCATCATATTTTGAAGTCATTTATTCATATCTGGACTTAATTTTGGGTTAAGTGTAGTACCAAAACTACACTTACCTTGCTGGCTGGGTCTTTAACAAAATAAAAAAATCTTGCTTCCATGGCCCAAATAAGTCTTGCTTCTATGACTGGTTACATGGCTGGTTCTATGACTTTTCTTTAATAATACTTATCTATTAAATATAAACTCTACACACTAAATAAAATTGTTAGAACATTATGAGAGATTTTGTTATCATCAAAACTAAAGAGACAACAATTTTCAACATTCTCCCCCTTTTTGATGACAACAAAACCTTAAAAAAATGTACAAATGAGTTTAATAGAACACATTTAGATCACTTCTCAAATAACACAAGCAAACAAATATATTCAATGCTCATTCTTATCCAAATGATAAAAGATTCAGCTGTCAATTCAAACTCCCCTTAAGTTCATATGATTGATTGTTTTCTTTTTAAATATGAGTTTTATATTTTGTTCTCCCCCTCAATGTGTGCAGTCTTTTATTAGTGTAGTCTTTTATTTGTGCAATTGAATCTTATTCTCCCCCTTTTTGTTGTATCAAAAAAATATTCATAACAGGGTATAGAAGAAAACATTATTTTTCATGAAATTCTGACTTCATTGCATAAAAAGTACAGCATTGAAGCATAAAGGAATTAGTCCTTGTCAGAACATAGAAGCTAAAGACAGAAGATAGTAGCAGACAAAGAAAATCCTATATACTAGAAAATCAGAACAAGTAATATCCGAATCTAGGATGCATTCTTTGACAGCAAACTCAAAACTTCATTGAGTTTGGATTGAGTGGCTTTTTGCCTTTCGAGACACTCATCAAGTTTGTTTTCAATCCTTTCTTTCCAGTCATCATCATTAGTTTTAGCATGTTTTTTCTTCCTTCTTGAAGATTCACCATGGATAAAAGTGGATCTTGGAGTTTCAAAGTGGATCTTGGAGTTTCTTTATTGGTGGTTTCAGAAAATGGACAAGCAATTCCACCATTTCCTTGAAATTTTCCTTTCCAGAAAGAGTTATCCTTGGCTTTTCAAACATTGTTTTTAGAAATGGTTATTCTCATGTGAGAGATCATTGATTCTCCTAGGATAGATGGCTTTAGGATAGGATCTTTTAGGGCTGAAAAATCAAATCCTTTAAATTCAAATAGCTTATAAGAACATTGCCATATAGTTTGTTGCCTTTATTCTTATGAATGTGACAAAGGACCACATCAACCATGTCAAATTCTCTCCCGAAAAGTATTGCAATCAGAATTTTGGCATCCTCCACAGTCACTATTATTGTGCTTACATACCTAAGAATTATACACATTACAACAAACTTGTGCAGTACTCTAACTAACAACGGGAAATCCTTCTCATTGAGGTATCCAATTCCAGAGTGAGTATGTGTTTTAAGCAGTCTATAAACATCATTCTTCTTCATATTATCTAGAAACTTATCCTCTGTTCGCTTAATTTCTAAACACTAAGCAAGATTATTCTTTGTAATTTCAATTCTAAAACCCAATATATTTGACTTCAAAACATCTGAACTTTCAGCATCTAGATTCTTGTAAAAATCAAAGATTACCTTCCTTATGCAGTTCTGGTTTGTGTTGCATAAACTGACACCTTCAATCCTCTCAAAAACAGTTGTCATTTCCAAACCCACTCGCTCAAAGTAATCAAAATCTATACATCTGCAAGACCCAACTTTGAACATGATCGGACGAGACCGAATGTAGGAAACTTGGATTCGAAGGGGTTAAGGCATTTCTTCCTCAAGAAATTCTTGTTGATCTTCTTGATGTGAAGATTGAGTTTGATTTTGAATAGATTAGGATTGAGAATCATGAATAGACACCGAATTTGACTGAGTATTCAAATCGAGTTCATCATGATGAGAACTTGAGGAGTTAGAACTTGAAGAATCAATGCTTGAAGAATCCAAATCAGAGACATTAATCGGTGAGGAAGATGGAATATTAGATGATTTCATGAGGATTCTTGAAGATTTGCGAGAGGCCATTTCGAATTTAGATTTAGGATTTCTGTTTGGGGTTTCGAATGAAGAGAAATAACAGACACGATGAAGGCTCGATGGGTTCTGTTTACATAAAGTTCTAGGATCCAGAAATTATTATTATTATTATTATTATTATTATTATTATTATTATTATTATTATTATTATTATTATTATTATTATTATTTTATTTTATTTTATTTTTTTATTCTCAAAATGGAAAACGCACTCCTATTTCATTTCTAATACTTTCAAATCTTTCTCTATCTAATGGTTTTGTAAAAATATCCGCAAATTGATTTTTTGTTTCAATATATTCTAAAATTATATCATCATTTAAAACATGATCTCTTATAAAATGATATCTAATTTCTATATGTTTTGATCTTGAATGATTTATGGGATTTTTGGTAAGACATATGACACTTGTATTGTCACATTTTATGACAATATTTTTATAATCTAATCCATAATCCCTAAGTTGTTGTTTTAACCATAAAATTTGAGCACAATAATTTTCTATTGAGATATATTCTGACTCTGTAGTTGACAATGCAACTGAATTTTGTTTCTTAGACACCAAACTTATGATTCTATCACTTAAAAATTAACAAATACCCGAGATACTTTTTCGGTCAATTTTGCAACCGGCATATTCCATATCCGAATAGCCAATTAATTCAAAATTTGAATTCTTTGGATATCATATTCATAAATTTTTGATACCAGCTATATATTTCAAAATTCTTTTGGTGGCTCTAAGATGAGATTCCTTAGGTTTACTTTGAAATCTAGCACACAAACATACACTAAGCAAAATATCGAGTCTAGAAGCGATCAAGTATAACAATGATTCTATCATGCTTCTATAGAGCTTTTCATTCACATCTTTCTCTTCTATATCTAGATCTAATTTAATAGAAGTAAACATGAGAGTACTAACATATTTTGAATTTTCCATACCAAAATTTTTGATTAATTCTTTTACATACTTTTCTTGATTTATAAAGGTACCATGAGGGGATTGTTTAATTTGTAGTCCAAAAAAGAAATTTAATTCACTCAGCATTGACATCTCAAATTCACTCTTCATGATATTGATAAAATCATCACATAAATGTTCATTTGTAGATCCAAATACAATATCATCAACATATATTTGAACAACAAGAATATCATCATTAATATGCTTGATAAATAAAGTAGTATCTATATTTTTCTTTTTGAAGTTATTTTTCACAAGATATTTACTTAATCTATCATACCATACTCTTGGTGATTGTTTTAGACCATACAATATTTTTTACAATTTATAAACATAATCTTTCTTATTATGTTCTTCAAAACTGGGTGGTTGATTAACATATATTTCTTCTTTAATGTAACCATTTAAAAATGTACTTTTGACATTCATTTGATATAATTTAAAATTCTTAAAACATGCCAAAGCTAAAAATAGTCTAATAGCCTTTAATCTAACAACGGGTATAAAAGTTTTATCATAGTCAATTCATTCCTCTTGTGAATATCCTTTAACAACTAACCTAGTTTTGTTTCTTATAACATTTCCATTTTCATCCAATTTGTTTCAAAATACTCATTTAGTTTCAATTATTGATTTATCTTTTGGTTTTGGTTCTAAAGTCCAAATATTATTTCTTTTAAATTGATTTAACTCTTCTTGCATAGTTTCTATCCAACTTTCATCTTCTACGGCTTCTTCTATGGTTTTCGGTTCGATGGTAGAAATCAATGAAAACTGATTTTCAATATTTCTATAACTTGATCTAATTCTTCTTTATTCACTAGTATCTCCCATTACATCATTTGGTGAATGACTAGGTAGAAATCTCAAACTTTTAATTATTTTATCTCTTTGTTCATTTTTATTTGTTTCATTTAAATCAACTTGTTTTTCTTTTTGTTTTTCAAGGGGGATTTCTTATTGTATAATTTGATCATCTTCCATTTCTACTTTTTGAAATTCATTTCCATGAAATTTAACATTTACCGTTTCTTCTACAATTTTAAACTCTTTATTAAAAACTCTATAAACCTTGCTATTTAAAGAATAACTTAAAAAGATTCCTTCAATTGCTCTTTCATCAAATTTACCTCTTATATTTATATTATTTTCAGAATAAAGCATGTGCATCCAAATGTATGAAAATATAAAATATTTGGTTTTCTTCCTCTAAGAATTTCATAGGGGCTTTTATTTGTCATAGGTCTTATGTCGCCTCTATTTATTATATAACATGTTGTAGATGCGGTTTCGGTCCAAAAATATTTTCCTATATCACTATCATTTAACATAGTTCTAGTCATTTCTTAAATTATTTTATTTTTCCGTTCAACTACCCCATTTTGTTGTAGTGTGTAAGGTGTTAAGAAATTTTGATTTATTCCATTTTTATCACAATACCTTATGAATTCTAAGTTATCAAATTCTTTTTCATGGTCGGTTCTTAAATTAACTATTTTTAAATTCTTTTCATTTTGAATTTTCTTTGCAAAAATTTTAAAAGTTTCAAAAGTTTCATTTTTGTGAGCTATGAATAAAATCCAAGTGAATCTAGAAAAATCATCAACTATGACTAATCCATATTTTTTTCCTCCAAGCCTTAGATTTTTAACCGGCCCAAATAAATCCATATGCAATATTTCTATTGGTCTAGATGTGGAGATGTGATCTTTATTCTGTGAGTGTTTATTGCAGGCTGAAAAGTGCTTATATTTTGTGTTTCTGCAGCTTTGACAAAAACATTTGTGTTAGAACTTAAAGGCATGTCATGATCATGAATATAACCTAAACCTCTTTTGGAAGAATCTATTCTTTGTATAGAAAGTAATTTGGTAATTTCTCATCACTTTTATAAAACTTTTGGAATGTATTATCTATTGATTTTGATAGTTCAGAGATTCTATTTTTCAGAATTTATATTTCTTTTTTTAACTCACTATTTTCAGATTTTAACCTCTCATTTTAAACTCTTATTGTTTCATTTTTTGAATTTAACAAGTGCTTGGTTTGTCTAAACAAATTCTTTTCATTTTTTAGTATGATAACTCTATCTTTCAGTTCTGAAATTATGCACAACAAGTTGTCAGATTCAGCAATGTCAATTAAGTTTTCAGAGATCACCTCATCTTTTGCCATAAGACAAAGATTAACCTCCTCTGATGTGTTAGAACTTTCATCATCTGAATTTACATCTTCTGACTCACTTCATGTCAACATCATTGCGTTCCCTTTCATCTTGAATGCTTCAATCTTTTTCAATAACACTGGACACTTATATTTGATATGTCCTTTCTTCTTGTATTCATAACAGATTTTGTCATCTTTTTGCTTCATTTTCCTGCTTTCTTTTCCTGTATTGGACTTAAACTTTTGTGAGTTCTGAAAGTTCTTAGATTTAAAGAACTTTTTACCCCTTTTCTTGAAGGCACGAGAGAGCTTTTTGGCCAGCATGTTGATGTCTTGATTACTGCTGTCTTCTTCTGTAGAATTTTCATTTTCTTCAGCCATAAATGCTATGAACTTCTTCTTATTTTCAAATTCTGCAGTATGAAAAACTTCAGCCTCATAGGATTTCAATTTCCCTCTTAATTCATTGAGGGACAGCTTGTTCAAGTCTTGTGCTTCCTCAATAGCAGTCTTCTTGGCATCCCAAGTTCTTGGCAAGACTCGAAGGATCTTCCTGACTTGATCTGAATCTAAAATTCTTTTTCCAAGAGAATCAAATTCGTTAGTTATAATAGAAAACCTATTAAACATGTCCTTTATACTCTCTCCTTGCTGAAATCGAAACAACTCATATTCTTGTATCAAAAGATTGATTCGAGTCTCTTTGACAATGCTAGTTCCTTCATGTGTAATACACAGCCTGTCCCAGACTTCTTTTGCTGTTGCATATGAAGAGACTAGATTAAATTCAGTTGGTGAGATTGCACATAAAATCAAATGTTTAGCATGAGAATTAATAGACATTTTTCTCTTGTCATCTTCTGTGATTATGAGCAACTTAACTTGTAAATTTCTAGAAGTAATCACTTCTCAAACCTCATAATCAGTGGTTTGAATAAATGTCTCCATCCTATATTTCCAATGGGAAAAGTTTGCACCATCAAAGTATGGTGTTCTGTTCACGGCCTGACCATAGTTATAGGGAAAAGCCATAGGTTAATCACTCTAAAGATGTCTCTTTAGTGAAGTAGAGAACCTACTTTGATACCAATTGTTGGTCCCAATGACAACCAAGAAGGGGGGTTGAATTGGTTGTCTAAACTTAACTTTTCAAAAATTTAACTTCACTTAGATTCTATTTTTAAACCTATGGTCAATCTAAAACAAGAATTAAAAGAGAAAGTAAGGAGACAAGTCTGTTTTTATAGTAGTTCGGTCTTGTACCTATATCCACTCTTCTAATCAAGTAAGCCAAGGTCTAGTCACTAGCTAGTTTCTACTATGATCGAATCAACAACATACATTCCACTTGTCGACTTCTGATCTTCATACCATGAAGATTGTTTCGTCCAACAATGGAAGATAAGTCATACAATAACTCACTCACACAATACACTCTCACAATTTAAATCAATACTAAAACAAGTGAGTATGAGTGCAGAAAATCAAAAATACAACATCAGATTTTTTGTGTTCAGAATGCAGAGATTTCCTTGTTCAGAATTCAGAAATTTCAATCACTCTTTCTTCTCTGAAAATTCCTATTGAATGTGCCAATCTCTTATGAATTTCGAAGCTCCCTTTATGCCAAAAAAATCTGTACTTTCAAAATTCAAAATCCTACAGTAAAAACTGTCCAAAGTTACCAGTAACAACTCCACTAACCAATCTAAAAAAAAGGCTCCAAATCTTCCTTGAATAATGATGTTTACCAGCAGTAAATATTTTTTGTTTGAAACTTAAACATCCCTCCAATATATTCAAAAATTGGTTAGATTATATCTATATGATAGCTCCTCCAAAAAAATTCGAAATCAGTCTAGAAATTCAGTTCCAGATCAGAGCATTTCAGCACAGCATGCTAACTTCGCCCATTTATTTCTCCACCAAAATCTCAAAAGAATTATGCTATGAAATCTCATATCTATTGTCCAACTGTAGTATTATAATATTGAATAAATAAACTCATAAGTCCCTGACCTGTGGTGAAGATATCGAGGTCCAAAAATCCATCAAAAACCAGATTCTGACAAGAATTTTTGCTATGTAAAATGAGTGACCAAGCAACTTCTAATTGAATTTTCTCCATCATTCCAACAAGATAAATGTATTGTAATTGCTTGAAATTAAAGTTCCACATACTCTCTTTGAAACATAATTTTCAGTATTAAAAATATTTCATCACATAAGAAGTTATGGAGGTTCAAATATGGTTAAATGATCACAGTTCCATACTTAGAAAAATTTCTAAGTATGGAAGATTTTGAAATGTAAAGTCCTCTCATATTTTGAAGTTATTTATTCATATCTAGACTTAATTTTGGGTTAAGTGTAGTACCAGAACTATACTTAGCTTGCTGGCTGAGTTTTCAACAAAAATAAAAAAATCTTGGTTCCATGGCCCAAATAAGCCTTGCTTCCATGGCTGGTTCCATGGCTGGTTCTATGACTTTTCTTTAATAATACTTATCTATTAAATATAAACTCTGCACACTAAATAAAATTGTTAGAACACTATGAGAGATTTTGTTATCATCAAAACTAAGGAGACAACAATTTCCAACAACAAAGAAACTAACTCTTAGCAAAAAGAACTTGTAGCCATAAAAACACACGAGTTTTCTTTGAGACAGCATAGAGTCACACGACCTCTATTTATAGCCATAGGGGAAAGATCTTCGCAAATCCTGAACAGATGAAACGAATCAATGTGAATCGTGCACAATGAATGAAGGATTTAAATCTCTACAACTCCCGCCCAAAACATTTATTTCGGGGACACTTGTTTAAAGATCAGAAACGTTGATGCTCTCGGGAAGGTGAACCGACCAAGAGAAAAAGGTGCTCATCTATGACCTCTTTCAGCTCCGTGCCCTTAGGAGTGCATTAAAAATGATTTTATGAAGTGGGGCATACATAATTAAAGGTTTTGCAGCCTCCCAACTTCTGATGGACAGTCATTACTCATAGTGTCTTCCTTACGAAACGACACCATGAGTTAGGGGTAAATGATGGGACACGATCCGAAAGTCCGATGAAGTAACGTTCTAGATCTAAAAAATCGATAACTAACATTTTAAACTTAGAGGCATTAGCGATAAGGGATTTATCTCCCCGAAGAGCTGATTCGGTTCAGTCCCGTGACCAACCTCTATAGGTAGTGACTTGATCGGTTCTCATGGGTAGCCAATATGCTTTCCTCCTCATATGGTGATCGATAGACCCGGTGAGAGACCTACTGTTCTCTCCATTGAGTAAAGGTAATATTTGACCAAGTCTCATATTAACATTCGTTTCCTATTTGGTCACAAAGCACATCTCTTAGATAAGAAATGAAATTTCTAAAATCTAATCGATAAGAAAAGAAATCTCCCCGTATTGCTAAACTTTCTAAGTGATGAAAATCATAAATCTCCCGAGAATTTTTTAATATGAAATCCTGAAATTTTCAGACCTCCTCACAAGAAAACTAGAGTTATAACACTTCGGATACATCCGACTCCTAAAGCACAAGCATATATAAGCTTTCAGCAAGCTGAAACCCAGGTACGCTCCCTGATACTTAACACTTGACATACAAAGAACCATAGGGCTTTTAGCTCTCTCTCTCTCTCTCTCTCTCTCTCTCTCTCTAGTACTCAGTCTGTTTCATTTCAATTGAAAAACGCTCTTTCGTACTTGAGTATCGGAGTCTGCCCAATTGGAGCACCTCCGACAATCTTTTATAGGTTTTAAATCATCTCCCGAAGCGGCCGTTTGAGTTGAAGGAGTCGGAATCTGTGAAGTCAGAGTCCACCTCCAACATTTATGATTCGATTCTAACTGTAAGTTTAATCCGTCAATCACAAATTGATACCAAATTTGATTTTGGTCATATAAATGTTACATTTTGATCAAATGCCCCCTTCGGCTTCATCATCCTTTGTTTGAGCTCATGGCTGTAAATATTTTTGGACAAATAGTTTGCTTGGTCCCCAAATTAGGCCTTAATTCAAGGATTTGGGTAACACATGGTTTGATCACTCACCCTTGATTTGAACCTACTTTGATTACACCTATATAAAGGGGGTGTTCTCTACTGTTTTAGTTCACACCATCCTTAAGAAAGAGAAGGAGAAGGAGAAGGAGAAGGAGAACTGGGGGCTAGGGGGAGAAAAATGAGAAAGAAGAAGTGAGAAAGAGAAGGCAGGAGAAAGTGGAAAAAGAAAAACAATGAGAGATAGAGGGGAAGGTTTTGGAAATATATATATCAGTATTTTTCTTCAAGATTTAGTCACAACATCTTTTTTTAAATTATTTTTGAAAAATTATCTCATTTTGTGAATATTTTCAAAAATATCCTTCTTAGTAATTATTTTCATGAAAAATTTTGAAAATTCCTGAAACTTTCATTTCTTCCTTAGAAAAGTCCTGTAGCGATGTTTTTGTAAAATATCTGTGAGTATTTATGGGTTAAAAGTTTAATTTTTAAAAATTACATTCAGAAGTGCTATTTTCAAAAAGTGAAGGGTTGATATTTAATTTTAAAATATAGACTTTTATTTATGAAATATTATGAATAAATTTATATATTTTTGAAATCTATGCTAAAATCAAGTCTAATACACAAATCGGCTTGGAAATAAATTTTTTAAAAATAATGGAAAATCCTTTGGAGGGTAAAATTGAGTGGTACAACTTTGTTTGTTTGCAACTTTTTTCTTTGCAAGTATGTCATTTTCTCTGTTTCCAAGAGAACAATTTAATGGTTACAATCTCATCCTTTAGCTTGAAGATGTCAAATTCAAATTTTTATATAACAAAAAAAAAATGTCATAATCTCTGAATATATTTGGATATTCATTGATAATAATATTTGAAATTGATGATACCCTATTTAATAGGTCTCCAAAATTATACATAGTTATCCGATAAGAAAAACAATCACCATCAAGATCAAATCTTTCTATATTTCTGTAAAATCATAATTCTCGTGGACTCTCATAAAGAAAAGGAATTTTTCCAAAATTATGAACTTTTCTAAATTTAGAGGAAGTTTAAATCTTTCAGAAATCTTTAATTATAATTCTAACTTTCTTGAAAAATTTCAAATATGAGGAAACTATGGTTTTCTACACCTCTGAAAGGTTATAAATATAGAGTATAGATAACTCTCAGAGGAGACTTAGTTTTGACATACGAAAGAGAGACAGTTCTATACATCGTTTAGAGAGGGCTTCCATACCCAATTCCATACATCACTCAGAAGAGGTTCTACACCCAATTTTATATGTCATTCCGAGGGGGTTCTATACCCAATTCTATTGTCATTCAGAGGGGGTTTCATACTTGTTTACATACACCGATAAAGGTAGGGTTTCATGCTCAATCTTATACGATCAGAGGTATGCTTTCGTATTCTACTATATACATAATCAGAGGTATGATATCTTCGACTACTATCAGTCTCTATTTCATCACTCATACTGACTTGAGCGTCAGAGTCCCCCTATCGGGCCAGCTTCGGTGGAGTTTTTGCAGGTTTCTCATCCGTGAAGAACCAATGAACACCACCGTTATTGATTCCCTGCTCGAGTCGGCAGAGCAGGTATCTGTGGAGTAAAAATTGACTCCAACAGATTGGTGTCGTCCGTGGAAAACGACTGACTGACCAGTCATAGAAATTTCAGATCTGGCTTCACATCTTCTTGACAGTCTAAGTTTATTTGACTATGTGACAATCGGGACGAGGTAGTCGAGGGTACCCCTCGTTAGACAATTCTCTCGACCTCATTCTTTCAGCTTCGTATGGATAATTTGTTGACTATCTGTCTCATGGTACATTATCGAATGAACGGGGTTATGTCGCCCTCGATTGTTTGACTTGTAAGTCTTTTCACTGTTCTGCCTATTGGCCTCTTAATTTCTTGATAGTCCCTCAACTTCCTGGCCATTCGAATCATTCGACCTATTTGTCTCTCGACCTGTCGATTTCTCCATCGTTTGACTTGTTAGTCTCCCAATCGTTTGATCTGTCGATCTCTCAGTTACTCGCTCTATGAGTCTATCGACTTGTCTGTATCTCAACCTTCCAATCACTTGATCCGTTGATCACTCAACCTATTGATCCATCGATATCATAGTCACTCGCTTAATAGATCTATCGACCTATCCATTTCTCAACCTTCTGATCATCTAATCTGCTGATTACTCGATTTGTCGACCTCTCCATATCTTATTCTCTCGATTGTTCAACCTATTGGTCTGGTATTCTCTCGATTGTTCGACCTGTCGGTCTAGTATTCTCTCTATCGTTTGACCTATCGGTCTCCCAATCGTTCGATTGTTCGACCTATCAGTCAGTTATTCTCTCGATTGTTCGACTTGTGGTCTGTTATTCTCTCGATCGTTCGACTTGTTGCTATGGTATTCTCTCAATCGTTCGATCTGTCGATCTGGTATTCTTTCAATCGTTTGACCTATTGGTCTCCCAATCATTCGATTATTCAACCTGTCGGTCTTGAAATCGCTTGATCGTTCGACCTCTGGATCTCACGATCACTCAACCTATCGATCTTCCAATCTCTCGATCACCCGATGACTCGGTCTCTCGATCATTTGATCTCTCAGTCTATTGATCTACTGATCTGTTGACCTTTCGGTCTTCTAGGAGGCCTCTTATGATCCACTCTACTCCTAATACCATTTCTTCAAAATGTAATTAGGAGTAGGGGCAAATGATAGTACCCTATTTAATAGGTCTCCAAAATCATACGTGGTTATCCTATAAGGAAGACAATCACCATCAAGATCAAATCTTTCCATATTTCTACAGAATCATAATTCTTATGGACTTTCATAAAGAAAAGGAATTTTTCTAAAGTTTTGAACTTTCCTAAATCTTGAAAAAGTCTAAATTTTTCAGAAATCTCTAATTACAATCCTAACCTTCTTGAAAGATTTCAAACAAAAGGAAACTAGGGTCTTTTACACCTCTGGAAAGTTATAAATACAAAGCATAGATAACTCTCAGAGGGAACTCAGTTTTGACATACGAAAGAGAGGCAATTCTCCCAATTCTATACATCATTCAGAGGGGTTCTACACCCAATTCTATATATCATTCCGAGGGGGTTCTATACCCAATTTTATATGTCATTCAGATGGGGTTTTATACCTGTTTACATACACCGACAAAGGTAGGGTTTCATGCTCAATTTTATACGATCAGAGGTATGCTTTCGTATTCTACTATATATACAATCGGAGGTATGATATCTACGACTACTACCAGTCTTTATTTTATCATTCATACTGATTTGAGTGTCGGAGTCCCCCCATTGGGCCAGCCTCGGTGGGGTTTTTGCAGGTTTCTCATCCGTGAAAAACCAACGAATACCACCGTCATCGACTCTCTGCTCGAGTTGGCAGAGTAGGTATCTATGGAGTAAAAATTGACTCCAACAGAAATAGTAGTAGTTTTTTAGAGTTATCAATTTGAAAAGTGAAAACTTAAAAATTTGACTCTTTAGATAACTTATTTATGTGATGTTTGTTTATTATCTTCTCTTTTAGAGTGATCCAAATTATGCTAATATTTTGATATTTGTTTTATTTTTTGAAACGACCTTTAATTCAATATTGAAATTTTGATGTGTCTTTGGAGACGGTCTTTAACTCGTATTTTGTTTTGAGACAACCTTTAAAATTTGACCTAATTCTCAAACTAACTTTTGATATTTGACTCGATACTCAAACTAACATTTGGTTTACCCTCCACTTGGGGTCATACAAAGTGATGTTAGCCCCTTGTTATGAAGACCTCTTTAAAACTTCAAATATTTGAAAATAAATCAGAAAATTTGACAATTTGACTTAGCTGCTAACTAGCTCCTACTCAGATTTGATATTTGATATAATGATTTGGCTAACCTATGCTTTGTTTTGATAGCAAAGATTTTTTTCCTCAATTTTTTATACTGTCTTTATGTTTCCCGAGTTATTGTAACTCACCGCTTTCTTTTTTTCAACCCCCCTAGTTTGATAGATGATAGATGTCGTGCAATCAGGAATGAGTTGTGAGCCTGGATGAGCCTTGCTTACCTGGATGAGCCTCTCGACTTCATGGGAGACCTACTCAGGCAGGATGCGAGAGGTGTGCTTCACCTCAGATTGTAGCTTCTTTTGTTTTGCTTATCTCTTCCTACAAAAAAAAAGGAATGAGTTGTGAGAAGTACAGTAATTGGCTCAAAGCTAGACGAAGGTTCTACTAATTTGTCACTCTTGGTCAGAGAAGTCGTTTTATTGTAATATAATATTCCTCTGCCTTGTGGATAAAAGAACTTTAGCAATTAGAGCAATCAATTTATCTTAAATTTGATAATTTTATTAAATTTCTTAATTATTTTGCAGAAACAATCGTATAACTCTTTTATCTTCTTGAACTTAATTGTAATATTAATATTGATGGTTTAAACAGTTTTCAATTTTATTGTAATCATTCAGTAAGGAAGCAGATCTCCATGATACTAAAAACTTTCCTTATTCCTATAAAATTCTAATTTTCTTGAACTCTCGATAAAGAAAGAAATCTTTCTAAAATCCTAAACCTTAAGCACCTGTCATTTCAGAATATCTCAAACAATAAAGGAAACTAGGGTTTTCTATATAACCCTCAGAGGGACTCAGCTTTTGGACATACGAGAGAGAGACAATTCTATATGTCATTCAGAGGGGGTTCTATATTCAATTCTATATGTTATTTAAATGGGGTTACATATTCAATTCTATATGTCATTCAGATGGGGTTCCATACCAAATTCTATATACCATTCAGAGAGAGTTTTGTTTAGAATTCTACATATTGTCAGAGGTACGGTTTCATATTCAAATCTATATCACCACAAAGGTATGGCTCCATTTGATTCTATACTGATGGTACCCTATTTAATAGGTTTCTAAAATCATTCATGGTTATCCTATAAGAAAGACGATCACTATCAAGTTCAAACCTTTCCGTATTCCTGAATAATTATAATTCTCGTGGACTCTTAAGAAGGAATGAAATCTTTCTTTAATTAAAAACCTTCCTTAATATCAAGGAAGTCTAAATCTTCCAAAAATTTTTGATTACAATCCCTACCATTTTAAAAAATCTCAGACAAAAGGAAACTAGGGTTTTCTATACTCCTGGGAAGGCTATAATACAGAGTATAGATAATTTTCAGAGGGTTTCGTGCTCAATCTTATACGATCAGAGATATGTTTTCGTATTCTACTTTATACGTGATCAGAGGTATGATATCTACGACTACTATTAGTTTTATTTTATCACTCATACTGATTTGAGCGTTGGAGTCCCCCCGTCAGGTCAGTCCCAGTAAGGTTTTTACAGATTTTTCATCCGTAAAGAACCGACAAACACCACCTTATCGACTTCCCGCTCGAGTCGGAAGAGTAGGTATCTGTGGAGCAAGAAACGACTCCAACATATACATATGAGTACGACTTCATATTCGATCATACATTCAGGATACGTTTATTATCTCTCTCTGTATACATATATCACATTGAGGCTATACAGGGTCGTATTCGAGACCCTCCGGTCGTTCTAGTATTATTATTACTGATTTGAGCGTCGAAGTACCCCCATCATAGTATTATTATTATCTCTCTATCGATGACGATATGGCTGATTCACCAGCACCGATCAAACTATACATATGCATACAGAGACAACACAGGGTTATATCTTATGGGTCCTCTCAATCTTTTCATTATTACATTATCACTCTGTTTGATTTGAGCATCAAAATCCCCCGTCGGACCAGTTTTGGTAGGGTCTTTTGCAAATTTTCCTTCAACGATGACCCAAGAACCTATCACTATCAAGTTTCCTGTTCGAGTCGGAAAAGCTATCATCTGTGAAGTAAAAATCGACTCCAACAAAAATATTAAGATGTTCATAACAAATTTCCCATTTCTTGCAGAAATGGTCAAGCTAATGTCGCTTTTCTTTCAACTGTCTTTGCCATTTGCCTGAATTGTGGAGAAAAAGAGGGGTTTATGTGTTAGGGTTTTAAGGTGTTGAGAAAAAAGTTTTGGAGTTCTTAGAGTTGTTGAAGCGGGAGAGTGGGAGGGAAAAAAAATGGTAGGTGGACAGCCACCGTACAAGAGTATCACGATAGTGTTGAGGGAATTTTAGTTAAGCAAGAGAAATTAATTTAATTTAAAATTGTAAAAAAGTAAATGAAAAGAAATGTATTGTTACTATAATAAATAATTATTTTATAATTTAGGTAAAAAGTATAAGATGAGATTTTATTCTTTTTAGAAAGAAGAAATTGGTAGAGTTTCTTGTGGACAACAAACAATCATGTGATGTGACAAACATATGGCAATTCCATTAGTTTTTTAGTTGGAAAATAAAATGAATCATCAATTTTTCCAAATATCAAAGTTTAAGATAGTTTATTCTCAAATATAAGGTTTAGGAGGTATTTTATAATGATCTAAGGTTTGGAGGGGGAGGGGGTATTTTGGTACGTAAAATGAGAGGCATGGATTAGTGACCGTTTCAACCCTTCACCAAATTATGTTTACGAGACCCAAGAGAACTGATGTTTTGCAAATTATGACACCCAAGACCCAAGACCCAAGACCCAAAGTATGAGGGCTACTGGTAGCAATTGATTTTTTTTTTTGCAACCACTCTCTCTTCCGTCAATGTTGACGCCACCCACCTATATCTACAAGGGGTGTGGGGGGCATTTTGTTGTTGCACCTCACTTACCAAATTCAACAACTTGGGCATGGATGGTATTAATGAGAGAACGTTGATTTTGTAAAAAAAAAAAAAAAAGCGTTAGAAATGCCGTGAAAGTGATAGGGGTTTTTTTTTTGGGGGGTGGGGGGGGGGGGAGGGGTTTGACTCCCTAGAACAGATAATCGCCACCCCTAGGCAGGTAAGAATCAAAAAAAGAAGGAACTTGGTTTGAATGCTTCTTCTTCTTTTGAATATTATGGGCTGCTGCTGACAGTGCCAACAACATTTTACGAGTCGCCCGGGGGGGGGGGGGAGTCACCATCATTCTGTCTCAATTTCTTTTGGTCTTTAAAAATAGACCTCAGACTCACTTTATCCAGAGTCCAACTAGTTCCGGTCCTTCTGTCTCCCCACTTCCTTCCTTTGTTCCGACCCGTTACTTCTCTCTTCCTTCCTTTTACGTTTTGTTTACGCCTTCCTCTTCCTTCCTATTCTTTTTATCCTCTTCTGTAGTCGTACAAATCCAATTTCCAATCCTCTCTCTCAGGTCGACGTACGGAAGAATTCATTTTGGCTAGAGTTTGCTCTTTTTGAAGGCATTTTAAGAGTATTAATTTGGCTTTCTAAATTTGCACCCGGAGGGCGGGCGGGGGGCTTTGCTGGGATTTGGAGTACAGTACAGTACGGTACAGGCAGAGAAGCAGTAAAGACAAAAAGGATAGGAAGGGGATGGGAGACTCACCGTCGTCAGAGTTGAGGGACGCACTGCACGACTCGACATCTGTGGAACTCACCGGAAAGATCATGGTGGGAGCCATAATCGTACTATTTCTGGTGGTCGCATTCGTGGTGTTCCTCCATATCTACGCCAAATTGTTTTGGTACCCACTTCGGGGAAGCACCGCCTCGTCCGGGGCCAGCAGGGAGAGGCGGCGCTCACCACGCCAACGTTTGGTCTTTGCCGCAGAAGATGGGGGTGAGGCGGGGGCCCAGCCGCAGCACAGAGGACTCGATCCCTCTGTCCTCAAGTCCCTTGCGGTGGTGACGTTGGACTCGAAGCAAAGGGAGGAATGCGCGGTGTGTTTGTCGGAGATGGTGGAGGGGGTGAAGGTCCGGATGCTTCCCAAGTGCAACCATTGCTTCCACTTGGACTGCATTGACATGTGGTTTCATATCCACTCCACCTGCCCCCTCTGCCGCAACCCCATTGTAACCCCTTGCTCGGACTCAGTAGTAATACAAATCCTTCCTGACCCCAATTCCCCAAATTTTCCGACCAATGTGTTGTTCTGGGGCAACGAGACGCGAGTAACCACAGCCACAGTACCAGGAGGAGAAGGCCGTCAGCCTCCATCGCCATCTCCACCAGCTGCCTTTAGCAGCAGCACCACCCCATTTGGGAATTTGACCGCTGACACCCTCACCATCATACCTACCACCAGGCAGATGGAGATGGACGGAAGCTTTTTGACCACCGCGGCCGCAGCATCGCCTTCTCCTAGTACTACTGGTGGCGACGAATTAGAAGCAAAATCTCCAACAACCAGCACCAGACTGAGGTCCCTCAGGAGGCTTCTCAGCTCCAAGAGAGTGACTGTTCCTTCTGTTTCCTGTTCTGCTGCTGCTGCTGCGGATGTTGAACAAGTGTGAGTGTCCATGCCCTGTCCACTCCTCCAATGTACAGGATATAAATATATATATATATATATATATATATATATATATATATATATATATATATTTTGGGGGGGGTATCTACTGCTCTGTGCAGCCCAAGTAAACCTCAGCTAGGCGATCCTGCTTGCAAATTTTGGTTGGGATGAGAATTGGGCAAAGGAAGGCAAAAGTCCATTCCCTTCTCCCTCCTGCTCTCTCTCTATTCTTTATTATTGTTATTATTATTATTATTGTTATTATTGTTTTTTTGGCGCGGAAACATAGTAAAATGTTTGCAGCAAAGCAACAGATCCTTTGTCTCACTCTGCTTTTGTATTTGGTTGTATTGTCTTGTAAGGTGAGACTGAGGGGGTAAGCAGCATCCATCTCTGCTGCGGGACCTTCGAAGTAACATCTTTTAACATGATACAGCTGAAAAATATTGATCATCCTTTTAGTTTACTTCTTCTTCTTCTTGATGTGAATTCGACCCCCAAATCTTCTGTTGTCTTTGATTGTTTGAGTTGGTTTACCTGATCTGGAACGGTGAAACGTTACCTAGCCTGTTCCTCCTGTAATGGAAAACGAAGGGAACGCCTGGTGACAGATCAAACTTTTACTGCTAATTTAGAGGTTTCAGTTGATTTTCAAATGCATAAACAGCTCAACTACTTGGTTTCCGTTGGTCTCTGCCTCACATAAATGGGCGTCAATGTAACAGGATAGGAATTTGGATTCATCTTTCTTGGTGGCCATCCCCACCTCAACCTCATTGCTGGGCTCGGGCCGCCACTGTTTTCTCTATATCTGCATGATTTTTAGCACGATCTTACTTTTCAAACATGGCCAGTTTTCCTAATTCAAATTGCATGCGGAGCAACTTTCCTTTCTTTTCAACAAGAGAAAATTCAAATGCATTACAATCTAGTAATCTCAAGTGCATAGGCAAGTCCACAGTACAATTTGTTCCATCCCCCTGCAGACACTGTTCATTGAGAAGGAAGTCATTCTTGAAGGGCAAAATATAGAAAAACCCATTTACATGCCATGCCACACAATCTCCCTCGGACACCAGCTCTAACGCATTAGGTTACTAGGTACATAGGGCCATAGGAGTGTTTGCTCCGAGTTTTGTTAAGATGATGGTCTAGACACACATAAGGAATGTCTGCTTCCACTTTCTTTGTGGGATTGAAAATACTGGAAAGAGGTCCAGGTGATTGTCGTTGCTGCCTAACTTTAGCCACCTCTCCATTTTGCATTATAGGACCAGAGGCATAACCACCCCATCTTGTATGTGAATTCTGTGCGATACCTGCAGGTTCCTCACAAGGTTTGGTCTTTCTGTCTCTTTTCCACCAAGAAAACAGGCTACTTTGCCATGATTTCTTCTCCCCCTTCTCCTTTGATCGTTTCCTTTTAGCTTCCTGTGAGCATGACGAATGTGCATCTAAATGCCCTCGACTTGCATGTCTTCTAGCTTGTTCCAAGAACTGATTGATGCCAAGAAAAACAATTATAAGAATAGAGAATTACGTATTGATGCCAAGAGAAACAATTATAAGAATAGAGAATTAAGCAGCACAATACTAATGTCAGCATTCAGTTTTTCACGGGTGCTTCTCAAATTCTGCTAGACCAAATACTGGGCCTGGCGCGTGTGGGACTGGAAAAGACATCTTGGAATTGTATGATAAGGTGATGCATTGGCACAAATCTTCGCTTGAGATAAAAGATGGGAAACCGTTTTTTGTACACTTATTACATGACAAGACAGACCACTACTTTGGATCCATAAGACGAAACTCTACCTTACACGTCCACTGGTTTTCGGTGTTTGGAAAACACTATTCTTCAAGACCAGATTCTGGTATATCATGTATAAATAATGGAAAGAGAAAAGAACTAAGAGATGATCAAGAAGACAAACAAAAGGCTCAATTTACCTGTGCAAAATCCACCCGAGGATCAAAATGAAAGCCATTGTGTTCCCCACACTCACAATATTTGTGTGTTGCAGCAGCCTGCATTTTGTTAAGGAAAGGCCAAAACTCCAAGATAATATAAACCCTGTATATAAGAAAAGAGCAAAAATCAAAACCGAAACTAGGATAAGCATCCAGAGAGGTAATCCTTCTACTAACAAAAAATTTGACTGACAATGACTGATCTCAAGGACACTTTCTTCCAAATGCGTGAAACACCAGAACCCAAGCAAGGTCCTCTTTTAAGTCTACTAGAATGGAGTCAGCGGCCCAAACCAAACCTTTGTTTTATACTTTGAAAGAGAAAACCAGCCACTTACTGGCATTGCAATGAGTCCTAAATTAAATTTATTTCTTGTCTTTTAAATGCTTCGTTTCATGTGCTGGATGTAAAGGCCAACCAACCAAATTAAAATGTCATCACATGGCGGCAGAGAAGAAATTAGAACAAACTCAACTAATTGGGAGGACAAGCAAGTGCCCAACTTTGACTTGAAAGGGAATTATACAATCATACAGGAATCTTATCAACAGAAAACAGCTCACAAGAAAAATCTAGATTCATGAACGACAGGTATGGTTTGAAGCACATACCACAACCCAAACCCAAGTTGTAGGAGGAAGTTCACAATTGCATTCCTCAAGCTTTGGTCGATTTGCTTCGAAGAGAGATGCAAAATATACTCTCATTGCCTTTAAAGTTTGTTTCCTAGTTGCAAGTATTCACAGCAGTCTGATATTTATTATTTTTTACCCTGAAAAACAAACAATTTCACCGAAAAGAAAGAAGGCAAAACGTAAAGCGGAGAGACACAGTAGATATATGGTGGTGTTGGTGGGGGTAATGATCAAAGTAAATCGGACATTGAAAAGCTTTCAGGTGCCATCATTTGCGCCGCTGTTTACGGACCCTGTAAGGAGGACTCCCTCCATATTTCCCTTGGGAGGAAAATTGGGTGCGTTTGACATTTATTATTCATGAGGCTTCTCACGGTGAGTTATCTAAGGTATCTAAAATGTCCGTCTCCGTTCTGAGATATACCCCCCAAATTCACAAACAGCTTGCCTTTTTCCGATTTAGCTCAGAAAATCCGAATTATGGTTAGAAACCAAAGCAATCCCCACTTTAGAAACCCTTGCAAATTATTTCCTGTCTTGTAGTTTGAATGGCCGGAGCAACACTCTTTGAAACTTTTTTCACCTAATGCTTTAAAACCATTATTTGATATGACAATTTTAGCATATGAATCATAGCTATGCCCAGGATTCTGGTTCCGAATCGGGATTGAGTCAAAACTGAACCAGAACCTATGGACCAAAATTGTCAAGCCACTTATTTGATTTCTTTTCCTATTTTTGGAATCGAAGCCGAAATCCTTTAAAGAACTATGGAACTCGTACCGAAGCAATCTTTAAAAGTCTTCAAAACCTCAAAAAAGAAATAAAAAACAATAAAAGAACCATAAAATATCAAAACGAGACCAGTACCGAGCAAACCAGACCGGAATCTTTTGATTCCGAAACCAAACCTAAAACCATCATACCAATCTAATTCCGGTTCTTTTCTCACCATACCAAAATCGTTCGATTCTGATTTGGTTTTAGTTCAATTCAAAACCTTGGAGATGTCTATTGAATTTAATTAATTTTCAAAATATTCTTTTGGTTGCCTCGTGTTTATTGGGGGGGGGGGGGTTTATAGCATTTTACTTCGAATTTAAATTGAGACGTAAGCAGAAAAAAATAACTTGAACTTTAATTTTAAAATTTAGAATCGGTTATTTGAAAAATAAATATAAGATGATTAAAAAAAAACATACATACATATCCCAATTCAAATACATATATAATACGAAAAGTGATGATTCAACTTTCTTTAATTCTCTTGCGTCATTCGTTTCTATCCGAAATCATCTCTTTAGTTAACCCATTAACTGTCATATTTTTGCGAATACATTACATCTAAATTTTTAATGGTCTATCTCGTTATTTTACTAGATTTCCTACATTTAAACTCTCAATTCTCCTAACTGGTACATCTTTAGGTTTTCGTTGCACATACCCAAACTATCTCAAGCGATACTTTTGCATCTTATCCACAATTAAACGCACTTCTAATTTACTGCGTATCTCTTCATTTTTAATCTTATCATTTCTAGTTTTACCACACATCCATTTTAACATTCTCATATCAGCTATAGTCATTTCTGCTTTTGTTTTTATTTAATGGCCCAACACTAGGTACTATATAGTAATGCAGGTCTTACTATCGTTCTATAAAACTTTCCTTTCAGAGATAGTGACATAATGTGATTGCAAAAAACTCCATATGCTCTTTTTCATCTCATCCAATCTGGTTGAATCCTATGATTTACATTATCATCTATATTGCCATCATTTTGGATAATGGATCCGAGATATTTAAAACGTTCATTTTTTGTTACATCATGTCCTCCTAATCTAATTGTTTCTTTATCGTTTTGATGACTATCACTGAATGTGTATTCCATGTACTTTGTTTTAGATATGCTCATTTTAAATCTTTTGGACTTTAGTATGTCCTTTTATAACTCCAATTTAGTACTAATACCCTTTCTAATTTCATTTATCAACACTATATCATCTGTAAAAAGCATACATCATGGTATTTCATCTTGAATGCTCTTTGTAATTCATCTACCACTATTGTAAATAGAATTGGACTTAATGCTGATCCCTGGTGGAGTCCAATGTTTATTGGAAAGTTATCGCTTACCCTCCCACAAGTTCTTACATTAGTGACAACTCCATTATACATATCTTTAATAAGATTGATATATTTGATAGAAATCTCCTTTTTCATCAACGCCCATCACAATATATCTCTTGGCACTCTATCGTACGCTTTTTCTAGATCAACGAATATCATATGTAAATTTTCTTTTATGCCCTAAATGTCTCCATCAGATTTCTTAGTAAGTGGATTGTTTCGATAGTGGATGTTTCTGACATGAATCCAAATTGATTTTGAGACACGTTTATCTCCAATCTCAATTTATGCTCAATCACTCTTTCCTATAATTTCATAGTATGACTCATAAGTTTAATTCCCCTATAATTAGAGCAATCTTGTATATCTCATTTATTCTTATATAATAGTATAAGTGTACTCTCCTACTATGTTTTGGACATCTTTTTGGTTTGTCAAATTTTATTAAAAATGTTTGTTAACATTGTTATCCCTACCTCCTCTAAGTATTTCCACACCTCAATGGATATACCATCGGGTCCTAAGGTTTTATTACTCTCCATTCTCTTTAAAGCTTCCTCTACTTCATGAGAATAAATTTTATGTTTAAAGTCCCTATTGATCTCCTCTACAAGTATTGTGATATTGTCAATATTTTTTATACCCTCCACGTTGTACAAATTATCAAAATAATCTCTCAAACACTTTCTTATGTCTTTATCCTTCACAAGTATACTATTAGTTTCACTCTTGATACACCTAACACTATTTAAATCTTCTCACTTTCTCTATCTTAATTTGGTGATTCTGTAAATCCCTTTCTCTCCGTCCTTAGTTTCTAACTTTTTATAAAATTCATTATACATCTTATTTTTTTATTCTTGGATAATCTTTTTCACTTTTTTTTTACACTTTTGTATAATTCAAATGCCTCATTATTTTTTCTATTTTTAAAATTTCTGTAACACTCCCGTTTTGTTCGTATAGTAGTTTGAATTTTTTCATTCCACCACCATTATTACTTACCTATTTGTGCCCGCCCTTTAGACACACCAAGTACCTTACTACCTATATTTTTAATGTTATTAGACATTTTTATCCACATAGTTTCTGAATCATCATTAGCCGACCAAGTTAATCATTGCATTAATTTTTCTCTAAAGATTGTTACTCTTTCTTCTTTTAATTTTCACCACTTAATTCTTGATTCTACCAACGGATAATATTCTTTTTGCCTTTTAGATACACGTATATCTACAACTAAAAGTCTATGTTAAGTTGTTATACTCTCACCGGGTATAACTTTACAATTCTTACAAGTCATTTTGTCGCTCCTAGTGAGAAATAAATCTGTTTGACTAGCTTTCAACTCACTTTTAAATATAACTATGTGCGACTGTTTTTTTGAAAAAAGTGTTTACAAGTATCAGATCAAATGTTATAGCAAACTCTAAAATGGTTTCTCCCGCATCATTCTACTACCAAAGCCAAAGTTTCTCTGTATAGTTTCAAATCTTTCGTTATTCTTTTCTACATGTCTATTAAGCTCTCTTCCAATAAATAATTTCTCTGTACTAGGTATAGTCTGTATAAATTAATCCAGATCTTCTCAAAATTATTTTTTACTAACTGCATCTATACCTACTTGGGGTGCATATACGCTTACTATGTTAATTATGTCTTTTCCATTAACCATCCTGATAAGTAAAATTCTATCTCCCCTTTTTTTTTTTTTATCTCTACTATATTCTCATATAAGTTTTTATGAACAATTATTTCTACATCATTTTTATTTCTATCCCTACCTGTGTACCAAATTTTATATCTATACGGTTCAATTATTCTAGCCTTCTCCTCTACCCACTTAGTTTCTTATAAACACATAATTTTAATTTTTTTTCTATTCATTATTTTCCCCATCTCCCCTAATTTACCAGTTAAAGATCCTATATTTCATGTACTTAGACGAATCCTATTTTCATTGTCTTTCATTTTTGTATTTTGACAACGGATTTTTAAATTGATTGACAAAGGTAATAAAACAAACTAAATTGACAAGTGATCTTTTTTTTATAAAGAAAATAAAGAATATTTAAAGACAATAATATCGAAAACAATAATATCTAAATTAATTGTAAAAGTAAAATAATTCTTATTTGTCTCTTTTTTATTTTGACAAAAGTTTTTACGCTGACTGTCAGCCTACCGCAATACTACTCCTTTATCTGAGCTTAGAACCGACCGTGATGGAGCTCTTTTTTTTTTCTTAAAAAAAACATATATACTCTAAAATGTCCTAATAACAATAATAAACCTAAATTCAAGAGCCATAAAAAAAAAACCTCCATGATGACAGTTAATTGTAAAAATAAAATCTCAATACTTTACGATTAATACTTTAAATTCAACTCAAGAATAAGATCTCAATACTTTAAATTCAAGAGAATAACAAAATGAATCATGCAATAGATGACAGAAACAAACTCACAACCGGAACAAATATAACAGCAAAAATAAAACTCAAGAAATAGCAAAGATTCAAGAACAGCAAAACAAATGAATGAACAAAAATTAAATTCCAGAAACAGCAAAAACACAAGAACAATAGAACAAATGAATGAGCAAAAATTTGACAAATATATCAGCAAAAAATTTATAGCAAAATATCTAACAAATATATATAACAAAAAAATACGAATATATCCAACAAATATATCTAACAAAATATATCCAAGCTCAAGAAACAACAAAATATATCCAACAAATATATATAACAAATATGAATATATCCAAGCTCAAGAAATAGACTACAAGAACAATAATTCACAACTTAATCCGATAATTCACAACTTAAACAACAGAAGAGATGATTAAGAATAATAAAACTCAAGTAGCTGCCAAAAAAAAAAAAAAAAAAAAAAACGGCAGAACAACAAGAACAGGAAAGCAAGAACAGGAGAAAAAAAATATAGCTTCATTGTAGGGTTGTTAGCTTCCTAGTGAATACTCCTAGTGAATACAGGAGCACTCATATAGCTTCCCAGTGAATCCTCAAGTTTTGGCTAACAGCTAAGGCATTGGGTAGCTGGTAGGGTTGTCAGTGAAGAATTTGCTTCCAAACCACCCGACAAGCCATGTTAAACACATCATCCGTTTGCGTGTGGGTAACATAACAAGATATCTGCCAGAGAAACAAAAAAATGAAGGAAGAGAGAGTGGTTCTTATTCCAGGTCCAATGGTACATAAATGAAACCAGAGCAAAACACGATACCCTGGGAATTAACAATATATAAAATGGTGATTTTTTTTTTTTTTGGGTTATATCTCAAAAATACTAATAGAGAAAGGAATTATAACCATTAAAGACATATATAAAATGGTGATATATTGACATTGACACGCACATAAACGGAAAAAAAAAAAGAAGCGAAAACAATGCGAGAAAAAAGAGGCAAGCATTGGTTGAAGGATCTGACTGATGCTCCCATTCACCCTTTTTCTACAAGTTCAGTTACATACATTGCACGCCTTATAAATTGCTAATTGAGTTTTGCCAACACTACAAGAGACTGTATCTCTACAAACCTTCTTCAATTAAGCTTCTGAAAATATAGAAAATTCATTTTAAGGTTGAAGCAAAGGGAGGGCCATTACAATGCCAAAGACAGAAACCAGCAATAACAGCAACCACGTTGGAAATGACTGCCTCCTGTTGTTCATTCTGTCATTCAAGGTTTCTACTTTCTTCACCTCATCATGCTGAGCTCTATTTAACATTGGAGTGGAATCTTCAGGTGGAGGCAATGGTGTTCCCGGATCCAAAACAGACTGCTCGCAAAGCTGTTGTTGATTGTACTGCTCAACATACTCCGGAAACATTTTCCTGAATACTGAGCTGCAACAAGAGAAACAAAAAGGGAGGAAAGGATATCAAACCGACAAGTTAGGCTAAACCCCCAAGCAGACACTTGAACAATCTACAGCTAGGTTTTCAAACAGACACTGACATCAAACGGGAAACAAGAATCTGTCAGTGTCCCATCCTGGTCCAACCACTGGTTGAACAGGTGACATCATCATGACATATTATATAATCAGTGAATATTGTTTTTGGAATTGTTAAGTTCATCCAACTGCAAGCCACACCAGAAAGTTTCTAGAAAATTGAGACCAGATTTCCAAATAAATCAAATGTTACAAATTTAGTAGAGATCAACCTAAATACAGTGTAATCACAACATAAAAACAATACAATCAACATGCAAAATTTTCCCTTATCCTTCCACCATCAGACACAATTAAGTTCCACGTAATTCAAATGTCAGAATGATTCATCTCCACTTAAAAAAATGAATTTAAAAAAAAAAAAAAAAAAAATTGCAATGAAATCTTAATTTAAAACTCAAACCAAAAACCAACAAAAATCCCATATCAACAACAAAAGGCAAGAGGTAGAGATGAATGAGATGCCTCGGCTGGCAACAAGATGAAAGAAGAAGATGATGAGAGATAAGGTACCCATGGCTTACGTACTTCAGCCACTGGAATCTAGATTCTGAGTACGTGAGACTTGCTGCTCAAAAAGGAGAAGACAAGCCTTGTGATAGCTCTGCCATCAGAATTGAGATCTGGTAATCTCGGTCAGACCTGCAACTGAAGTCTGAAGATAGAGCGGGGAGTAAAGGCAATGAAGTTAGGGTTTATTTTTCGTTGGGGGAGGGGTTGGTCTGGTTTGTGAGAGAGAAACGAAGAGGCAGAGGAGATTTTTTCTTTCTGGAACTCAAGTTTTGTTTATGTTTGTTTGTTTATGTGTGTGTGTGTGTGCGTGTGCGTGCATGCGTATGTTTATTCTTTTTTTTAATTTTTTCTTTCAAAGTTTTCGGCTACTGTCGGTCTGGATTGTTTGACCAACAGGCTCCGATTTTCGGTTCTAACAGTTAGACCAGCAGGTCGAGCGGTTTTCAGAAACTAACAGTTTTTGACTTCACCCCTTAGCTATTTCCAGACCAGAAGCTTGTGCAGTGGACTGTTCAACCAGTCCAGGCCGGTTTTAAAAACAACGTTATAGAGAGAAGATGGATCTCCACTCCAGGCTAATGGTCCCAAATTTCCTGATTTAAATCAATTAACAGTACCTGGCAGTGTTGGGCACATCAAGATATCAGGAAACCACAATGCCAGCATAGATCAATTTTCCAAGTCACATTTACTTTACCATTTTTTTTTTTTTTTTTTTAACTGATTGCCAAGATAACCAAGTGCAAGAAAGCTTAAGCCAAAAGAAATAGTGACTATGTGATTTATTTCTTAAAACTTCCCCCATGTTCAATTTAAGGCCTGTGATGATTTTAAGTGTGAAATTTTAAATGGGCTTAAAGGAATCACACAAACTATGAGCTCAAAACCTGTCAAATGACCTGTCTCCTAAAGCTTGAACTAATGGAGAGGAGTGGTTTTATTATTTGTTTATATATTACTATTATCCGAGGCATCCATGGTCCATAAAACACCAACACGCAGGCATGCACAACTGTCATGAATGAACACGACACAGTAGCCATTACATGAATGAACTTGCTCCAATTGCACCAACAATAAAAATAGCCTAATCAAAGATGCACTAGTAATCTTACAAAGGACCATTACTGCGATTCACTTTCCTTCACATTCAGGCAATCCATCAATAACAGCAAAGATGTTAGACCAAATCTAGGGCAGTCCATCCATTATAGGTGAATATCACCAATTATTTCAGATGTTACCTGTGCTTTTGTTTTTGAAATCAGACATATAACTAAACCAATAGAAGCCCGCTGTGCAAGCATCAGATCAAAGAAAATTTTAGCATATTGCCATGGACTTACTTCTTACAATTAAAAGCGAGGGAAGCCTTCGCCAATTTTTGCTTCTCTGCAACTGTAGTTGTGACACTGCCAGTAGTAGGGCTGTCATCCATCTGTGCAAGACAAATTATTTTTGTCATGCAACCAAATAAAAGGTTACCAAAGATACTCCAATTTCAGCAATTCAAGAATATTCAAGAAGGGCACCCTCAAGTTCTTGCTTAATAATTAGGCATCCTTAGTTGTTGTTTAAACATGATGTGCACAAAATAAACCAGCTAATTTTAAGGATTTTATCACCAAGACTTTAGTAGTTGCTTACCCTGCCTCCATTTGTTTTTTTTTTTGGGGGGGGGGGGGTGTGCAGTGAGGAATTTATCACCAAGACTTTTGCCCAATGTTTCCTAGGTACTTTGCCTATGAAGTCAGGTATCAGGGTTGACATAATACAGGCTGCGATCATAAGCATTCAGTTGGTACAGAGTAGTCCCTATTGTCTTTCTCCCTCTAGCTTCTGTCTTTAGGTTCTTCTCCTCTCATTACTTCCTCTCTCATGATGGTTTTCTCTCTCTACTTCTTTGTGTCTCCTTTCTCCTTTTCCTTCACTTATGTCATGTTTAGTGCAGGATAAGAGGAGGATTGAATTAAAATGAGTCTAACCTATGTTTGTCATGGCAAGTATCAATTATAGTTAAAGGACTATTTATCCAAGTTACAAACTTTTTATGCACTTAATGGGATAAGCATAGCCCATCTATTCCCTTGGGTTTGAGTGAGATTAAATTAGATTCGAAGAATTTATATACATAATTACATTTACGTGTAAGACCGTGTATACACATACATAAATACATACATTACGTGCACACTCATACGTATTTAGTGTGCTATGTCAAATATAGTATTAATAAATGTTTAATCTAATCTAATCCAATCGTATCCTGCATCTTAATGCCACCCCATAGTTGGCCACATCACAAAGCTTGATAGATTCTCTACGTCCTATTCAAATTTGCTTGTGAAACAACAAGAGGACAATGAGAATTGCACCACAACTGGTTGCAACCTGCTATTATAATGAGGCAATGACAATAAGCATGAGGATTTGGATTATCTTCAAGGAATGGTGAAAGTGAACTATCGGAATTGTACTGTACTTAAGCACAGCAAAAAACGTATGCAGGACCCATAGTATTACACAATGAGAGAAGAAAACAAACAACAACAACAATATGAGTCTTATTCCCAAATTTTGGGATAGGCCATTTGAGAAACAAATATAAGATAAAGGAAAAAAGAAAAACATAAAATTAAAATTTGAAAGCAAAAATAAAAACGATAACATTTAAAAAATAAAAATAAAAAGAAAAATAACAAAAAAACCTATTCCTAAAAACTTAAAATAATAAAAAAGATGATTTAACTATTTCGCATTCTTTTACGCCACTTACTCTTATCTAAAATCATTTCATCAACTAAACTTTTGACACTCATATTTTTACGGATAACTTGTATCCAGATTTTCGACGGTCTATCCCGACACTTCACTAAATCTCTTATATTTAAGGTTTCGCATCTCCTAATTGGTGCATTTTTTGTTTTTCATTACACATGTCCAAACTACCTTAGATGATACTTTCACATCTTATCCACAATTAAACTCATTCTCAACTTAGTACGTATCTATTCATTTCTAATTTTATCTTTTCTAATTTTACCAAACATCCATCACAACATTTTTATTTTAATTACAATCATTTTATGCTTTTATTGTTTAATGACCCAACATTTGGTACCATACAATAATACAGGTTTTATTGCGGTTTTATAAAATTTTCTTTTCAACTGCAATGGTATCGTACGATCGCAAATAATTTCAGATGCACTTCTCTATTTCATCTAACCCGCTTGTATCCTATAATTCACATCACCATCTATGTTGCCATTGTTTTGAATGATAGACCCATGATATCAAAAATGTTCATTTTTTGATATGTAGTTTCTTCATCATTCTAATAATTACCACTAAATGTACATCTCATATACTCAGTTTTTGAACTACTCAATCTAAATACTTTAAATTCAAGTGTGTCCCTCAATTCCAATTTATCACTAATACACTCTAATTTCATCGACCAATGCTATATTATCCACAAAAAGCATACATCATGATATTTCATCTTGGATACTATTTGTGATTTCATCCATCACTATTATAAAAAGAATGAGACTTAATATCAAATCTTGGTGAAACCCAATGTTAATCGAGAAGTTATCACTTAAACCCCCACAAGTTCTTACATTGATAACAGTTCCGTCATACATATCTTTAATGAAATTAATGTATATCAAGGGAATCTCCTTTTTCGTCAACACCCATCACAATATGTTTTTAGGTGCCCTATCATATGCTTTTTCTAGATTAACGAATATCATATGCAAATCTCTCTTCTGCACTCTAAATGCCTCCATCAAATATCTTAATAATAAATGATTTCGGTGGTGGATCGTTCAGAAATAAATCCAAATGGATTGTGAGACACACCTCCAATCTCAACCTATGCTTTATCATTCTTTCAGACAATTTCATAATATGACTTATAAGTTTAATTTCTTTGTAATTGAAACAATTTTGTATATCTCATTTATTCTGATACAAATGTGCTCCCGCTTCATGCTTGGGGTCTTTTTTTTTGTTTACCAGATTTTGTTAAAAAGATTTGTTAATATTCCTATCCCCACTTTACCCAAACACTTCGACACCTCAATAGGAATGCCATCGAGTACTATAATTTTATTATTCTTCATTTTCTTTAAGACCTTTATTTCATGAGGTCGAATCTTGCGTTTAAAATCTCAATTGATCTCATCTACAGATATTGTGATATCACCGAAATCTTTTACACCCTCAACGTTAAAGAGATTATCAAAATAACCATTCCAACGTTTCTTTTGTCCTCATTCCTTACGAGGACATTATTAATATAACTCTTAATATACCTGACACCATTTAGATCTTCTCATTTCCTCTCTCTTAGTTTGATAATTTTGTAATTTTTTTTTCAATCCTTAGTTTTTAGTTTTTTATATAATTCGTTATATACTTTATTTTTTGATTCATAAATAATCTTTTTCTTCTCGTTTTTGGCAATCTTATATTTTTCAAATGTATCGCTATCTCTGTTACTTTTAAGGTTCCTATAACACTTTCGTTTTATTCATATAGCAATCTTGATTTTCTCGTTCCACTACCATGACTTCTTACTTATTGAAGCCTAACCCCTAAATACGCCAAAAATCTCTTTACCTACAACAACAACCTGAGCCTTCTATCCCAAAATTTGGGACCGACCATATGAGAGACAAATATAAAAAATCGAAAAAAAAAGTTAATTTAGTTTGTGCGGATTTTCCTACGCCATTCATTCTTATCTAAAACCATCTTCTCAACTAAATCCATAACTATCATATCTTTACAAATGCATTGTATCCAAATTTTCAACAGTCTATCTCTACGTTTTATTAAATCTCGTATATTTAAGTTCTCTGCCTTCCTAACAGGTGCGCCCTTAGGCCTTCGCTACACATGTCCATACCATCTCAGACGGTACTCTCGCATCTTATCTACAATTAAGTTAACTCCCAATTTATTACGTATCTCGTCGTTTCTAATTCTATCATTTCTAGTTTTGCCACACATCCACCTAAACATTCTCATTTCAGTTACAACCATTTTTTACTCTTATTACTGTTTAATGGCCTAACACTCAGTGCCATATAATAGAGCCGATTTTATTGCGATTCTATAAAATTTTCCTTTTAAATGTAATGATATCGTGCAATCATATAGAACTCCGGATGCCTTTCTCCACCATTTCATCCACCCCGTTTGAATTCTATTATTTACATCCACATCTATATTGTCATCATTCTAGATGATAGAACCAAGATATCTAAATCGTTTACTTTTTGAGGCTTCTCTTCCTTCTAATCTAATCGTTTCTTCATTATCCTGATGATTGTCACTAAATTTACATCTCATATACTCAATTTTAGATTTACTTAATCTAAATCCTTTAGATTCTAATGTATCCCTCCATAACTCTAATTTAGTATTGATACACTCTCTAGTTTCATCAACCAAAACTATATCATCTGCAAAGAACATATACCATGATATTTCATTTTGAATATTTTTTGTGATTTCATCTATCACTATTGCAAATAGTATGAGACTCAATGCCGAACATTGATGGAGTCTAATATTAATAGGGAAGCTATCGCTCAGCCCCCCATAAGTCCTTACATTGGTCACAACTCATTCTTACATATCCCTAATAAGGTTAATGTATTTCAAAGAGATCTTTCTTCGTCAGCGCCCACTACACCACCTCTCTTGAGACCCTATCATATGCTTTCTTGAGGTCAATGAATACAATATGTAGGTCTCTCTTTTGCACTCTAAATGTTTCCGTCAACTGTCTTAGCAAGTGAATTGTTAAGCATAAAACTGAATTGGTTCTGAGTCACTTATCTCCTGTCTCAATCTATGCTCTATCACTCTCCCATAACTTCATCGTATAGCTCGAGTTTAATTCCTCTATAGTTGGAGCAATCTTGTATGTCCCATTTATTCTTATATAGCGGTACACTCACCATGTGTTGGACATTTTCTTTGTCAAATTTTGTTAAAAAGAACCGTTAACATTGTTGTTCCAAATTCACCCAAATATTTTCACACCTCAATAGGGATGCCATCAGATCCTATGGTTTTATTATTTTTTATTCTCTTTAAAGCCTCATTTACTTCAAATCTCTATTAATCTCTTCTATAAATATCTCTATATTTTTTATATTTATTGTACGCTCAACATTAAATAGGTTATTAAAATATTCCATTCACCACTTTCTTATATCCTCGTTTTTACAAATGTACTATTTGTTTCACTTTTAATACATCTAATCTCATTTAGATCTTTTCCCTTCATCTCCCTTAGTCTGACAATTTTACAGATCTCTCTTTCCCCGTCTCGAGTCTCCAATTTCTTGTACAATTCGTTAAATACTTTACTCTTTGACTCATGGATAATCTTTGTACGTCTTTTTTACATTTTTGTATTTTTCATACGTTTTGCTACTACTATCACTTTTAAGGTTCCTATAACACTCTTTTGATTCGAATGACAGTTTGTAATTTTGGTTCCACCACTGTGACTCTTTGCCTCTTAGAGCCCCGCCCTTGGATACTCCAAGAACCTCTCTACCTATACTTTTAATATTATTAGACATCTTTCCATATTGTTTTTGAATTATCATTAACAAACCAATTTATAACTCCAATTATTTTGTCCCTAAAAGTCATCACATTTTCCCCTTTTAGATTCCATCACTTAATTCTTGGCTCCATATATAATTGACATTGCTTTTGTTGTTTAGGCACTCGTACGTCTAAAACTAAAAGTCTGTATTGAGTCATTACACTCTCCTCCAGTATGACCTTGCAATCCTTACAGGTCATTCTATCACATTTTCTAATAAGAAAGAAATCTAACATTTGACTCACTTCTATACGTAACTATGTGCGACTTTTTTTCTTGAAGAACGTGTTTACTAGTGTCAAATAAAACGTTACTGTGAACTCTAGAATGGTACTTCTCGCCTCGTTCCTACAACCGAAACCAAAGTTTCCATGTACGATTTCAAATCCCTCATTTTTCTCTCATACATGTCCATTTAGATATCCTTCAATAACTAACTTTTCTCTACTGGGTATGCTTTATATAAATTCATCTAAATCATTCTAAAATTATTTCTTACTAATTGTATCTACACCTATTTGGGACACGTACACACTAACTGTATTAATTATATTTTCTCTATTTACTAACTTGACGAGCATAATTCTATCTCCCTTCCTTCTTATCTCTACTACATCTCCTAATAAGTCTTTATGTATAATTATTCATATCCCATTTTTAGTTCTATCTTTACATGTGTACCAAAGTTTATGACAATAAAACTCTATTACTCTAGCCTTCTCTCCCACCCATTTGGTTTCTTGGAGACACATGATCTTAATTTTTCTTCTATTCATTATTTCATATATTTCTCCTAACTTTCCGATTAGAGATCCTATGTTTTAAATGACTAAGCAAATCTTATCCTCATAGACAATTTTATTTGCCTGCACCCTTAAGTCCCTTGGTAACTTGCCATTACATCTAGGATCCGATATAGCGCATTGCTGTGGAAGAAACGCCCCATACGTTTTTCTATATTTGTCTTTCATTTTTAATTTGACAAGATTTTTAATTTGATAGATGAAGTTACAAAGAGCGTTCAAGATGAAATACCATGGGGTATGTTCTTTGCAGATGATATAGTATTAATAGATGAAACTAGTGAAGGTATTAATACTAAATTAGAGTTATGGAGAGACACACTAGAGTCTAGAGGATTTAGATTGAGCAAAATTAAAATAGATTACATGAAACATACATTCAGTAATAGCCATCAAAATGATGAAGAATCAATTAGGTTAGGAGGACATGAGATAACAAAAAGTGAACGTTTTAGATATCTTGGATCCATTATCCAAAATGATGGCAACGTAGATAAGGACGTAAATCATAGTGTTGAAAAGAATGAAAGTCCAACCCATTATCATCACCAACCAAGCCCATCTACTTAGAAGTCCAAAAGTCCAAGACTTAGTTCTTATTTCAAGGTCCAGAAACAGCCCACCAAGGAAGGCATTGAAGACCCAAGAAGAGCAGTCCCAAGGCTGCCCATTTAAGCCCAAAAAGGACCTAGCCCTTGGCCCAAAAGAGGAGCCAAGGGCTGTCCCCAACGGCTAGTAAACTAGCTGTTGGGAAGCATCCCAAACAGCTATTTTACTAGCCGTTTGGGATGGGGCCCACTGGTCAGGTGGTAGCCCCTTTTCTCTCTCCTTTGTTGTCTTCTTTCTCCATCGTAGTTTTATAAATAGAGCACTCACTCCTCGCCCAAATGTATGAGAAAATGCTCTCAAATCTCTCTATGTATTCTCTTACTATTCTTAAATAAAATTCAGAAGTATTTCTTCATTTCTTGTGCTGTATTTTTAACATGGTATCAGAACAAACTTCGATCCATTCCTCTTCAAGGTTAGGTGACCCTCTATTTCCATCAACTTTACCCAATTTCAAAATATATCCTCCATCCAATTGAAAGGAGGAAATTACTACCAATGGGCTAGTTTGATGAGGAGAGCTCTAGAACTTCATAATTTAGATGATCATATTCTTGATCAACCTTTTGAAGAATCTGATTCTTTCTTTAGAGAATGGAAGAAAAGGGACAACCAGGCATTTTTTCTTCTACTCAATTCCATGGATGAAACCCATAAGGCCATGGTAACATGTGCTCCAAATGCCAAGCAAATATGGGATTTGATGTTCTTTCTCTATGGGCTGGAATCTAATCTTTACAGAATTTTTAAGCTCAAAAAGCAAATATCAACCATCAAAAAGGAAGGAAAGTCAATTCCTCAATATGCTTGGAACGAGCTCTCCACTCTCCGTCCGGATTCCTTAGATCTCAAAGTCCTCCAAAAGAGGAAAGAAGAAGATAAAATCTTTGGTCTTCTCATTGGTCTAGATGACTCATACTCTCTTTTTAGACAAAATTCTCCTAACGAAGGAATTCCCTTCATTTGGAGAAGTTCAAGATATGATCCAACAGACGGAAGTTAGCATGCGTTTGGAAGAAAATTCCAAAATTAGGCTTGAAGCTCAAGGTCACATGGCTACTATTGAAGAGCACGTGGCTGCCAAAGCGCATCAAATTCCCAAGAAAAATGAAGTATGTGCTCATTGCAAGAAAATAGGACATACAAAAGACAAGTGTTGGGGTTTTCATCCTCATTTAAAGCCCAAGACCTTCAAACCAAGGGAGCAAATTTCTGGATAGCATGATGCACTTCACGCCAAGTTTCAAGGACCCACCATGGCTGATTTTGCTGCTCTTCAAAGTCAACTCAATGACATCTCCAAGAAGTTTCAACAACTTGCTCCCTCTAATGGTAAAAATCAAAACACTTTATCTTCTTTCAATTCCGATGATTTTCTCATTGATTCAGGGACGGACCATCATATGGTTAGGGATAAAAGAAAAATCAAACGTTTTAAAAAACTCCCCAACCATAATATAGCTCGTGTTGCCAATGGGCAAGATTTGAAAGTTGAGCAAATTGGGCAAATTGAACTTTTTGGAAAACCATCAAATGCTTTATTTGTTCCCCAACTCACTTCAAATCTTTTATCTATTAGCAAGGTCAATAAGGATCAAAGGTGTAGAGTTGTTTTTAACCCAAACACTATTACTTTTCAGGACCTCAAGTCGAATCAATTGATTGACAAGGGTTCTAGAAGAGGGGATCTATATTTTTTGGATCAATAGCATCATGCACTCGTAGCTCGTGTTAAAGAAGATGCTTCTCTTTGCACAAGCGTTTTGGGCATCCTAGTGATCAAGCTTTAAAATATCTATTTTCAAGCATTAATATTGAAGATAGACATTATAAAGTTTGTATTTTGAAAAAAGAAACCCGATCAATATACTCAAATTCAAAAACGATTTATAAAAATGCTTTTGATTTAGCTCATTCGGATTTGTGGATTTCACCTATCATGTCTCGTTTAGGTTACAAGTACTTCATTACCTTTGTAGATCAAAAAACTAGGTACACTTAGGTTTATTTCTTGAACACTAAAAATCAAGCTTTTGAAGCTTTCAAAAGCTATGAGAGATATGTGACCAAACTTTACAATGCCAACATTAAAATCTTAAGGACGAACCATGGTGGTTCACTAATTTGAAATTTGAAAACTACCTTAGAGAGAATGGCATTGTATATCAAATGTCTTGTGTATACACACCTCAACAAAATGGGGTGACCGAACGAAAAAATAGGCACATATTAGAAATAACCATAGTTATGATGTTTCATGCAAATGTGTCTAAGAAAATTTGGTGCGATGCGGTTAGAACCGCTGTCCATCTAATAAACCTTATCCCATCTCAAGTCTTAAATGACAAATCACCCTTAGAAGTCCTACTAGATAGAAAACCTAAAATAACTCATTTTAGAACATTTGGTTGTGTATGCTACATTCACATTCCATCACATATGAGGGATAAGTTAGATCACAAAGGTAGAAAGTGCATATTTTTATGCTATACTTCTTTTGAAAGGGGTATAGGTGTTATGATCCTAAGGCTAACCGATTATACACATCTAAAGATGTGATATCTGTGGAGAATGAGTCCTTTTTTGTAGACAATGAAAACCAGCAACCATCAAAAGAGGAGAGCGCTCCAAGCATGTGGGATTTCTTGCTTCTCCCAAATCAATCATCTCCACCAATTGAAGAAAGAACCTCCCAATAGACTAGTGAACAATCTCAAAGCAATGAAGGAGAATGATCAAACTCCATAGAAGAAGAGGCAACCCACACTTCAAGGGAAGAACAAGAAACTGGAGAGGAAGAGCCATCCGAGCATGTTGAGGAAGAATTAGATGCACCACTTCCTCAACTTAGGAGATCAACAAGGGTGAGACGACCTCCTTCAGAATGAAAATTTTACTATAACCCCATCTCCACCGATCATCCTCTTTCCCATTAGTATACTACCTCACTTATTTCTTCAAGCCACCAAACCTTCTTGAATGGGATAGATAAAGAACAAGAGTCTAGGACATTCGAGGAAGCATCTAAGGATCCAAGGTGGAGAACAACCATGAAGGAGGAGCTAGACGCTTTATCCAAGAATGGAACATGGGAGATCACATCTCTACCCAAAGGCAAGAAGGCCGTAGGATGCAAATGGGTGTACAAGATTAAATACAAGAGCGATAGATCAATTGAAAGGCTTAAAGCAAGACTTGTGGCTAAGGGATTCACTCAAACCTATGGGATAGATTACAAGGAGACTTATGCCCCTGTCGCCAAGATGAACACAATTAGGGTCTTGATGTCTCTTACGGTAAATCATAGATGAAGCATGTACCAAATGAACGTAACAAATGCCTTTCTCCAAGGAGATCTTGAAGAAGAAGTATTCATACAATTTCCCCAAGGACTACAACAACAAGGAGTAAACGTATGCAAGCTACGCAAGGCAATCTATGGACTAAAGCAATCTCCAAGGGCATAGTATGCAAAACTAAGTCATGCTTTCCATAATAGTGGATTTGTTAAATGCCATAGTGATTCATCGGTTTTCATTAGAAAGAATCATGATAAGATAGTGATAACCCTAGTCTATGTAGACGATATCATCGTAACGGGAAATGACATGCATTTAATAAATGTAGTTAGAAATTTCTTAAATTTTAAATTTGAGATTAAAGATTTAGGGAGCCTAAAGTATTTCCTAGGAATTGAATTAACCTATTATAATAATGGGCTAATTCTATCACAAAGGAAATATGCTCTTAATCTTTTACAGGAAACAGGAAAGCTAGGAGCAAAACCGGCTTGTAGTCCAGTAGCCACCACTGGACCACTAGTAGATGATGATGAGTTTTTTGAGAATGTAGAGAGATATCAGAGACTTGTAAGACGGCTTATCTACCTCACCATCACCAGGCCGGATATAGCTTTTGCAGTAAGTCAAGTTAGCCAGCACATGCATGCTCCGAAGAAGGGACATTGGAGAGCGACCGAACACATCCTTCACTACCTCAAGGGATCGCCCGTATTAGGCATTAGGATGAAGAACAATGGAAACTCACAAATTGAAGGCTTTTGCGATGCAGATTGGGCGAGCGACTCGAAAGATAGAAGATCCACCACTGGGTTTTGCATGTTTGTGGGAGGCAACCTAGTGGCTTGGAAAAGCAAGAAGCAGCACGTAGTCTCAAGATCTAGTGCGAAAGCCGAATATAGAGCGATGGCATCGGCGGCTAGTAAGATCGTGTGGTTGAAGGCCCTAGTGAAGGAATTAGGGTTCAAAGTCACAACTCCAATCAACCTATGACAATCAATCGGCTATCCACATTGCTTCCAACCCAGTGTTCCATGAAAGGACGAAACATATAGAGGTTGATTGTCACTTCATCCGACAAAAAGTGAAAGAAAAGCTCATTACCACTCCTCACATCAAAGGAAAAGAGCAACTAGCGGACATCTTCACTAAAGGAGGAACTGCAACTCATCTTCAAGAAATCATGAGCAAGTTGGGCACTATCGATATCTACGCACCCAACTTGAGGGGGAGTGTTGAAAAGAAAGAAAGCCCAACTCATTATCATCATCAACCAAGCCCATCTACTTAGAAGTCCAAAAGTCCAAGACTTAGTTCTTATTTTAAGGTCCAGAAACAGCCCACCAAGGAAGGCATTGAAGACCCAAGAAGGGCAGCCCCAAGGCTGCCCATTTAGGCCCAAAAAGGACCTAGCCCTTGGCCCAAAAGAGGAGCCAAGGGCTGTCCCCAACGGCTAGTAAACTAGTGGTTGGGATGCATCCCAAACAGCTATTTTACTAGCCGTTTGGGATGGGGCCCATTGGTCAGGTGGCAACCCCTTTTCTCTCCTCTTTTCCCTCTCCTTTGTTGTCTTCTTTCTCCCCTTGTAGTTCTATAAATAGAGCACTCACTCCTCTCCCAAATGTATGAGAAAATGCTCTCAAATCTCTCTATGTATTCTCTTACTATTTTTCAATAAAATTCAGAAGTATTTCTTCATTTCTTGTGCTATATTTTTAACACATAGGATATAAGCGGGTTGGATAAAATGGAGAAAAGTATCCGGAGTTCTTTGCACTCACTCCTCTCCCAAATGTATGAGAAAATGCTCTCAAATCTCTCTATGTATTCTCTTACTATTCTTCAATAAAATTCAAAAGTATTTCTTCATTTCTTGTGCTGTATTTTTAACACATAGGATATAAGCGGGTTAGATGAAATGAAGAAAAACATCTGGAGTTCTTTGCGATCGCGTGATGCCACTCTCTCTGAAAGGAAAGTTTTATAGAACGACAATAAAACCTGCATTACTATATGATACCGAATATTGGACCATTAAACAAAAACAAGAGCAGAAAATGATTGTAACTGAGATGATAATGCTGAGATGGATGTGTGGTAAAACTAGCAAGAATAAGATTAGAAATGAAGAGATATATAGTAAATTAGGAGTATGATCAATAGTAGATAATATGCAAGAGTATCGTTTGAGATGGTTTGAGCATGTACAACAAAAGTCAAAAGATGCACCAGTTAGGAGAATCGAGAGTTTAAATGTTGGAAATCTAGTAAAACGACGAGATAGATCATTAAAAATCTGGATACAATAAATTCGCAGAAATATGACAGCTAAGGGGTTAACTAAAAAGATGATTTCAAATAGGAATGAATGGCATAGGAGAATTAGAGAAAGTTAAATAATCACTTTTCGTATTTTATATATATTTGAATAGCATGTGTGCCATTTTTTTTAATTTTAATTTTTATATTTGTCTCTCAAATAGTCGACCCCAAATTTTGAGATTAAGGTTCAGATTGTTGTTATTGTTTTTACACTCGCTATCAACTTACCACAACCCTACTCTTTTATCCAGGGTTGGGACCGACCGTGGCGGAATTATTCAAACAATAATATAAAACGATAAAATAAATTAATTAATTAATTTTTTTTAAAAAAAACTATATCTATATATATATATCTATAAAACATTCTTAATATTATTAGACATTTCTACCGCATGATTTCCGAATCATCATCTGCGGATCAGGTTGCCACTTGCATTAATTTGTTTCTAAAAGTCGCCACTTTTTACAATGAGAGAAGAAAGAAAATGGAAAATAAAAGTTGTAGCACTTGGTTTTTCGGGAAATGCAATAGACTCACCATGAATGAAAGAAGCCCTGTAAGGATGCTGCATCATTGACATGTAAAAAGTACAAAGATTTAGAAACCAGAAGATGTAAGCAATAAAACAAGCCCTTTCAAACAGGAAGCTGATGCAATAACAGAAAAATATTTAAGAGCATTAGACATGTGGACAAAGTGAAATCATTTATTTTTCTTCACCTTGAAACAGACCACATTGGATTCCAACTTTCAGGGTGAACTGTAGCAAAAATCATTGGCAAATGAATGAATATACAAACAAACCAAGCAACCAATATAAATGAAAAACCGTTTGCCACTCAGTTCAGAAACTTACAGTCACTCATAGACAAGCATATTTTCTTTTGTGTCATAAATCGTCCATTTGGGGTGATCATGCTACAGAAAACAGCTTAAATTGATGTTACACGAGAGAGGAAAGAAGGAAAAAAAAAAAGACAATCTCAATATTTCTCAAAGTTAGTGAATTACCCAGTTAAGAGAGTACCTAATTCCAGGGGGCTTAAATGGATACTCCGGGGGAAATTTAATCTTTCCATAGTAATAACCACCTTGTGATAGAGAGTGCAATTAGAGGTGATTAAGCAAACCATCCAAGTCAGGAATGCACCAGAGAAGTGATATCCACAATTCTACACAAAAAAAAAAAAAAAAAAAAAATGGCTACCACAAATTTAAGAAATAAATTAGCAAACCTGCAAAAGGTGTTCCTTCACTTCCTTCCAATACATAGTCTGAAATGCCAAACCAAATCCAAAAACCAACATCATTAAGACAAATACACCATCGAGTTATAGTTATATAAAATGCAAAAAAAGACATAGACCCGACAAGGAAAAAAGCAGTACTCCATTTTTTATGATGACATGGTAACATTGTTCAATATTTTTCACCTCATAATAGTGACTTAGCTCGACATTTTCCAGAACAGGAAGATAATGTCTTGTAAAGGAAGTTAGCACTTTCGGAAAGGAAAGAGAAGAATAAAAAAAAAATTAAAGCAATCATTTCTTGAACATTGTCTTTGGAGTAAGAGTGTTGATCCTGATATTATTTTTATTATTATTATTATTATTTTTTTTTGGATATAAGAGCCTGATTTATTTGCCCCGAGTAGATGGTAGCAGGTCTTCTGGTTGATGAGCTGCACACATAGTGAGGCCTCTGCAAGCACGTGGTAAAAAGCAGAGACATTCTTCTGATCAATAAAAAGTACCTTGCATGATTAGAAGAAGAGGAAGAAGAAGAAAGAAAGGAGTTTTTCAGTTGAAGGAGAGGCATTTCTTTATGTCCTTAAATTTAGGTGCCTCTAACATTTTCAATAGCATTGTTAATTTTAGAGATGATCCCACTTGTTGGAAGCACGTTGTCTAAGTGCCTTTGATCTGCAAAGGTTACACCTCTTGGCACTTGAAAATTCATTTTTCTTTTGCCAATAAGAAAAGGTCCATAAATTACGATGATGAGCCTACATAGAAAACATTTACCAGGTGATGCAATCATATAGTGGTTGCAAATAGTTAATAACAATATTATTTCATGCACTTGTGCTAAAGATTCAGCTTTCCTCAGGGGGATGTAAGAGCAATTCATATAAACTTTTGTGCCCAACAAAAGCCCTCTAACTGCGTTGAAACTCATTTTATCCTTAAATTCTAAAAGTAAACTCCTCCACGAGCATATTCAGCCAACCCCCCCCCCCAAAAAAAAAAACCCAGGAAAAAAGAAAGAAAAAATTGAAATCAATAACTTCAAGAGTGCTGTATCACAAAATGAGACAAAAATAAACCCATTTCTATCGAGAGACATTTTAACAATGGTGAGTTCAATTTTCTTTTCTTTATTGCAGAGTTTCCATCAGAGTTAAAAAGGAGGACCATATCTTACTGCGAGCAAATAGAGAAAGCACAATTCAATTCCAGAAAAATAAAGGACGAAGTTAAATGGTTGACAGGTCTATGGAGAGGATAGGTCACTTACGCCACTCTAAAATGTCAGTCGGAGAAGGACGGGCCACAACATGGGGAACAGGTTCCTATGATTCATTGAAAAGATAGAATTTAGTCTAAGGAGCAAAGAAACACACAAGTTTAACACAAATAAGGAAAGCCCCTTCGCATGCTATCAATTCTGATAAGGAAAACGAAGCAAACACAAGTTTCCTATTCAGTCCAACAAAATAGCCACAAGATTAATAAGAGGATGATGTTAGGCAGAACATAAGATGTCAAAAAGGGAAAGTTCATATTCAGTCCGTAAGGAGGAAAAAGAAAAAGCATGTGTCACAAAAATCTGCAGTCTTTATCAACCCATAGATTGAAACTAGAGCAACGCATAAAACTTTGTCTTCTTTCCCTTGGTCATTTCTTGTTCCACGAGAATTATGATATACCTTTCTATATTTTTCTTAAGTCCAGTTTTGCCTCTCAAACTGTCCATTGGTTTGACTGTGACCAGGAGTAACAGGCATGCCCTCACTTGTGCAGTTAGGTTGGAGCATGTGAACAGAGGGAATGTAAATCTCAGTGAATTAACTTCCTAAAGTCACATATACTGTTCTGAAAATGTTAGTTTTATAACTGCATTTTGTTGTGAATAAAATTCTTTCTTTTGAGAAAAAAATCTAAGACTTACCACATAAAGAAAGCCAGACTTTGATGCATTCAATACAAACAGGAAACCAGTGCAAGAGACTCTGACTCCCAGCATTGCAGCTGATGAGGGTCAAATGTACAAAACCTTTGAAATCATAGATGCTGTTATTGTAACTTGGAAGCAGTAACTTTTGGGTCAGAATGGAGCAACATTCTTGTTGCACTAAGGCCCACTCTCACATTCAGTACAAGCAAAAGCATAAAAAATTATAGTTGGGTTCAAATTATACTGATGTTGTTCAAAGAAGGATAATAGGGATATAAGAGACTCCAATGTTTAAATGTGCTGATGGTAAGCACATAGAAAAATAACTGAAGTAAATTACATCAAGCACAAAAAAATTCTTTTTTCTCCAATATTTTTCTTTTTCTCTTTCTAAGAGGTCCCGTCCTCTTATGATATAATTATTTTCTTTCTGACTAAGAGACAAATAAAATCCCATAACTCCAGTACAGGTAATGAACACAGATACAAGTGGATACACCTCAGATATGACATATGAGTATCCAATTATTTTCTTAATTTTAAATTAAAGGATATGCAGGGGGGATATGCCCAGAATACATGAGATGCAGATGGGGACTTAATTGAATTTCCCTTTTAAAAAACACAGAATCAGAGTTGGCCAACATTAAGAATTAAAATTTTAAAAGAAAAAAGAAGAGATATTTAAAGGCTCTTCAAGACAAAAAGAAGAGAGAAAGAGCAAGAAACTTTAATAGTTGCTGAAGAGGAAGAAAGAAGATTTTGACCATGGTGGCTCTCCAGTGTTTTTTTTTCCCTGCTTTTCCTACACTTTCTCCTCTCTTATTATCTTCTCTTCTACTACTCTCCGTCCCTCTCTGCTCGGAGAGAAATTCCTTCGTGTGGGCAACTCCATGGATTGGGAATTCGATCTCAAGATAAGCTTCAATTGAGGGGTATCTTTTTCTTTTCATCAGTAGGTGTGTTCTTTGCAAGAAAGAGCCAGTCACTTGACCATCTACTTTAGACTCATTCCCATGGGAGAGGTATTTTCTTTTCCACACATTCATTGGGTATTTGAGAGCTCTGTATAGTGTGAGCATTGGATTCAAGCAGTTCAAGCATTTGTACAGCAAGGAGAAGAGATTTATGATTATCTCTTTTCTGGTTGGTCTAGAGGGAGCAAAAAAGGGATCCTTGAAGGTCAAAAGAGACCATTATTTTCAGGGGCACTTCCCTAAAGTACCTAGTTTTCCTGGACTACTAAGTTATTTGCCTTTTACAGGAAAGAATGGGATAAAAGGAAAATCTATATGCGACTTTCAAATCCCTTTTAGTTAGTTTTCTTTCTCGTTTCTCCCTACTGCAATGTTTCTTCTATTAAAGGACCAAAAAAAAAAAAAAAAAAAAAAAAAAGGAGACAAAAAAAAAGATTGTCCACTTAACTGAACATGATGAAGAGGCAAGCAATATCGGTTTATGCAGTAATGAGTAGCAAACATTGGAATTCTTTAGGAAGGTTAGAAACTACAGGTCTATAAAAAACCTATACTTAGATACGTAAATAATATTGAGATAATGAACAATCTCCACTAGTACGTTAAATCAATCTTGTCGCATAACCAATCTTGGCAATAAAAAACAATTGTGAACAATGGTCACTGCGCATTGGGATAGAAAGGATGGATGATTGTTCCAGTCCAATTCTTGAATATTAACATACAAATCTTCTATCTAAAAATAAATAAATAAATACAGATCAAGGAGACTCAGAGACTAAGAGTACCCTGATCCAAGTGAAAACAAAACTAATAGAGTTACAAGTTTGAAGGAGAAGTAGAAGTTGAGAAGCAGAAAGGCCTGTTTGTGAACATAAGGTGATTATTTACAATTCAGTAAAAACGATGCTGAATGATAAGAAAGAAAAAAATGGCAAAACAAAGAGCACCAAGAAGAAGCATCTGCCTCAACTCAATAATTCTATAATGATTGTTATGAAGACAACTCAAAGAGGAAATAAGGAAACGATACCTTACAAAGTGCTCTATATTCTTTTTGAAGACGCTTGACACAAGATTTTTCTGCCATTCCACAACTTCTGGATGACAATATCAGCAAGATGGCGTTGAAGGCTGCCCCATCACAAAATTTAGAATTTGTAAGTTAATAAGCAAGAAGTGAAAATATGGGGCATGCCTTACGTACATAACCTTCAAAATTGTATATCATATTCACTGTAAAGAACTTCATTCAAAATAGCAAAATCACAGCATATTTTAACATTGAGATGTCATTTTCCAATTAGAAGTGCATCTTCATTTTACCTCAATAATTTGTTTGTCATATGTTTTGACAATATGTCCTGTATTCTCAACATTCTGTAATTACAAATCAAAACATGCAATTATGAAAAAAATCACCCATATACTTCTTACATATGGAAGCTGCCACTTATGAAAGAAAGAACCCATAGGTTGTTGTCAATTATGTGAGATCACACGTACAAGTTGTGAAGATCACTGAGAGATCAATCAAAGAAAAGCTAAATAAATGTGCCATAATGTGCGGTTTTATAAGGATTTTCCCTACATCTGTTGTGAAAAAGGTGAATGTATAAAACAGAATAGGATTGCTAATTGCTTGTATTGTCCTCTATGGTGCTACAAGATAGCTCTAGTCAATAGCCTAAAGGAAAAGTGCTGACAAAACTAAATGGGTTCCACCCATATTTTTACTTAGGCGGAAGAGGCTTCCCAAGAGGGATATAACCAAGGTAGCTCTTCCCCCCCCCCCCCAAGAGAAAAGGAACAGATACAATTAAGAGAATAATATATAAATACACACATAAAAAGAAGGATAAAGCATCCTCCTAATAAACGGGAAAAAGAAAACAGAAAAAGGAAAAATCAATCTAAACTGCAAAGAAGCCATGCACAGTCCCTCCTGATAGCTTCCAATTCCGAACATTTAAAAGCTTCCATGTCATAGCATCACAATGGATTTCAAAAATGAAACCAGGCCATCACAGAGAACAAGAGGGCAACGGTTTGGAAAAATTTGGAGTGTTCCGACCTGATCCCATAAGGAGATAATTGCACAACCCCCTATATAAAGCCTCACCTCTTTATTCCTTCGAATACCAATTACGGGGATCCTTATATAAGTTTAGCACATAAGACGAAAGGTCAGCGTACCCACGTGGAGACACAATACATTTTTCAATTACCCTTTTGAAATGACATCAATGGCACTAGAACATCCAAGAAATATTTAATTCTTCTGAAGATTGAATTCACGAAAAGAGAAGTTGATAACCCTAGAAACCTCCTATGGAATCTTGTTCATTCATTAATGGTGATAATATTAAAAGAACTCGACTGTGAATCCATATTTGGTGAAATCCTTAACGAAAAGTTTGGGTAAACGATGAGCATGTTCCCATCGTTGCATGATTTAGTTAAAATTGGTTCGCGATTGTGTAGAAATCAAATACGACGATCAATCATCGGAAAAGAAAACAATAAAAATTGCACAAAAAAATTACAAAATCAAAATCTAAAGATCCGTAAAGAGCAGAGAAGGCAGAACTCCAAGAAGAGCAAAAAGGAGGATCGTGATGGAGAGTTACCTGAGAGAGAGAGAGAGAGAGAGAGAGGGAGGAGTGTTGGATGTTTAGATTTGGAATTCAATAATGAGTTGTGACTATGCGGACATTTCTCCTCTCTATTTCCCTCCCCCTTGAAGTTTCCCCAACCTTCCGCCGGTGCACACACCACGCCCTTCCGTTTCCCCTTCACATAATTCCCATATGGGATTTTTACCTAAATAATATTTTTTTATTTAAATTATTTAAATAGCGATTTTTTTTTTCAAATATAGCGATGTCACGGTTAGATATCATAATATGCATTATTCATAAAGTTATTTTTTAAAAATTTATATTACTGTCCACGACATCAAGTATGCGATCCTTATCACGACATCATCGAGCTAGAGTTACAAAACCCTAACTCCATTCTTATTTTCTCTTTCCGCCAACCTCTCATCCTCTCTATACCGACACACCCTAAAAAAAAAAAAAAAAAAACCTTCATTCTTTCATTTAAGCGGTGGAACCCTAAGTGTAAAGAGCACGGTGGAACCCTAAGTGTAAAGAGCACAGATCGAGTTTGTTTGGCTTTAATTTCGTGATCGTTTCACTTCAAAGTGTCGATTAGGTAAGATATTCATTCATTTTTTTTCCTGCTCCTACAAAAGATACTAGAGTTCTTCTTTCCTAATTTGTTTTCCTGAGTATCTACTACTTCAAATATGTTCCTTTCGCCTCCATCTTGATGCTATATTTTTCTAATCCTTTTGTTCTTGCATGCCTTTTTTTTTTCTTCTCTTGTTCATTGAATCTGCCAATCAATTTAGGGTTAAACTGTGCATGCCTTCGAATTTGTCGATGATCATGCTACTTCTTCATACTTTTTTTTCAACAATTTAGGGTTTTCTTCTCTTGTTTTTCATGCTAGAGGAAAAAAAAAACAGAACAAAAAAAAATTGTTGAAACTTTGATACTCATGCCATTTGTTCATGCCTTTTTCTTTTTCTTTTTAACAATATAGGGTTTTCTTCTCTTGTTTTTCATGTTGAAAAAAAAAACAATAAAATTGCAATTAAATCTGTTAAGAAAATTGTTGTCGAATTCTAATATTTTGATGATAACAAAGTCCTACACATGTTACTAATCTTTTTATCAATTATGTAGAGTTTATAAGTTAATTTTACAGAATTTTAAGTCATAAAAGTACTTGGCATAGAAATTGGGTAGAACCAATAAGTTGGGTAGAAACAGTCGAAATTTAGATTTTCAGAATAGCTGGTTACTTCTATGATTTTAATTTATTTTCAAGAACTAACCAGCATGTTAAATATAGATTGAGAACTGTACTTAACCCTTAAACTTGTCCAAATAGGTAATTCAAATTCAAATTTCTTGGAAAGATTAAATGTAACATTTTACAAAAGGTAAAAATAAATTTTAAGTTTTGAGGCATTTTTTTCAACAACTACAAGCAGGTTTTCAGGAGAGATTTACTTGAGTAAATCTTATCCAGTAGTTAAGTTTTTTGAAATTTGAATACTTTATCTTTAAGAAGATTGTTGGTGTTTGAATTTGAAAAATAACAACAGTAAAAATCAAAGATTTTGATGGAGAAAATCAAACTCAAAATGAACAACTTTACTATATTTTTTTTTACAGCAGTAAGTATGCTGAGAAGTCAACTTTGCAGCTTTAAAACTTGACGTTGGTAACCAGTTTTGCAAGCACACTTTCTCGGATTTAGAATGCAATATACATAGAATATTCAACATATTTTATAGAGTTATTTCGATTTCTTGGGAGTGAGTGTTGGAATTAATCGATTCACATGTGCGGGGGAAGCAACCAAACAATTTTCGAAAAAAATAAAATAGATCGGGTATAAGGTTACCTCAATACGCAGAGTCTCCAAAATGATCGATCTGTACGTCCCTCGATCGGATCTCGTGGTCGGGATGGTGATCACGATATTAATCGAACCACCACTACAAACCACGACACCTCAATCCACAGTCCGGCGATCCAAATGACACGAAAAATTTCCTACTCGGAATTTCTCTTAGACCCTCTATATTCTCTCTCTAGAGAATATATTTTCTCAAGTGTTGTGCAATTTTCTCTCAAACCATTCACACACATGGCTGCCCCCAAAAATCTCACACACAGGAGAGATTAGTCTCCGTTAGAAATCTATTCTAATTATGAGGGAATAAAATGGGAAGAGAATAATAGAGTTATGGGTAAGTGGGAGTTACCCCACTAACCCTACTCCAAATGTCTAAAATGCACCTCGTGGGCATCCTAAATTAATATCTCTCACTTGTACATGAGGCCATTTTGCGTCCGTTACTAAATCACAACTCATGCGATCTATCACATCACCTTGCTGGACTTTCATACAGGATTGGATATCGTGTGACCGGCGAGTATACCTGCAAGTAAAGACCTCTCGATACACCTGTTAAGATGATCGAAAAACCATCGTTAGTATAAAAAATAACTCGCTGCACCCCAAATCCAAAACCAATTACATCCATCGAGCTACTTTTCTCATCGAAAGTAATCCCTAATAAACGCTTGACTGTGTATCCACTATTATGCTTACATCCCAACATGGATAGACATAATACGCTAGCCGGTGAATACAATATAGTGATGTAATGTCAATTGGTCTTTCTTTTCCCAAACTCGAATCTATTAGTCTCAATTCAGCTGTTTTCCTAAACCTGTCTCTCAGATCTCAATTTATCTTCCGGGCCATCGGTAAATAGACTAAAGTAGCAACACTGAGCTAAGACTTCTAGAAACAGTCGAAAGTGATAAGGGTATAAGAAATCTCACCTAATGGAACTCGGGTCTCACACAGTGAGAACGAGGATCTAAATCGGTCAATGTCTCAAATAATGCTCCCACTATTCCTGGTCGATATATCACACGCGGTATGAAACGCGTGCCATAGTGTTATTTTCTCATCTCTCAAAGGGCATATATCAGATTTCTCTAACACTGTACAGGTATAGGACTCAATCTAAACATAAGACTTTACCCAGAAATCTCAGAGAGAGTATCTCAGAGACAATATCACTAGTCGCAGATGATATCTGATATCTCTAATCTGGCTACTTACAGACAATATGGATGTGGGTACGTCCATGTCGGTCTAACACTGTGCAGGATGTGGCTACTTACAGAATTCTCCCATCTCTCAAAGGGCATATGTCATATTTCTCTAACACCGTGCAGGTATAAGACTCAATCTACACATAAGACTTTACCCAAAATCTCAGAGAGAGTATCTCAGAGACAATATCACTAGTCGCAGGTGATATCTGATATCTCTAATCTGGTTACTTACAGGTAACATGGATGTGGGTACGTCCATGTCGGTCATATCACATATGATCTCATCCTGAACACGTATCAGGGCGACTTCTGTTCTAGTAGGGCCACTCTCAGAGCCTCTTACACTTAGAAACCATCTCATCTCTGCTCACTCAGAGTTGGAGGTGGTTACTCGTGTAAGAGAGTCAACCACGCCTGCCTGACATATCATTTATCACAATATATCACAAAATATATAACAATAAAATAGTGCAATAAATAAACTCGTGACTCAATTATGCACACATGTCATATATATACAATACAATAAGTATCGGTACAATGTGAAAAATGTCAATATACACGCAAACTCAATGATTCATATATCTCATATAGGAATATCTCACAATGGATTTATTTAAGGGATTAGCCAACACGCTGTATAGTAGTGTACTTAATTTGTCACTTCACCATTCTCGGTGATATCTCTCATAACGTGGTATTATGTATCAATGTGTTTGGACTTATTGTGATATTTAGGATCTCAGGTATGGTCAATAGCGGCTTGATTTTCTCAATAAATCATCCACTGACCTCCTATTATTTGCCACAATCCCTAAGTGATCCAAAAATCTCTGGAGCCAAATACTCTCCTGAACTGCCACTGAGCGTACCACAAGTTCAGCCTCTATCATAGATAGAGATATATAGGTTTGCTTCTTGCTACTCCAAGACAGCAAAATCTGATATCGATTTGCATACATTCAGATCACCAACCCAGTTAGTATCTGAATACCCAATAAGATGCAAATCACCTCCTCCGTAACACAAGGAGAGGTCTGTAGTTCTCTCGAGATATTTTGAAATCCTTTCACTGCTCTTCAGTGATCCCTTCTAGAATTCGATCGATACCTAATTACCATACTGACTGCAAAGCTAATGTCTGATCGTGTACGTAACATTACGTACATCAGACTACTCAGTGCACTGATACAAGAGATTCTACTTATCTCCCTTATCATTTCCTGATTCATAAGACATATCAAGAACTAGGCTTTTAACCTTTTAGCGATAAGAGTATCTTTAGGGTCGTAGTCGATCTTCTCAAAGCGCTCGAAAACTCTCTTGATGTTGGACTCCTGTGAAAAGTCAACATCTGTCTCGAGCGATTCATTTGGATCTTAACTTCGAGGAAGAACTGAGTCTCACCCATGTTATTCATATCAAGACTCGACAATATCCACGTCATCATGGTCATCAGATACTCTCTGTTGTTCTCAATCAATAGAATGTCATTCACACACAAGAACATGATCACAAAAGAGTCAAAAGAACGTATAAGATATACGCGATGATTATTCTCAATCGTCACGAAACTGTGAGATATCACCTCCTCGTGAAATCTCAAACGCCACTGCCTGGATTGATGATTAAGGTCATATGTCGACTTTCAAAGTCAACGGACCTTATCATCATGATCTATAGGAATAAAGCCAGATGGTTGTTCCTTGTAGATCTCCTCATTCAAAAACTCCCACTCAGGAGGACAGTTTTAACGTTCATCTGGTTTCACTTCAGATCCATGTCATGTCCACGACAATAGCTAAAAGTAAACGGATCGAGATAATCTCGCTCTCAATCTTAGTAACCCCTAATTATCAGACGAGCCTTATACCTCTTCACTGATCCGTCGGCTTTTCTCTTGATCTTGAGAACCTACTTGTTCTCAACGGCCTTATTATCCTCAAGTAAATCAACTAGATCTCAGATCACGTTGATTCTTATCAACTCCTCTCACCCATGGCCTTTAATCAATGGTCCTCCACAGAACCCTCAAGAGCCTCTAGGACTATTTAAGATTTCTCATAATTCTTAAAAGTCATACTGGGAGCCTCTCCCTCAATCGGGAAGCGACGGTTAGGTATGCGTCCTCGACTACTCTTAAGATGAGAGGAAACCTTTTTACCTCTAGATGGATTGCACCCATTAGAATTAAGATCCGTAATAGATTTTAGGTTCCACCGCTGTGATCAGCTAAACTACTAGACTCATCCATCTCATAGGAGGTAAAGTCCCAATTGATTTCACCTCTCATAAAGAAATCATTTTCAAGAAACTCGACATCATGAGGTCCAATCTCAGTGAGAGTGTCGTCCGTATGCTCACCCAGAACATATTCCCTTTGGAGTGTTCTGAGTATCTCATAGAGATACACCTCCTTTCTCGCAGGCCTAACTCGCCGTGTAAATGCGAGAAACAGTAAATATAGGCGGCACAACCCCATAATCTCAAATAGTTAAGGTCAGGTTACCTTCCTGTCCAAAACTCATATGCGGTACTAATTGCAGACTTCAATAGAACACGATTGAGGACGTAGACTGCAGCCAATAACACATTTTCTCAATGGGAAACGTGTAAATTAGCATGCGCCATCATCGACCTCATCGTCTCAAACAAAGTCATATTCATCTCTCTCAGCTACTCTACTCCATTGAGTAGCAATGAATAGTCAATTTCTCGTAATACCCTTCTTGAAACAGAACTCTTCAGACAAATACTCGCACTCTCGATCGGTTATGAGAATCTCCACTCTCAAGTCTAACTGATTCTCAATCTCGCTAATAAATCTCCTGAGACACCTCAATGCCTCAGACTTGCGCGAGATCAAATAGACGTAACCGAAACGTGTGTAATTGTCTATGAACATAATAGAGTACCAAACTCCATTTCGGGTTCTCTCGTTCATAAGGCCATAGATATTTGAGTGAACCGACTACAATGGAGTCCTAACTCTCATTGCAATATCGAATGATTTTCTTGTAACTTTGCCACCCAAGCAAAACTGGTTAGTTGGTCCAACAGACCACTCACTGCTAACCGGTTCATCCTCTCTCATGCTAGGAGGATAACAAGAAACATCATTAAAAAAAAAATCATCTCCAGTGCATATAGTCCCTCATGGACCAAACCAAAACTAATTAAAGAATTGTCGTAATTAATGAAAATTATAAAATTTCCAAATTAACAGAGCATATCCTAGGTTTAGAATAAGTTTCGGCAAATATTTGGAGCGTAAATGACGTACATAGTTTAACAACTTTACAATTCTAACTTGCAAGTGCAAATCTCTCTGATGTTAACAAAACGCTCCATTCCCCACGTAAAATCCTCCTACTTGAGGACTCAGTCGGTGGAACTCTATATATGTGCTCCTGTCTCGAGCTTCGTAGTCGGTAGCTCCTGAATTTACAATCCATAAAAGAAAGAAATCAACGAGCTTCTCAAACCATATAAAGAAGGAAGAGATAATTTTCACTCGTCGCACTTACAAGTGAAATGACCAAGTTTGCTATAGATGTAACACTTATGAGTATGTGTTACTCACCTCTAGATGCTCCTACTCGAGCTCACTGGACCTATTCACATTAGTGAAAGTACGAGTACTCTCATCGTATGTGAAATATGTTTTTCATGGTTTCCCATGAATCAGGTAAAGAACTGGATCGCACCCAGCACTAGAAAATATATCCAAAATAGGCTCATTCATATTCCCCTACTCGGCGATCATACTCGACATTTTTATCAAATATTGCATCATCATATGATCAACCATTTACTTATAAGTTATTAAACTTATAAATCAGTATCCTCGTCTCAGAATCCGTAAGAGTATCACAATACTCTTTATAGGGTGAGCCAAACCAATAAGGCCGTAGGATATTGCTCATAGACTGAGATGACATCATCGTGCATGCTATTCAGGAGGACTGCACTAACTCGGCCATCATTCCTCTTCCATGCACGTAATGTCTCATAATCATGTCTCTCTGAGGTGTGGTACCCTCCCCGGGGTCCACCATCTCAAGTCTCCGAATTTTAATTAGATCTTGCTCCTCGAGGATAAACTGAATCTACCGGTGAAAAATCTTGTAATTATCACTATTCAATTTTATCCTCCTTACAATGATCTAATACGATAATTTTTCAAGCAGTCTTTCAGACTTTAGTGATTATCAATGCTTATTCTCATATTTTGTGTACCCTACGAATTAACAAGATACAAATGATTCGAATACAAACCCCAAGACAAGCGTATGAATCAACAGATACCATACACCACAATTCGGGATTGCATTTCATCATTCGGAGTAGGATTCGGTATACAAAAACCTACAAAAAGTCACTTTTATGGATGTGAGACTCTAAAAAATTGAAAAAATTTCAATTTTAGGTAGCCTCAAGCGTCGCCAGGGGTCCCACGCGCCTCTACGCGCTCGCACGCGCGCTCGACCCTCTTGCGTGGTTCGGTTTTGGACTCGGGCGTGGTTCGGATCCCGGATCTGGTTCGGGTTCGCGGTTCTGGTACCATGTCAAGCTCGAGTTGGGGGGACACATGTCTGGGTCGAAACCGACCTGGACAACCCAGACCAGTTCACGCGTCTTAGGCACACGTGAACCCCACGCGCCTCATTCCTTGCGCTACATGCGTCTGGGAGTTGGGCTTCATCTTCTTCGCCCGACTCCTCTGCAACCGGGTTTTTCGACCCGATATCTGGAAAACTTATTTTTGACTTGATTTTCTGACGGATTTCGACTGGAAAATTTAATTCAAACCTCCTTTAATCATTTTAATTCAATTTTATAAAGGATTAATGCTTGAATCTGTCGAATCAAGAACCCAAAGTTGCAGCCCTCCGCGGCCATTTTCGAAAAATCCAGTTTCTGGCGATGACTCATCACAAAATACATATCAAAATGCAGATCGGTACACGTAGAACACAAATCAACTCTTTATTTAGATCAAAATATCCTTAATCTCGATAAATCTAAAATCTAAAGGTTCGATCAATATTTGGGTCGAAAACTTTAACATCGATTTTCATGACCCTATTGTGCTCAAAAAATTTTGAAAAAATTATATTCATGTTCTACGTGTTGTGGATAATCTCATGGTGCAATCGGATTCACGAAACTCATCCATGACCTGATCCCTAAATTTAATACCCTACATTTTTTATACCCGAAAATTAATTTCAAAAATTATTTTCAATTAATCCAACAAAAGCTTTAATACCAATGGTTGAATTAATCAATTCACATGCACAACGGAAGCAACCAAACAAATTTTGAAAAGAATAAAATAGATCGGGTATAAGGTTATCTCAATCCGTAGAGTCTCCAAAATGATCGATACGTACGTCCCTCGATCGGATCTTGAGGCTGAGATGGTGATCACGATGTTAATTGAACCACCACCGTAATACCATGATGCCTCAATCCACAGTCCGACGATCCAAATGACACGAAAAATTTCCTACTTGAAATTTCTCTTAGACCCTCTATATTCTCTCTCTAGAGAATATATTTTCTCAAGTGTTGTGCAATTCTCTCTCAAGCCATTCACACACATGGCTGCCCCCAAAAATCTCATACACAGGAGAGATTAGTCTCCGTTAGAATTCTATTCTAATTATGAGGGAATAAAATGGGGAGAGAATAATAGAGTTATGGGTAAGTGGGAGTTACCGCACTAACCCTACTCCAAATGTCTAAAATGTCCCTCGTGGGCATCCTAAACTAATAGTGAGATATTAAATCTGGAAGTAGACTACTTGAACAGTCGGTGAATCTATCTGTTGGAGTGTGTGTGATATTGTTTTGTATTTGTTTGTACTGTAAAACTTCAGTAAACTTGGGAAAAGTGTGAGAAACACTTTTATGGGTAGATAGGCTAGTTGGGTGAGAGTTAAAACTATTTTCTTATTGGACTAAGCCATTTTCAAGAAGGAAATGTGCAGATCGTCAATAAAGAAAAATTGTACTCATGTTTGTAACTCTTTGTGCATAGTGAAAACTAGATATCGCTAGACCCTGATTTGCTGAACTAGAAAAATGGGCGTAAACATAAGACCGAACCACTATATATTGGGTTTGATCTCTTTATCCATTCTCTTTAATTTTTGTACTTATATTTGCATATTTTATATAGTTTGGCCATATGTTTAATTAAAATTTTAAGTAAAATAAAATCTAGAATTTAAAATCAATCAATTCAATCACCTTCTTGATTATATAGGGACAAACAAAATCAAAATTTATGTGAGTAAAGAAAATTGTTATAAATGTTTAAAAAGAAAAGAAAAAAGAAAGAAAGAAAAAAAAAAAACAGAACATTGTTGATATCAAAAATTATAATCGTTTGAACTTATTATGTATTCTCTCGGCATTGTCTATGCTCTTTGAACATTGTTTTATCATTCTCAATTTAAGTTTGCAATTGTATGTTATAGTGAATGCTAAAGTTGTTAATTTTGTATTGGTTATTATTGTAATTCATTTTCAATTTAAGTTTGCAATTTTATATTATAGTAAGTGCTAAAATTGTTAATTTTGTATTGGTTATTATTATAATTAATAGAAAAAAGAAAAATAGTTGATAACCATGTAAGATTGGTGCTTTATTAGGGGGTCAAAATGGTGGAACTAAAATTGATTATCAGTATAGTGTAAAGTCTAAAAGGGGTGTTTTGGTTGATAATAATATTTGATGGCAGAAGTTTATAAATATATTGTATCGCATAAGTGAAATTGATTTTAGACAATTCAAGCTGAATTTATCATGTAGATATCCCCTTACTCTGGTTAATCTCTTTCATATTGTATATTACTGGTGGAGGATGATGAATTTTTGTCAAAGGTATTGTCACTTTCAAAATATATTCCGGGTTTGACATCAGTTGAACTTTTCTTGAAGCAAGAATCAATTATGAGTACACCAATTGGTCCACATGTGGTAGAAAATGAGTCAAACTTCCTAGGTAGATCATTTGAGGGAGTGAAAATTTTTGGAGAATACGGGCATAATTGTGACCACTTCTACCACTGTAGAATGAATGGATTCTCAACTAGGTTATATTAGAGATATGACATGAGAGACAATCCAGCGATTTAGACGTATGCCATCTAAGGGTTACCGTCCTTCGACATCTATACAAAGAGCTACTGATCCAAAAGTTTCATCCACTTCTGGTACTGCTAGTCCCTAAAACGAACATATGGAGATACTTATGTCATATTCGTATCTGACTCCTACTCCTACTCGGGCATTTACACTTGTTACTAACAATGTTCACAACATTGCATATAGCCATGATTGTTGATGTTTTGATATTTTGGTGGTGGTCATAGTTGAGATTGTTTCATTATCAGTGTTTTGGTGTTTTGTTGATTATTGGTGTTTTGATTTATTGGTTGGCCATAGTGCAGTTGTTGGTGTTTTGGTATTTTGATTGGTCATATTTATTTTGGATTGAAATTATTTTGTGGTGCGGAGTATGTGATAATGCGCAATAAGTCGAATTCATTGTTTATATTATGATTTTATTTTGAATTGATTATTGCACTAAATGATAGATTTTATGGTTTTTTATTATTAGGTAGTTGAAATTGGAAGATATGGACAAAATGAGTTTAAAAAGACAATTTGGAACTAAATGAAGCAAACATCATTTGGACCTATGAAAAAAAGAAGAAACTTGATTTTTTCAGTTTTATTTAATTTCAGTAGAAATTTTACTTTAAGTAAAATTATTTTAGGAGTTAATTTTTCTTTTCCTATTTTAGAAGAGTTCTTTTTTTTTTTTTTTTTTGGGAAAAAAGCCCTTTTGACCTAAGAGAAAAAAAAAAAGAAAGGTGCACATTCAGAATTTCCAAATAGGGCCGGCTGCTCATTATTCTCGATTCTCTCAAGAGGACGACAACTGTTCATTATAAAAGGGATACAAGGATGGCTGCTGGGGACATTCTTCTTCGTCTCTTATAACATATATTTTCTTTCTTTTTATTTTTCTTTTCTTTTATTGAATATTCACCATGATGAGTGGTTAGTTTATTTTTCTGATTCAAGAGAAATTTTTATTCGATTGTTTTCACTGTGAGGTTATGTTTTTAATTTAATTTCTTGTCCTTTTAATTCAAGTATTCATTGATTCTTGATTTTATTTATATGAAAAATTTGTATTGGTTAATCTGACAATTTAATTCAATATTAATTTTTTTCTATTGCTATTCAAGATTTCAGTGATCCGTAATTATCATGAATGAATGGTACAAGTAGAAACTAGGTTAATTTTATTTATGGATCTTTTACCGGTATTCATATTTAACTTAGGGAATCGATGGAATAAAATTAAATAATTACGGCTATCCCAATTATTTATATTTTAATTTAACTGTTTTCAAAAATTTTAATGCTATCATTATATTGATATGGAACGCTATCGTGTCTAGTCGATTAATGATAAGTTTTGATTGGATGTTGGATTTGGTAAATTAATTTAGAAAAATACAAGATTTATTACGGCTATCCTAATAAATCTAAGATTAAATGATTGGATTGCATGAAAATATTTTTAACCTATGATCAGTGAAATAATTGAATGTCGTGAACGCTTAGATCAGAATTTTGGTATATTGATTTTCTTTCAATATTTATTATTTTCATTGTTAATTTGTTTCTTAATTTTTTATTTGTTATTTTTAATTTATAAATTTATTTGACAAACCCTCATTTTTATTTTTAACAGTTAACTAAGAAATTAAATCAATTTAATTCCATTGGAATTTGATCTGGTACCACTATTGTTATAAATTTATCACATCGAGGAATCAGTATTAATTTTGAAGGTTTCAACAACCCGTCAAAATTTTGGTACCGTTGCCGGGAAACTACACTAATTTCTTAGTTTGTGTTTTTTTTACTTGTTTATTGATTTTTGAAGAGAAAAAAAATATTGATGGAAATTCATGAAAGAACTTTGAAAGAATTAACTGCACCAATTTGGAAACAACCATCCTTGTGCATCGAGCATCCAACTCAAGAGGTAAGTCACTCAGCTCTTGAAAATCAAAATTTTGAACTAACTGTTTTGATCCGTCAATTAGCTGTAGGGCAATCACAGGTAGCTACGATTTGTGACATATGCTCAATATTCGGACATCCTACGGATATGTATCTAACATCGCAAGAAAAATTTTTTCAACAAGTAAATACCGTATGAGGATTTCCTACCCAATCTCAACATACATATGATCCTTATTTCAGCAATTATAATTTTGAATGGAGGGATCATTCAAATTTGGATTATGGGAATCAAGGAGAGCAACCAAGACATCTATCTCAATTTTTTAATAGACTATCACCAATACCTGAACAATCCTCTAATTCAGGTATGTCACTAGAAAATATTGTAAAAGCTCTCGCAACTAACACCCAACAATTTCAACAGGAAACGAGAGCCAGCTTTCAAGAAATAAGAGTTAGCATTCAAGAAACGAGGATGAGCTTACAAAACTTGGGAAATCAAATCACTCAGCTAGTCACTTCGGTTAGTAATTTTGAGGCTCGAATTTCAGGAAAATTATATTCACAAACGGTAGTGAATCCCAAAGAAAACGTCACTGCGATAATGTTGAGAAGTGGGAAGGAACTTCAATCAATCTCTACTCCATCTAAAAATGTGGATGAAGAGAAGGACGTAGACAAAGAAGATGAATGCATGCATAAAAATTTAATCAAGATAATATTTGAATCCTCTTTGTCTAACACTTCTAACCAGGTTGTACCACTTTTTACTAGCAAATTAGAGAATTTAGAGAAGGAAGTGAAGAAATTAAGAGGTGATGAAATTGGTGAGAATGTGTCTGATGTGATCAAGAGAACTTTACCCGAAAAATATACAGATCCAGATATATTCACTTTATCTTGTGTTATAGATAAGAAAAAAATTGAGCATGTCATGTTAGACTTAGGAGTACTAGTAAATATCATGCCTTATTCAATTTATAGTGTTATGAAATTAGGTCGCGTAAAAGAAACTTTTTTTTTATTCAATTAGCTGACCATTCTTATGTTTATCCGGAGGGAATTGTTGAAGATGTTTTGGTACAGGTTAACAAACTAATTTTTTCGATTGATTTTTACGTCTTGAAAATGGAAAGAGACACCATCATAGATTCAGCACCACTTCTATTAGGAAGACCATTCATGAAAACATCAAAAATTAAAATAGATGTGGATGAAGGTACTCTCTTTGTCGAGTTCGATGGCGAGATTATTAAATTTATTATTTTTGATCCTATGAAATATCCAAATGAATGTCAATCAATTTATTTTATTGATATTGTTGATTTAATTATACAGGAAATTTGTGAAGAAAAACGTGTTATTTATTTTGATTCGAATGCAAAATTAGATATGAAAGGGAAGTTATATGAACCTCCTGAGTTAAAGTTGAAGCCTCATTGGAAAAAAAATAAAAAATAAAAAAATGTTGAACATAAAGACGTTAAACAATTGCGCTTGTTGGGAGACAATCCAATATTTTTTTTTCTTGAATTTGTTTAGTTTGTTATTTAATTTCTTAATTAATTAGGAGTATTTGATTAGTGTTATTTGTTTCTTCTTTTAATTTTTGTAGGTACTCGAGATAAAAAATTTTAAGAGTTGCATCAAGCCAAGAAACACCAAAACAATTAAAAAAAAAATGGATAGAAGCAATCTTGGTGTTAAGAGATGATCACGTGGTTTTCACTTGTGAAATCAGAATTTTGGACAGAAGCAGTCCTGACATTAGGGCGTGATCACGCGGTTTAAGGAGAGGAATAATTTTTTTTTTGTAGAAGCACTCTCTCTTCCATATGATCATGTGGTCTTAAGAATTCTCATATTCATCTTTACAGTTTAACCTTTTCAAAACCCTCCGCAACCTCACTATCACCATAGGGGATTTTTCTCTCTTTACTTTTTTTTGTTGTCCTATTTTTATATATTGCATTGGGTGATTTTTTTGAGACTTGCTGCGATTTTAAAATTATACTAGTTTTTTTTCTTTTTTCTCACCTTTTGCATACATTGAGGACAATGTAAAATTTAGGTATGGGGGATGATCTTATGCATTCATGTTATTTATTCTATTTTTCTTGGAATTTCATATTCTTTTGATTTTTGTTTGAAAATAATTTTGAGTTAGTATACGTTGTTGATTTAAGTTGAAACGCATGAAAGAGATAAGTGTGATTAGTTGTTTTTGGATAAAAAATGTTTTAAACGTTCCATTGACTTTGATGATTGAATTAGATGAAAATGTACAAAATTTGATACAAATTTAAACACTTTTGTGAGCTATTGAGCCTTAAGAGCATATCATTACATTTGCTCTAATCTTTCTTCATGAGTGTGCATCAATCATAGTGTGTTTATTCTAGAACTTGGTTTGCTATATATTTTGAGACCACATTCATGAGTCCATGCATTAATATGATGGGGGCAATTAGGTTTACACATTTTAGTTATCTCAAAAATACATTTCCGTGCATATTCATCCCCTAGTGAACCAAATTGAGCATTTATTTCTTTTTTTTTAATAACCGCATAAATTTATACACAACCTTCTTTTTATGCTTAATCTTCTTTTTAATACTCATATCAAAGAAATATGTGTTTAGAGTTTGAATGAGTGGTTACTTGTAAAGAGAATTAGAGAATTTTATGTTGGGGATTGTTTTTTGATATTTATTCATACAATTTGGGAAAAGTTATGCATGCACTCTTTATTCATTATCGAGATTGTTATTCGATTGTTTTTAAAAAAAAAAGAGAAAAAAAGTTCCCAGAAAATTCAGATGAGGGAATTTGAAAAAAAAAGAAAAAAAAAACGAAAAAAGAAAAGAGAAAAGAGAAATTCCCATGAATTGAAGTTGGAGAATTAAAAAAAAAATCAGAAATTTGGAACGAGGAATGAGATGATCTTGCTTGGGATATTTTTCTATGGATTGACTGTACTTCATGTTATGGGATGAATTTGATAGTAGGAATGTTTTGTAATCTTTAACATGCTTCTTTGGTATGCATTACACATCATATTTATCTTTTATCATATCTTTACCCAAACCAAGTTACAACCCTTATAAAGACCCCTGGATTTTTTTTTTTTTAAATTCATATCATTAGTGGTGGAGATTTGATTAATAAGCAAACTTTTGGTAATATCATGCTATGTTTTGATTTTGAGAGTATTGATAAATTCCCTTAAATATTTTGAGTGAATAGGGTGATTTTTTTGTGAGGGTATTGAATTTTGGTATATTGAATTCTGATGAAATTATTGAATCTGTTGGGATGTTTATAATTTCTTTTAAAGGTTATAAAACTATGATCAATTGTTCTTTGAATTGTTATTTTGGTTTGAATGTTTCAATGTGTGCTACTTGGAATTATTGAATAATGAAATGAATGAGAGAAAGGAGTAAAGAGGTGAATAGTTAAGAGGAACTGGTATAGTGAATGATTGAGGATAAGCATTGGTTTGGTGTGGGGAAATTTGATAATGTGCAATAAGTCGAATTCATTATTTATATTATGATTTTATTTTGAATTGATTATTGCACTAAATGATAAATTTTATGGTTTTTTATTATTAGGTGGTTGAAATTGGAAGATTTGGACAAAATAAGTTTAAAAAGGCAATTTGGAACTAAATGAAGCAAACATCATTTGGACCTATGAAAAAAAGAAGAAGCTTGATTTTTTTAGTTTTATTTAATTTTAGTAGAAATTTTACTTTAAATAAAATTGTTTTAGAAGTTAATTTTTCTTTTCTTATTTTAGAAGAGTTCTTATTTTTTTTTGGAAAAGATCCCTTTTGACCTAAGAGAGAGAAAAAAAAAGAAAGGTGTACATTCAGAATTTCCAAATAGGGCCGGCTACTCATTATTCTCGATTTTCTCAAGAGGACGGCAACTGTTCATTATAAAAGAGACACAAGGACAGCTGCTGGGGACATTCTTCTTCATCTCTTATAACATATATTTTTTTTCTTTTTATTTTTCTTTTCTTTTGTTGAACATTCACCACGATGAGTGGTTAGTTTATTTTTCTGATTCAAGAAAAATTTTTATTCGATTGTCTTCACTGTGACGTTATGTTCTTAATTGAATTTATTACCCTTTTAATTCAAGTATTCATTGATTCTTGATTTTATTTATATAAAAAATTTATATTGGTTAATCTGACAATTTAATTCAATATTAATTTTTTTCTATTGCTTTTCAAGATTTCAGTGATCCGTCTTTGTTATGAATGCATGGTACAAGTAGCGACTAGGTTAATTTTATTTATGAGTCTTTTACCGCTATTCATATTTAATTTAGGGAATCGATGGAACAAAATTAAATAATTGCAGCCATCCCAATTATTTATATTTTGGTTTAACTATTTTCACAAATCTTAATGCTATCATTATATTGATATGGAACGCTATCGTGTCTAGTCGATTAATGATAAGTTTTGATTAGATGCTAGGTTTGATCAATTAATTTAGGAAAATATAAAATTTTTTACGACTATTCTAATAAATCTAAGATTAAATGTTTGGATTGTAAGAAAATATTTTTAACCTATGATCAGTGAAACAATTGAATGTGGTGAATCCTTGGATCAGAATTTGGTAGATTGATTTTCTTTTAATATTTATTATTGTCATTGTTAATTTGTTTCTTATTTTTTTATTTGTTATTTTTAATTTAAAAATTTATTTGACAAACCCCCATTTTTATTTTTAACACTTAACTAAGAAATTAAATCAATTTAATTCCCTTAGGATTTGATCTGGTACCACTATTGTTATAAATTTATCAAATCGGGGAATCAGTATTAATTTTAAGGATTTCGATAACCTGTCAGTAGGGTTATTTGGTGGGGGTAATAATTAAAATTGTTTTATAGTGTTTTGATTGCTCATGTTGGTTTTAGATTGTATTTATTTTTGTGATGTGGAGAATTGATGTTTTGAAGTTTGGTTGAAATTGTTTTAAAAAATTGGTAGTTTGAAATATGGTTTGTTGAATTGGTTGAATTTGTTGAAATTATTTTGGATTGTGATTATTTTGTGATTTGAATTGGTTGACCAAGGCTCGAAGAAGAAGTGCCCACGCCCAACATGGTCCTAACGTATTGTGAGTAGCCGGCCGAGCTAAGGACACAAGCGACACTGTGTAGGGTGCAGTACAGATATCATGGTGTGACCGTGACATGGATTTCACGCTCTTCGAGTGCAATATAGATGTTGCAATCAAGGATTGCAACTTTTTTTAAATGACGCTATCAGTGTTGAATGTTGTGATCTATAATCGCAATATTACTAGATTTAGAATAAAAAAATATTATTTAAATAATTTTAAATAAAAAAATATTATTTTAATAATAAACCCTCCTATATATTACAGTTTATAATACAATCATGCTTCTTCCTAAATTTCGCCTTTAACCTTAGTTAATGGTTCATCCACAATATGAATATTGACACAAGTTTAATAAATTTAACATTACAATTTTATATTTAATAACTTCTCAATAATTACTTGTAACTCTGTCTTTTGATTTTTTCTTTCAAACTCGAAAGCTTTTCATATACAAAAGTATTTATTTCTTCTTAAATGTTGTATTTTGTCTGACTTTGCCGGTCAAAAATTAATCAATAAGAACCGATGTATGCATGGAATAGTAGAAAGGTCTTCACAAATATCGCATTCTTCGGAGAAAACATGTCACTGTCTTCCATGGATAACATTGGTTTGAAGAGGAGACCCAAGTTCTGGGACTACAGCACCACTAGCTATGCTATTTATTCTGACACTCAAGGGTTCTACATCTGCTTCCTTCACCTCTTGTTGCTGCTCTCCATTTAACAACGAAGTGGACTCTTTCGGGTGGAGGCAACACTGGTGACTCCTCCAAAACAGGCTGCTCAGAAAGCTGCAGTTGGTTGTCAATGTACTCTGGCAGCATTTTTTCGAATACCACACTGCAATCAGAGAATCACAAAGAAATGTAAGCGGTATCTCAAAACCACGACTTAGGCTAAGCCCCAACGGAAGGACCCCCCCCCCTGGGGGGGGGAGGGAGCAGTCTAGAAGAAAGATAGTTCTTCAGGCCAGTTGCTCCAAATTTCGTGATCAAAACTAAGAACATATAGACCACATAATGGTATTTGGCAATGTTGGGCACATCTGGGTATTGGGAAACCACAGCACCAGCATACATCAACCTTCACTGATGCTTGTCTTCCATTTGACTGATTGTCAAACTAACTAGGTTATTCCAAGGCTCAAGCCACATGAAAAAGATGGGTTTATCTGCTACAATTATCAAGGGAACACCAACCTTCTGCAAGGTGTGAAGCTTCCATATTTTTCATGACAAAATTATCCAAAGAATATCTTCAATAATTTAAGATGAGGGCTCTGCTTCTCTTCAACTGTAGTTGTAACACTGCCAGTAGCAGGGCTGCCATCCGACTGTGAAAAGAAAAATACATTTAGTCTTAAAACCATATAGAATGTTTCCTATTCCAAAAGTTTAACGATTCAATAATGTTAGTGCAGCACATCCTCATATCTCAATTTTCTTAAGGCATCTCCATTGGTTGTTGAGAAAAGGATAACAGGGGCATAAAATAAACCAGCTTCAAGACCAACTAATCCACTAAAATTCTAACGGCTTTATATTTAACACACCTGGCCTGGGCAGAAGGAACTTGATAGATACCCTGTCACCATGGGAGTGTAGTAAACAATTTATTGGCCTGTAATTGATGCCATAAGAGTAGGAGATGGCCAATAGATTTATTATTGTTGAATATTTTAGTGACTCAATCACAGCGAAAGTATACATAATATTTTTCGAAAAAATAAAAATAGATTGTGTATATGATAAATACCTCAACGAATAGAGTTTCCAAAATGGACCGTACGTCCCTCGATCGGATCTCGCGGTCGGGATGGTGATCACGATGTTAATCGAACCACCACCGTAATACCACGACGTTGTAACCCTCAGTCCGGCGATCGTTGCGACGGGAAAAAATTCCCTACGTAGAATTTTTATCAAACTCTCATTTTATTCTCTCTCTAGTGAATAATTTTCTCTCAAGTTTTTACAAGCCTCTCTCATGGCGTTTTTAGATCTCACAGAATTCTCTACAGAATGGAGATGTTAGTCTCTTCATATGAATGTAATTCTACGTGAGAGAGAATTAAGGGAGGTATGGGTAAGTAGGAGTTACCCCACTAACCCTACCTAATTATCTAAAATGCCCCTCGTGGGCATCTTAAAACAATATCTCCCACTTGCAAACGAAGGCATTATACGTCCCTCACAAGATTACAACTCATGCAACCTTTCACATTACCCTACTGAACTTTCATACAAGATTGGGCATCGTGCGACCGACGAGTACACCTGCAAACAAAAACCTCTCGATGCACCTGTTAGGATGATTGAGAAGCCATCGTTAGTATCGAAATAACTCGCTGCACCCCAGATCCAAGACTAATTACATCTATCGAGCTACTTTCCTCATCGAAAGTAATCCCCAATAAATACTCGACTGTGTATCCATTATTATGCTTACATCCCAATATGGATAGGCATAATAGGCATGCCGGTGAATACAACATAATGATGTAATGTCAATTGGTCTTACTTTTCCCAAACACAAATCTATTAGTCTCAATTCAGCTGCTTTCATAAACCTGTCTCTCAGACCTCAATTTATCTTTTGGGCCATCGGTAAATAGACTAAAGTAGCAACACTGAGCCAAGATTTCTAGAAATAGCCGAAAGTGATAAGGGTATAAGAGATCCCACCCAATGGATCTCGGATCTCACACAGTGGGAACGAAGATCTAAATAATATCAATATCTCAAATAATGCTCCCACTATCTCTGATCCTCATATCACACGTGGTATGAAACGCGTGCCACAGTGTTATTCCCCCATCTCTCGAAGGACATATGCCAGATTTCTCTAACAGTGTACAGGTATGAAACTCAGTTTACACATAAAACCTTACCCAGAGATCTCAGAGAGAGTATCTCAGAGACAATATCACTAGTTGCAGGTGATATATGAGATCTCAAATCTGGCTATTTATAGGTAACATGGATGTGGTTACGTCCATGCCGGTCATATCACATATAGTCTCATCCTGAACACATATTAGGGTGACTTATGTTTTAGTAGGGCCAGTCTCAACGTCTCTTACAACTAGAAACCGTCTCATCTCCGCTCAGTCAGAGTTGGAGGTGGTCACTCGTGTGAGAGAGTCAACCACGCCTGACTGACATATCATTTATCACAACATATTACAAAATATATGACAATAAAATAGTACAATAAATAAGTGACTCAATCATGCACACATGTCATATATATAATACAATAAGTATCAGTACAAAACGAGAAATGTCAATATATATGCAAATCCAATAATTTCTATATCTCATACAGAAATCTATCACAATGGGTTTATTGAAAGGATCGGCTAACACGCTGTATAATAGTGTACTTAATTTGTCACTTCACCCTTCTCGGTGATGTCTCTCATAACATAGTATTAGGTATCAATGTGTTTGGACTTATTGATACTTAGGGTCTCAAATGTGGTTAAGGGCGGCCTGATTTTCTCAATAAATCATCACCGGTCTCCCACTGTTTGCCACAACCCCTAAGTGATCCGAAAATCTCTAAAACCAAACACTCTTCTGAACTGCCACTGAGCATCTCATTAGTTCAATCTCTATGATAGATAGAGAAATACAGGTTTGCTTCTTGCTACTCCAAAATAGCAAAACCTGATATCGATTTGCATATATTCAGATTGTCAACCCAGCCGGTATCTGAATACCTATCAAAATGTAAATCACCTCCTCTGTAACACAAGGAGAGGTCCGCAGTTCTCTCGAGATATCTTGAAATCCTTTCACTGCTCTCCAGTGATCCCCTCTAAGATTCGATCGATACCTAATTACCATACTGACTGCAAAGCAAACGTCTGATCGTGTACATGACACTATGTACATCAGACTACTCAATGCATTGGAATAAAGGATTTTGCTTATTTCCCTTGTCCTTTTCTGAGTCTTAGGACATATGTCAAGAATTAGGTTTTAACCTTTTAGCGATAAGAGTATCTTTAGAGTCGTAGTCAATTTTCTCGAAGTTCTCGAGAACTCCCTTGATGTTGGACTCCTGTGAAAGAGTCAACATCTGTCTCGAGCAATCCTTCTGGATTTTAACTTCGAGGAAGAATTGAGTCTCACCCATGTTCTTCACATCAAGACTCGATAATATCCATATCATCGTGGTTATCAGATACTCTCTGTTGTTTCCAGTCAACAGAATGTCATTCACACATAAGGACATGATCATAAAAGAATCAAAAGAATGTAAAAGGTATACGCGATGATCCTCCTTGATCATTACGAAACCGTGAGATATCACTTCTTCGTGAAATCTCAAACGCCACTGCCTGGATTGATGATTAAGATCGTATGTCAACTTCCGAAATCGATAGACCTTATCATCTAGATTTACAAGAATAAAGTAAGATGACCATTCTTTGTAGATCTTCTCATTCAAAACTCCTACTCAGGAGAATAGTCTCAACGTTAATCTGGTCTCACTCCAGATTCATATCATGTCCACGACAATCGCTAAAAGTAAACGGATCGAGGTAATCTCGCTCTTAGTCTGAGTAACCCCTTGTTATCAGACGAGCTTTATACATCTACACCGATCCATCGGCCTTTTTCTTGATATTGAGAACTCACATGTTCCAAACAACCCTACTACCCTCAGGCAAATCAACTAGATCTCAGATTCTGTTGATTCTCATCAACTCCTTTTACCCATGACCTTTAATCAATGGTCCTCCATAGAACCCTCAAGAACCTCTAGGACAGTTAAAGGTTTATCGTATCCTCAAGAGTCACACTGAGAGTCTCTCTCTCAATCAGGAAGCGATGGTTAGGTACGCGGCCTCGACTACTTTTATGAGGAAGGGAAACATTTTTACCTCTAAATGGATCGCTCTTACTAGAACCAAGATCCATAATGGATTCTTGGGTAATACCATTGGGATCAGCTAAACCACTACGCTCATCCATCTGATAAAAAGTAAAATCCTAATTGATTTCACCTCTCATAGGGAAATCACTTTCAAGAAATTCGGCATCATGAGACTCAATCTCAATAAGAGTGCCGTCCGTATGCTCCCTTAGAACACATTCCCCTCGGAGTGTTCTGAGTATCTGATAAAGATATATCTCTTTTCTCGCAGGCCTAACTCGGCGTGTAAATGCGAGAAACAATGAACATACGTGGCACAACCCCATAATTTCAAATGGTTAAGATCAGGCTACCTCCCTGTCCAAAACTTATATGGGGTATTGATTGTGGATTTCAATAGAACACAATTGAAGACGTAAACTGTAGCCAATAACGCATCTCTCCAATAGGAAACGAGTAAATTGGCTCGCATCATCATCGACCTCACCGTCTCAATGAAGTCCTATTCCTTTCTCGCAGCTACTCTATTCCACTGAATAGCAAGGAATAGTCAGTTTCTTGTAATGCCCTTTTTGAAATAGAACTCTTCAGACAAATACTCACGCTCTCGATCAGTTCTGAAAGTCTCTACTCTCAAGTTTAACTGATTCTCAACCTCGCTAATAAACCTCCTGAAGCATCTCAATGCCTAAAACTTGTGCGAGATCAGATAAACGTAACCGAAACGTATGTAATTGTTTATGAACATAATAGAGTACCCAATACCATTTTAGGTTCTCACGTTCATAAGACCACAGATGTTGGAGTGAACCGACTACAATGGAGTCCCAGCTCTCATTGCAATGTCGAATGGTTTTCTAATAAGTTTGTCGTCTAGGCAAGACCGGTAAGCGGACCCTACAGATCACTCACTGCCAACTAGTCCATCCTCTCACACACTAAGAGGATAATAAGAAATACCATTGAAAAGAATCACTTCCAGTGCATTTAGTCCCTCATGGACCAAAATAGAACCAATCAAAGAATTGTCGTAATAAATGAAAAATATAAAATTTCTAAATTAACAGAGCATATCCTAGGCTAAAATTAAGTTCCGTAAACATTCAGAGCGTAAAGGGCATTCAGATTTTAGCAACTTTGCAACTCCAACTTGCAAGTGCTACTCCCTCTGATGTCGACAAACGCTCTGTTTCTCTACGTAAATCCTCCTACTTGAGGAATCACTAAGCGGAACTATATAAGCGTGCTCATATCTTGAGCTACGTGGTCGGTTGCTTCTGTGTTTACAATTCACGAATAAGAGAAAACAGTGAGCATCTCAAACCACGTAAAGAAAAAAGAGTTAATTTCCGCTCGTTACATTTGTGAGCGAAATAACCAAATCTACTATGGATGTAACATTACACCTTGGTCCTATCCAGCTCCTTCTTGTGCTTTAATACTTCGTTGTCGATTTTGTCGGATGGTTTCTTCTTACATGAACCTCGAGTCCCACAGAAGTCCTTGCTCAACTCCATTGCATAAGGATGACCCGAGTATGACCTACTCGCTTCTAAATGCTCATACTCGAGCTCACTGTGCCTATTCACATTAGTGAAAGTACGAATACTTTCATCGTATGTGAAATAAATTTACATGATTTCTCATGAATCAGGTAAAGAACTGGATCGCATCCAACATAAGAAAACATATCCGAAATGGGCTCGGTCATATTCCCCAACTCGGCGACCATACTTGACATTTTTATCAAATGTTACATCATCATATAATCAACCATTTTCTTATAAGTTATTAAACTTATAAAATAGTATCCTCATCTCAGGATCTGTAAAAGCACCACAATGTTCTTTATAGGGTGAGCCAAACCGATAGAACCGTAGGATATTGTTTATAGACTGGGATCACATCATCGTACATACTACTCACGAGAATTACCCTAACTCCGCCATCATTCATTTTCCATGCACGTGATGTCCTCTAATCCCGTTTGCATGAGGTGTGGTACCCTCCCCGGAGTTCACCATCTCATGCCTCAGAATTTTAATTAGATCTTGCCCCTTGAGGATAAATTGAATCTACCGGTGAAAAATCTCGTATTTATCACCATTCATTTTTATCCCTCTTGTAAAGATCTAATATGACAATTTTATAAACAGTCATAGGAATAATCGTGACTTGTGATGTTTATTCTCATATTTTGTGCACCCTACAAATCAACAAAACCCAAATGATTCGAATACAGACTCCAAGACGAACGTATGAATCAACAGACACCATACACCACAATCCAGGATTGCGTCTTACCATTCGGACTAGGATTCAGTATACAAAAATCCACATTAAGTCACTTTTATGGATGTAGGACCCTCAAAAATTGAAAAAATTTTAATTCTAGACGACCTGACGCGCCGCCGGAGGTCCCATGCGCCACCACGCTCCAGCGGCACGTCTCCACCTGCCGCCACGCTCCGGCAGCGCATCCCTACGCACCTGCACGCGGAGGGGATAGCTTTTGGCGCGTGCCAGACGCGTAATGCGTTTGGCACGAGCCCGCACGCTCTCTCTGCGCATATGGCGCGTGGCGCGCTGGTCACGCGCCCGCACGCGTGACCCGCGTGCACGGGTCGAAACCCGAATACCGGTCCGGATCCGGGGAGCGGGTCGGTGGAGGTTAGGGGGACACGTGTCCGGGTCGTAATTGACCCGGACGACCCAGACCGGTTCACGCGCCTTTCTCGCGTGTAACACTCATGCGCCTTTTGCTGTTGTCTTCACGCTCCACCCGCACGTGTGCAGTGCACACGCCAGCGGGTTGGAGCTTTTCTTCTTCGCTCGACTCATTCTGTAACCGGGTTTTTCAACCCGGTTCCAGGAAAACTTCATTTCCGGCACCGTTTGTATCAGATTTTTTATGGAATCTCTAATTCCATTTATTCCAAGTATCATTGACTCTATTTTTGGAATAATTACGCCCTAAACTCGGCGGATTTCGGATTCAAATTTTCGGCCCTTCGCGGCCAATTTTGAAACCCAATTTTTCGGCGTCAACAATATGCAATATATATATCAAATCGAAGAGCATGAAACAAAGAACACAGATCTATAATTTTCATGCATTGATTTGCCCTAAAACATGACAAATTTGGGGTTAAATGGTTCGGTCACTATTCAGGGCCAAAATTTTCAATTGAAATTTTTTTCGCCTAAACGTATTCAGAAAATTACAAAAAAATTATTTTCGTATTCTACGGATCATGGGTAACACAGTGGTGTTTTCGGATTCACGAAATTCATCCGTGATCTGAACCCCAAATTTTAAACCCTAAATTTTTTTATATCAAAAAATAATTTTGAAAATAATTTTTAATAATTCAACGTATGCTCTGATACCAATGTTGGATATTTTAGTAACTCAATCACAACGGAAGCATACACAATATTTTTTTAAAAAATAAAAATAGATCGGGTATAAAATAAATATCTCAACGTGTAGAGTCTCCAAAATCGATCGTACGTCCCTCGATCGGATCTCGCGGTCAGGATAGTGATCACGATGTTAATCGAACCATCACCACAATACCATGACACCGCAACCCTCAGTACAACGATCATTGCGACAGAAAAAAATTTCTTATACGGAATTTTTCTCAAACCCTCATTTTATTCTCTCTCTAGAGAATAATTTTCTCTCAAGATTTTACAAGCCTCTCTCGTGGCCTTTTTAGATCTTACAGAATTCTCTACAGGATGGAGATGTTAGTCTTGTCATATGAATGTAATTCTACGTGAGAGAGAATTAAGGGAAGTATGGGTAAGTGAGAGTTATCCCACTAACCCTACCTAATTGTCTAAAATGCCCGGCATCTTAAAACAATAATTATGATCAGGGTTTTACGATATTCAGAATTTTTTTTTATCAGAATATTCAGAACAAATTAGCTTCCATAAATGGAGCTGAATTTTATTATTTTGCCCTCTGTTACCTAGGTCATTTGCGCATAAAGTCAGGCATCAGGATAAATGTAAGACAGGCTTTGATTTTCGGTATTCAACAAATTTGAAATTCTTCCCCTCTCTCTCCCCCTTGGTTTGCTCTTTGTTGGTTCCCCTTCCTCTCTTATAACCTCTATCTCTTCTTCATAGTCTCTTTTCTTCCTCTTCTCCCTAGTTCAAAAAGGCTTTCGAGATTATTTTCTAGCAGCTTTTCACTATCTTGATGCAGAAGAAAAATTGGTTTTAAACTCTAACCCTCTCCATTGTTCGACCTCAAGTTTAGCCCTATTCCGAGTTATTTTTGCTCTTGATTTTCTGTTGTAATCATCTGTACAGCTCAAGTATGTGAGGCAATAAGCATGAGATTTAGTTTATTCTCATGGAATGGTGATATTTGGCCTATAGGAATTTTACTGTTTAAACAAAGCAAATGAGTAGGCAAGAGGGCCCATAGAATAAGCAAGCAAGTTTGAGACAAGAAGGCATTTGAAACAGCAAGACATATTTAGCTCTTTTGAGTATGCCCGGATTCCCATAACTCTTACAAGAGACGAAGTTTGTGGGCGAGAAAATAGAGGGAGAGGTTAGATACATTTGCTCAACAGAACTGATGACGGACATGAGAAAGGGAGGCAGACATGGTGGATCAAATTAAAAGAAGAGGCCTAAACACAATAGTTCTAGAGATTAAAAGCATTAAGTGATAAAGCATTTGAGCAGGAACTTCTCTTACCCAGAAAACTTTAATAAGAGTTCGATTTGGAGAAGCTTTTAGCATTATCAGTAAATCTGGATTTGCATCCCGAGTGAGCATACTAGTAAAGGAAAATCTTCACCGCTAATCCTGAGAAGGTACAGAATTAATCGGATTAATTCTGAAAATTCCTAAAGCAGGAAAGCTTACCCCATTGGTTACAATGGTGAAGACTCTGGATGCAACGACCAAATAAAGGGGGAAAGAAATGCACTACAAGATTTTGCAATGGCGTGATTAAATGATTACAACCATAGTTGTTGAGTATTTTAGAAATATGAAGGAATTTCCTTTTATTCTTTGAATCGTAATATATTTATCGTGAGGTCTTGTTTTTCATAATGAAAAACTGATTTTATATAATACATATGCTTAACAAATATGCTACTGAGATAAATTGAATAAACAAACTTTTAAATAATACAGAAATACGCTAGGCAGCAACTTTTATAGCATGACTGCTCTTCCTTTCCTTTATTCTTTGAACCGTAATATATCCTTGAGAAATTGCTCCTAAGATTAAACTCAACAAGTAAACTTTTAAATAATACAGAAATAGGCTAGGCAGCAATTTCTGTGGCATAATTGCTCCTCTTCCTTGCTCATGTGTCTTGTTTTCACTTTTTGAATTTTCTACAGCTAATCATTTGTTCTTGAAAGGAGTGTATTTAAAATGCTAATATCCACATTAGAAATTTAAAAGAAAAACAATATTTTATTTTTTTTAGAATTTGAAAGATTAATGTAGTGCTTGGAAACAAATGAAGAATGATTCAATTCACTTATTTCAAATGATTTCTTTTAATTTATAGGAAAAGAATTAGTATTAGATATATTAAAGAATGTATAAAACATCTTGGGATGAGAAATCCTCCAAAATAAAGCCAGTTGATACCTGCTCTCCAATCTCTCGTCAACTCTTCTAAGCTATAATTGTTTAAGAATTCCGGGGGCATCGCCAACAGAGAAGTATCAAAATGATTTTTTTTCCCCTTCTTTTCAAGCGAAGAGTAAAATATGGAGTCCAATTCAATTTCATTACTTGAACAACCAAAAGCTGTCACTTGTTTTCTTATCCTTGGAACCAAAAGTTGCATAAAATTCTTTGTAAGTGGATTGCTTTGATGCTTGTCTCAACCTCCACTGACCAGGTCGAGCAGCAAAACTGTTAACAGCAGTAAAAAGGAAAAAGGAAACTAAACAAAATAAAATAAAAAAAAAAAAACATGTAAAAGTACTAAAATCTTCAACTTACTAGGGGAGATAAAACAACCACCAACCATATCAAATATGGATCATGTCATTATTCACCAAAATATTACCTAGTATGCAAAATTCATGCAATCATCATCTTCTTTTCTTATTAAAAAAAAAAAACAATAACCAGAGCTTTAATTCCAAAATTTAGGTCGGCCGATCTTCTTTTCTTTATTATTATTTATTATTATTTTATGGATAAAGGATAGAGGTAATACTTATATATATATATAAGATATAACAGAAGAATATGTATATCATATAAATATGCATTTGTATAACTAGCTGCAGTGAAGTCACTCTGTACTGATATAGACCTGATGTTCTAGCAACCATAGACATGGATATGAGTAACAGTCACAAGAAAAATGATATGATACAACCACAACAATGCATTCAATTTTATTGGAAGTATGACACAACACGACTGATATGCTCAACTATGTTATGCTTATATAACAAAATTCACATTTTACTAATAATTTAACTCTTTGCCCATAAATATCTCAAGAATAAGAAAAACAGTTAATGCAATTCCAATGTGTTTGGAGCTGTCATTTGCTTTAAAAATAGAATCTTCTATATAGAACTATTCAAGAATTTCAATTGTCTTAATAATAACTATTCAAAGTTCCAAGGGGTATCCAAAGAGTGTCAAAAATGTGTCTTGGTCTTTAAAACTGAACAAGCCATGTGTGGTATCCGTCAAGTGCCCAACTTCACAAAAACACTTTCGCAAAATATCCTTTGTTAACCATTTAAAAAGCTTTTATCTGGAAAAGTATGATTTTTCATATCTTGAAAAAAAAAAAGATTTTGAAATTTAAAAAACTTATGCAAAAGAAAGTATTTATTTGTTGTAAGCACTTCTATACCGGTATCCCAAACACCCTCGAACCTAGGCCTGTGGAAGTTCCAAGGCTATAACCACACTTGGAAACACAGAGCAATTGCAGCTTCTTCATTAAACATCAAACTGGTAAAACTTATCCATAGGAAGAAATAAAAAAAAAAAAAAAAATGTGCAGAAGCTGGCACTAAAATACTAGCTTACCCATTAATGTCTAGTCTCCTTAGGAGATGAGGGCTCTGCTTCGTCTTGGACAGCTCATTTTGCACAGTTAACAACTCGGATGCAATGACTTCTCTCGGTGGCACATTACTGGAAGTAAAGCATTTCCCAATCACAAATGATCCTGATAGTGCACGGAGAGCTCTGCAAAATGTCCTTTCAGCCTAAGCAGAAAAGTAGAGGGAAAAAATGTAAATAGAATGTCATGTCACTAGAGTACAACCAAATGTTAAAGAAATTCTATTTTGGACTTGGGCAATTCTGGCTGAGTTGAGCAAAACAAAATAAGAAAGCAAAGTGGCCAAGAGAATTTTATAAAAAAAGTATCACAACTCAATTTGTCAAAGCTGAACAAAAAATTCAACGAAGTGCTTCCTAGAGCTGATATGAAGGCAGTACCTGGCAAAGAATATATAGTTATTTTTACTTTCAGATTGAGATAGTTCTGTTATCGACCACAAAATGTTGAAAGCAGGACACAGATAAGGGATTGCATATTTATTTAGGTGTGAACATATAAGTGATTGCATATATGCGCAGATGTGCATATATGTGCAGATGTGAGCATATAATTATGGTATCAACCTGCAAATCTCTGAGGAAGGTTAGAATCCTACCAGGCTTTCTAAGATCGAGCATATCCTTGCACCAGCTTAACAAAAAAGCTCATATATATTGACATTGCAAGAGGAGATCCAACATTAAGCATTCATAAACTATTAGCTTAGCTTGGATAGAATCATAAAACATATATATATATAGATACAGATACATGTGTGTGTGCGTGCGCGCACACATACACACAAATGTGTGTGTATATATAGATATATATATATATATATATATAGAGAGAGAGAGAGAGATGATTGAATACCCGAGATGGGGCTTGTACGGTTTTTTATGGGTGTGAGCGTTTTCATTGCGGGTGCGACTGCCTTGATGAGCAGAGGTAGTTTTCCTTTGAGGTTTTCTTCGCAAGCCTTTCATCCTTGTACACGTGTTATACGAACTATACTCTTCTTCTGTTAAGGTACGATTGAGACTGAGACTGTATTATTGGCTCTTGCTCTCGACGGTATTCACTTTGTCACCCATGATTTTCGCGTTTTTGGAAGTCGATCAACATTGGTCGAGTTTTGAGAACGCGATCATCATTGATCGCGTTCCTAGAACTTTACCAACAGTGTTAGTCGTGTTCTCAAAACCCACCCCACTTCTCCTTCTTTTGCTTATTTTTCTCTCTTTCTCTCTTTCTCCTCTTTGCTTCCGCTTGTGTGAATCTCCCCTTCTCCTTCTTCTGCTTCTTATTCCCTCTTTCTCTCTTTCTCCTCTCTGCTTCCGTCTGCGCGAACAACATGTCGTCTTCTTCTTCTTCTTCTTCTCTTTTTCTCCTCTCTGCTTCCGCCTGTGTGAACAACGCTCTTCGACTCGCCTGCGCTCTCCTTCGAACAGGGTGGGTCCTACCGTGTGTTCAAGCCCGAGAATCTCAAGGTAATCTCTATTCCTCATACCTAATTGATGTTTATTGATTAATTGCGTATGGCTATTATGAAATTAGGGTTTCTAAAATTAGAGTTTTAAAAATTAGGGTTTCTGAAATTAGGGTTTTTGAAATTAGAGTTTTGAAAATTAGGGTTTTTAAAATTACGGTTTTAAAATTAGGATTTCTAAAATTATGGTTTTTAAAATTAGGGTTTCTGAAATTAGGATTTAATGTGACTTTAGGGTTCTAAAATCAGGGTTAAATTATGATGTTAAGTTGATTAATTATTAAAAAAAATTTTAATTTAGGGCCATTTGGTTGTGAAAGGATTCATATAATTTTGGATTTAGGATTGTTTTATTAAGTATGTTGAATTTACGATTGTTTAGTGTGTTAATAATATGTTTGATTTTGTTGTTTAGAACATAATAGTGGAAATGGTGAGATTGCTATGTTATATTGATGGTGATATTGTTATGGGTGTGAATGGAGTTGGTTATGGTCGTCGGGCTTCTAACTTGATTCAGGTGAAAAATAATGTTTCATTTAATGAGTTAGTGTTTGCGATATGTAAGTGTTTTCGAATTAATTTTAGAATACATTTGGAGATTTATCATCGGTGTGCAATGTCAAACATTCAAAGTGGGAATGTATGGTATGAATTGGTGTCGATTAGTGATGACGATGATGTTGCTAATTTGATAGAGTTTGTTGGAACTATGAGATCAGATTCTACACATGAATTATATATAAAAACTGTCGATGGTGGAATGTCTTTGCATCAAGGCGATAGTGGAATGTTCTCACATCAAGTTGCAGGTGAAATGTTATTGCATGAAGGATGTGATTATACAGATGATTATCCACGAATCGAATCTCGAGTGGATTTTGTGTTAACAGAAATGGATAACGATGTCGATTAGGAGGAAATAGCCGAAGAAGAGGCGGAAGATGAGGCGGAGGAAAAGGATAATGATGAAGATGATGAAGAAGTTGGTGGTGGTGGTGGTTGTGATAGTGTTGAAGAAATTCGTATATTATCGGTTCCTTATGCTTATACCCGAATAGACGAGTCAATACCTTTCATGACCATTGCACTTGGTGGTGATGGTTACGTGACTTTCGAGGAGGAAAGTAGATTAAGAGGCGATAATTTTAGTTTTAGCGATGAATTGAAGAAGGGAATAAGATTTGAGATGAATGATGAACTTATTCATGTGGTGAAAATGCACCATGTTGAGCATCACTATCAATTTCGTGTTAAAAAATCAACTCCTATACTTTGGACTACAATATGCTTACAAAGGAATCAAGGTTGTCCGTGGAGATTACGTACTCGTAGAATCAAATATGTCGGTGCATTTGTGATTTCCCGGGTGGAGGGTCCGCACACATGTGTCAATGCTGGGTTAACATAGGATCATAGGCAACTAGATTCTAATTTGATTGCAAGACATATTCTTAACTATATGAGAGAAGATCCAAGTGTCAAAGTATCTTTTTTGCGAACAGTTTTGGCAGAGAAAACTACCTACGCAATCTCACGTAGAAGAGTTTAGAAAGCAAAAAGAAAGGCTATAGAGATGATATATGAGGATTGGGATGATTCATACAAACAGCTACCTCAGTTGTTGGATATTATAGCACAAAAGAATCCGGGGACACGAGTTAGTTGGAAGTTGGGTGGACCAAATGCAGGTGGTGAAATGGTATTTGAAGCTATTTTTTGGGCATTTGCTCCTGGCTCGCGACCTTTAGAAATTATAGACCATTGATCAGTATAGATGTGGCTCACCTCTATGGGAAATACAAGCACAAACTGTTGATTATATGTAGTATGGATTGTGCCAACCATATTGTCTAATTGGCTTTTGGATTGGTTGATGGAGAGTCTCTTGTCTCATGGTCGTGGTTCTTATATTGCGTGCGAGAACATGTTGTTGGGGATAGAGAGGACCCAATCTGCTTAATTTCGGATCGGGATGAGGGGATAAGAGCAACAATTGCTCGTCCCAATTTAGATGGGCACCTCCAAATACTATGTGGCAATTTTGTGCACGTCATGTAGTTAGCAATTTCAACACACAACATAAAAATCACGCTTGTAAGAGAATTGTCACTATTGCTGCTTTACAACCATAACCCAAGAAGTTTGCGGTATATATGGCAAGAATGAAGGAAATAAAAGAAGATGCTTCTGACTACTTTGTAAATATTTCTCCAGAATAGTGGACTCTTTCTCATGATGGTAGATTTCGTTTCAGTTATATGACAACAAATATAAGTTCTCAGTGCACTATTTCGAGGCTCGATTGGGTGAGGCAAGAGCAGGAATTGCAAGAGGAGAAATGTATACAAAGTATGCCTAGGCTATGTTAGGAAGGTGGATGAGCACGACCAATTTCCATACCGTTGTTGGTTTTAGCCGAGAGCATGGGATATTTGAGATAGAGACCGACCATCGACAAACACCGTATAGCCACAAGGGAGGAAATAAACACGTTGTGGATGTTAAGGATGAGAAATGCATATGTCAGAACTGATAAACTTATAGAATCCCTTACTCACATGCAGTTGCTGCACTATCACGGACGATGATTGATATCCATATGATCGTAGGAAAGTGGTATACATGAGAATACCAACTCAGGGTTTATGAGTGTCATTTCATGCCGTTGGGAGATGTAACGGGTTGGCCAGTGAGTTCATATCAAATTGTCATTCCCAACGTATCACTTAGACGTCAAAAAGGAAAACCTAAGTTATCTCGGTATCATAACGAGATGGATATTCAAAATTCATCATCGCGCACATCATGTGGGAATTGTAATGCAGAGGGCCACAATCGGAGGAAATGCACGAGACAAATGAGATGTAGTGTTTGTGGTAGACAGAGATACAATAGGCGACATTGTTTGTCCCAAAACAATGAATCTTGATTGTATTTTACTTTTAAGTTTATTTCATGTATTAGTTAGTGTATTCGATCTCATCGTGTATTTGTTAATCATTTGACATACATTTTCACTAAATATTGATTATTTTACTTTTCTTTGTTCCTATTTTTATCATTGTATTTGTATTTTAACGTTGCCTTTTATATTTATTATTTATTTCATTTTTCTTTGTCTTAATGTTTATCATTATTTATCATTGTTTACTGAGACATTTAAAGTAACTCGTTTTATCTAATGCATGCAGATGGATCCTGGACATTCTGATGAGACAATTCTACGTTTACAGTGAGTTCACCGTTCATCGAGTATTTGGGAGAGAGATGCCCACAGCCACCTCGTTTGTCGTCATCAGGAGGTCGTTCTACGACATTGGACCACGATCATATTGATGATCGCGTTATCCTTCCTCTTGAGCGGTTGGGATTTATAGGAGTTGCTCGACTACGGTTTGTTTCGCTCGATTGGCATTTGATCACGACATTGGTTGAGAGATGGAGACGCGAGACTCATACGTTCCACTTCCTACTGGGTGGGCTTATAGTCACCCTCCAGGACGTCAAGGTTCTTTTGGGGTTGCCCGTCGATGGGTTACCTGTGATGGGTAGATCGACGGGAGTGTCGTGGGCTGATGAGTGCGAACGATTGTTAGGCATTAGGTTACCACGATCTGCATTTAAGAGCGGATCTTTGAGTATGCCATGGTTGAGTCAGGTTTTTGTATAGTTACCCGGGGATTCTAATGAGGTTCGTATTTTACGTTGGCCTCGAGCATATATTTTGTTGTTGATAGGGGATGTTCTGTTTTGTGATAAAATAGCATATTATGTACATTTACAGTTTTTATTATTTTTAAAGAATTTAGATAGTTCTGCTCACCGTAGTTGGGGATCAGCGTTCTTGGCGTTTTTATATAGGCAGTTGTGTATAGTCTCACACGCTGGTTCACGTGAGATATTTGGGGCTCTAATTCTGCTTCAGATTTGGGCTTGGAAGAGAATTCCTTATGTTGCTCCCGTTAGACGAGATATTGTAGATTTCGATGGTCCACTTACTTTATGGTGAAGGACGCGATTTGATATTACTATCATTCCTACACACATAATTAGACCATATAGGGAGGCGTTTGATAGATAGAGAGGTTGTCAGATAGTTTGAGTACCGTATATTGGGGAGTTATCTTCTTTACCCGACTATTGTCACAACGGTAGAGATATTTGACATGCACGGGTACCTTTGATTTGTTTTAGTATCGTCGAGTAGCACTATCCCGATAGAGTTGTCCGCCAGTTTGGAGGGATGCAATTCATTCCCATTCCTTGTGACACAGAGGATCGTCTGCACGATACTATGACACACGGACCGCAGGACGTTGATTGGTCGTTAGAGAACGCACATTATCTAGAGATTTGGACTGCGCGACATAACCACTTAGTTCAGTTTGACACGTCCTTCGGACCGACCGTTGACCCTGCTTATCTGACATGTTTCGCGCGATTACCCGTCGTTTCATACGCCGTCGAGGAGTTTACTTGAATCACGTCGTAAGTTTTAAGTTTATTCATTTTTTATCTATATCAATAATCTATATTTATCTTTTTAACATTCACAGGTGTTTGTTTTTATAGTGGGACAGGTTGCACGACATTTGAGAGTCTTACGACATCGATGTGATACATCACATATCGGATTCGGCTATTTCTATGTTGGTTGATGATATGGACGAGATTATGACTATAAGGACAGGACCACCCATGACTCCTAAGGACGATCATGAGACTGAGCGTGATGACAGATGACCTCAACAAGGAGGAGGGAGAGCACGTCGTATGAGGCAAGCACCTAACGTCGCAGGGCCTTCGCAGACGTATGAGTCACCACCCTTTTCTCAGCCCTCCACTTCTCAGCAGCCGCTCGACGACGCAGGGCCTTCGAGTGGGTACGTACACTCTTCACCTTTCTTCACACTTGAGGTTGGTGATTTGTCCGATACTTCGACTCCGGGTGCTCCATATAGGGGAGTTCGTTCGGATGTTGACATAGGTGAGGGGGTGACACAGGCTCAGGGAGGAGGTGACCCATCGTTCTTCCATGTATTCTCACCTATTCTTTTTGCCCCCGAGGATGATGGTCCTTCTCAGATTTTATAGATAGATGATCAGGGACTTGTACATCCTGATCCTAATATAGGTAGATCAGATGTTAGACATTATATGAGAAGAAGAAGACGTTGATTTATCGGACTTTGTAATATTTCGTATATTTCGTTATATTAATGAAAATTATGTTTTATTTCATTGATATTTGTAATTGTAACTGTTTTTACTGTTTCGTTCGTGATGGATTGTTTCTATATAAATTTGGATATGAATTTGATTTGAACCGATATCTCTGAATTTATATTGTTAGGTTGAATATGAATTTGGTTTTCGGTTATGGAGTTTGGATTCTCGATGTTGAGTTTTGGTTTATGTAATGGATTTTGGAATCAGGCAGATTGGGACTGTTGAATCTTTTCAGTTTAGAATGAGTTTCATTTCAAATTTCTATTGTTGAGTGTTTTGCAAGTATTTTTTTGGTTTTCTACACAGGTAAGGGAGAAAGGGGTTGACAGGGTGTTGGTCGAGTTTTGGAAAGTCGACCAACACTGTTGGTCGACTTCTGGGAACTCATCAACATTTTTGGTCGACTTATGGGAACTCGACCAACAGTTTTGGTCGACTTCTGAGAACTCGATCAATGTTGGTCGACTTTCGAAAACGTAAAATTTATGGGTCATAAATCAAATTTCTTTCTTACTAATGTTGTTTTACGATTTTTTTTTTTTTCGAAAATGGTTAAATCCGTACAATTCTCCATTATAGAGCGCAAATACACGCCCTTTTAGCTCCCTCCCCAGTTCAGTTTAGAATCAGACAAACTCCCCCGGAAACCCGAGAGAAAGAAAAGGAGAGCGCCGCCTGAGCACAAGACCGTACATGCAAGTTTCAGTCGGCCGTTGAGGACCGATGAGTGAGGAGGCCAAGTTCTAGTCGCGACGCGACGCAACGCACCGCAGGCCAATCCCTGATTTACGATTTGTGATCCGTGACATGCGAAGGCTGATATTTGGTTCCACTTCAACTATACCGGCTCAAGAGGCCAACTGGTTGAGCCACCATAGTCAGGAAGCAGCCTAAGCCAGGCTAGGACAGCGAGTAAGTCTATTCTCAGCTCGGCCCAGCCCATCCTATCTAGCAACTAGGTAAGAACGCCCACCTGTTATTTAGCAAACCGGGTTTCTTGTAGACTTTTTCTTTTTTTTTTAAGGACCGTGTGATAGGAGTGTATCAATGTAAGAAAAGAAATTTATCCCATGAAATTTATTTCTATAAACTTTTGTGTTATAATTTTCACCAAGTTCCCTTTTTTAATGAAGAGAACAAGAGAGACCAACATTTTTTTGGGTGTAATGATATTGAGGATTTTTCTCTTGATTAAAGATTTTGAGTTGTAGCAACTATTTTCTTTCCTTCGAGGCATTGCATTCTTTTGCAACAAAAAAAGAAACAGAGAAACAAGAGAGGCAGGGAGAAATTTTTGTCAATTATTGTTGCACATGTGGATGTTGAAAAGGGTCCTAGTAAACACCAAAATCTGAGCGATAAAGCCACAGAAGCAATCAGAAGTCGAATAAGGTTTTTTTTGTTTTTTTTTTTTTGGGGGGGGGGGGTACATTGGCAATTGGGGGAAGAAGCCACATGGGTGAATTAGTGCCCAAGTAGGAAGGAGTTCAATTCGTCGGCTAACAGAAGTTATTGGGTAAAGGGAGTCTGTTGAACTGATGTGCTAGGTTCTTCTCGAATTCGAATTTGAATAACAAAGGACAATGATTAAGGAAGACAGACAGGATTGGAGAAGGGCAAGCTGTGATGGCGATTTAGATGATCTAAGAAGGATTCCTTATCTTTCCTAACATTATATATATTTAAAAAAAAAAAAAGAAGAAAGAGCTTTTGCATCAAAAGTGGACATTTGAACCTTCAGCAACACCCAAAGGTTTTCATTTAATTTATGTTCTTGCTTCTTATCCTTCCTAGTTTTTAGTATTTTCTTATTGTTTTCTCCAAACCTTGGTGATCATTTCTGAGCTTGGTTGAGTCTTCGTTTGTTTCCTTGGGTTGTTCGAATCCATAGTTGCATAAGGATCCATAAAGTTCACATTCATTAATCAACAAACATCAGTTAATCATAAACCTAGACCAGAAACTTTCTTGAGTACCCTGAAACCGCATAGTCGACAAGTAGAGTTCTTGACAAGTAAAGTTCGATGCAATCGCTTAGCAGACAAAAATCATAGATTGGAAAGATATTGATTTGTATCAAAGATAGCCAATGTGATTGGCTGGTCAAATTAGTGTAACAGTCCTCTAGTTATATTGTTTCAATAAAATGGTGGCCTTGTTAACCAAAAAGACTGAAAAAATTTGGAAAATGTTAGCTATGCCTTTTTGTTTAATTAATAAAATTTGTTTAAGAGTCACATGGCCGTTTAACTAAATTTATAAAGTTTTCAAAATATTTTATAAGATGTTTAAAAGTTTATAAAATCATAAAATTTGTTTCAGAATTTTTTTAAAAAAAAGCTTATAAGCTCTTTTTTTTTTTTTTTTGAGGAAAAAAAAAGGAAGAAAAGTAGCTTCACTCCAAACTTTTTTATGCTATTTTAGCATATAAAATGACTAAATTGCGCTCATTAATATATTTAATTATCTAATATATTTAAAGAAGAAGAGAGTACCCTTCATTGCCTGAGAGACTTCCCAGCAGCGAAGGACGTTTGGAAGTTTATTTTTCCTGGTGTGGAAAGTGTCGAGAGTTTCTGGACAGGAGACATCAGTTCTTGGCTCAAAGCAGGTGTTACAAGTTATGACTCAGATTCCTCCCCCTTGATAGTGTAAATTTTGCGGCTGCCACTTGGATTATATGGAAGGCTAGGTGTAGAAGAAATTTCCATATTGATCCTATGCCTCCCATGCAAGTCGCCAGGTGGATTATGAACTTCAGCAGAGAGATCAGGGCTGCAATTAGCAAACATTCTCTGAACTGCGCTCCTAGAGAGAAGTGGGTCGCTTGGCTTCCTCCTGCGCATAATAACATCAAACTCAATACTGATGGTTCTGTCCTTCAGCAAAATGGTCATGCAGCAACTGGTGGCCTCGTCAGAAATTCCAAAGGAGAGTGGATCGCAGGCTTCTCAATTAATGTGGGCATTTGCTCTGTGTTTGAAGTTGAGCTTTGGGGAGTTAAAGAAGGTCTCAGGCTCGCGTGCAGGAAAGGTCTCAATAGCATCGAATTGGATATTGATTCCTCAGCAGCAGTGGCCTTGTTAAGGGACCGTTACAATGCAGATCATCCTCAAAGCTTCCTGCTCAAGTAGTGCCAATCCCTCATGACTCAAGTTAACGTGGTCAAGATCTGTCATACTCTCAGAGAAGGCAACAAATGTGCTGATCTCCTTGCTTCTATTGGACAAACCACCAGCCTTGGCTTATGTGATCTTTTGAACCCTCCCCCTCCCTTGTGTACCTTATTGAGAAATAATGCCCAAGGCATCCGTATGTTGAGATCCAAGTGTAAAGCCCATCGGGCCTCCTCTAGAGGTCTGGGTTTGGTTTGCTAGTGTTACGGTTTCCTTCTTTCACTAAAAAAAAAAAAAAAAAACAAATAGTTATTTTATAATTTGTCATTGACAATAACTTATAAGTTTATAGAATATTTTATAATTTGTCGTATCTTATTTTATATAATATTTTAATAATTATTTTGAAAATAAGATATAGGAGTTCAAAAATTCTAAAAATATTTTATAAGTTACATAAGTTATTAACGTGTTCAAAATAAATTTAGTCAAATATACTTTTAGAACTTATAAATTATTAAAAAAAAAAAATTGCTTCACGTGGACTTTTTCTTTTGTTATACATCTCATAAACTGTTTTATTTTAATCTATAAACTAACTAAAATATCCTTATTAATATTTTTAATATCTCATATTTACTCTTCTCAGTTATCAATAACATTTTTAATAGATCATATATTGTCCTTGTTGAATAAATTTGCTGGTTAAAAGAAAAATTATCACTCAAATTTTAGAAGTTATGTAAAAAAATTTGCCAACACACCTTTGCTTCCAAATAAAGGCGTGAATAAAAGGCCGAGTGTGGAGCCCTGGCCCATCATACTGATAATCTGATGTTGAGTTGTTGGGAAGCATAGTCCCTAAGACTCAGAGATGAAAATTTTACGGCTTTTACCGGCATTTATTATGGTAAGCATTCTTTGTTCATGTTTGAGGCAAAGAAAAAGGTCTTTAACCAAAAATTGGAGGTGGGAATCGTATAATCGTTAAGCGATAGAGACCACAGCTACCCATCGTGACTAATTAGGCGGTTGAGTTTTACTACTTTATTATGATCATAATATAGTTTTATACTTTTTTTTTTATTTTCTCTTTGCCGATAAATCAAAATAGTGACAATATCCCCAAGTGCAACAGTTTCCTCTCCCGTCCTATTATGATCCGAAATTCAATTTCTATTATAACAAAAAAGATTAGAAATACCGACAATGCTTACAACAATAACCCCCAATTCACGTGCAATAAATATAAGATATGTCATTTATTTGAAATAAAGCAGTATTCATTCTATTAAAATTAATATATATTTTATTTATTGGTTGTTTCACAAATAAAAAAAAATTGAACCATTTTATCAAAATTAAATATCATATTAATTAAGCAAATAATACAATACCCAAGTATTAATTAGTAAGTATGACATTTTTATTATTTCACATAATACTTATTTTGGTTAAAATAAAAAACTTTTGTACACACAAATTTTTTACAAAAATATGAATTAATATAAGATAGTTTTTGTAAATAAAAAAAAATAAATAAAACGCAACGTCTTGAGCATATCTTCGTCATGGTCTTCATTGGCGACAGTCACGCACGTCATTTTCCTCGGCAGGAGTACAACCAGTTTCAACGGGAGATGAGTGAGACTGAGAAGGGAGCGGCGTGGGAACGGGAAGACATTGCATTAGTCAGCATAAACCCACCCGGCCACCCCCAAAAAGCCGCCACCCCACCATGCATTTGGGCCCCTTTCCCTTCCTTTCCTGGCACTCCCCCCCCCCCCGCCTTAGTCGTTTGGGTTTGTTTATTTATTTATTTATTTTTTTCTCTCTTTGGAAATTCACAGAGAAGGTTACAAAGAAAAAGAGCGAAATACCGTACTCCAAGCTGGCCTCTCCTTTTACTTTCTTTCTTTTCCTTTTCTTCTTTTCTTTAGCAACGCAGGCAATGATGTTCACTCACTACGGCATGCACCTAAAGAGGCCCCCCCCCCCACCCATTTGTTTTCTCTCTTTTTAACTATCATTTCCAAATAACATTTTTTTAATTGTTGTTAATACTTCATTACGTAATTTTCATAATTATTGATACGTATAATCATTAGATTTTTATTCAACTGTTATCAATATAGTACATTATATAATATATTCTACAAATATTAATATTTTTGAAAAATCTGTTCATGAGTATGGGTCACGCACCTTGTGGAAAGTCATAGCAATCCAGTCACATCCAATTATGAACCCAGATGATAAATGCCCCCTAACCCCCCTCCCCATATATATTACCGTAATCCAGCTTTCCTGTGTTGATTTTTGTGCATCGCCTTTTGTGTTTGTCACCATTCATATCCCATTGATTCTCCTCAATACACTAACTAAATATTTTTCTTTCCAACTAAAAGCTACAAGAAAAAAATAAAAGAAGAAAAGAAAAAGGAGTAAAGCGAAAGAACACCGGAAAGAAAAAGAGATTTCAAATAATTCTTGGTCGATAAAGTGTTTTAATGAAATTCTGTCTTGTGATAAAAAAATAATTTAACAAATTATGATGACAATGCGGAAAAAGCATTATAGTATTTTCCAATAAAGTTGATAAAAAAAAAAAGAAATTTCGAGGGAGAATGGTCAAAGATGTCAGTGTCACGTCTGCAATTTGGCCATCATACGAATTTATGACTTAGATTTCAAATTTGTCCACATACCATGCATAAACATAATATCGTACATTTGGAATGGTTCCACAAGGTGATCAAGTGATGAGAATTTTGTTTAGCATTATGAGTCACAGGGCTCGTGAGTCAATATGCCGCTGGTTGCTTTGGCTGGTCCTTGGGGTGATGGGGCCATCATTTTGGTTTGCTGTCCATTGCAACTTTGAAGGGCCAAAAAAAAAAATTGTTTTCTTCGAGTTAATTAAATTGTTTTTTGTTTTTTATTTGCGAAAGAAGATATGTATGATAAAGGATCGATCCATATTCTTTGAGAAATTATACACAACAGTTGAACGAGGGTCCATTCCTCTTTTTATGTATTGTCAAATCATTGATAACAGATGTTTTGCATTGGGTTAGTCGTGTCTAGTTAGGATGATTTAGTGTTGCTCTCTCTCCTTAAGAGAAAGAATCATGGTGTGGCCCAATTTTGGAAACCACAACTTGGCTTTCTATATCTTGATTTTTCTACTTTGTATTATTTAGTTTGTAATCTTTTGTAACCAAAGTAAAATTTTTTGTACAAGAATAGAAGGTGTGTTGCATGTTTAACTTAATTTTTTTGAATAAAAGGTTTAAAATTATTAGTTTATCAATAGTTTTTTAGTATTACATATTTTATTTAACGTCAGTTGAGTTTAATAACACAATTTTTGCCAAAGCTTGTGTGTGTGTGTGTGTGTATTTAGTATGTATATATTGTATGTACACACATGCATGTAGGTCCAAGCTGAACTAAGGGGAATAAGAATAGGTCACTTTGTCATGCTTTGCATCTTCTTTCAATGTAATCCATCTGCTAAACCGAATCCAATGCCAAAAATGGAGAATGGAGCCAACAGCTAAGTCACGTACTCACAGGGCATCCAGCAGCATCATCCCCTTTAATAATAAAGGATTCAGATCTGAGGATGCTTTTCTGGTGCTTTATCACACTTGCTATAATTTTTTTTTAGTACATAAGGGAGACTTGAGCTCAATAGCTTCAAGAGAGAGAGAACGGTATTAATCGAATTATAACTCATTGGTTAAGAAAAGAGCAACTCCATCTTCTTTTCCTTACCCAAGTCCAGTTTTCTCTCGCTCTCTCTCTATCTCCAAACCATTTTGCTAGTATTGGATATGGGTTCCGATTAAAACAAGCATGTGTTTGAAAAAAATTAAAATCATACTCAACTAAATTCAAGCGAGAATTTCACCCTATGAAATTAAAACAATATGCAGACAATGACTTTCATTGTCAGTAAATTTTAGTGACGGTTTTTTATGATTTTTAGAGACGTTTTTTACGAAACCGTTAAAAAATGTATATATTTTTCGACGGTATAAAATTATCAGTCAGAAAAAGTTTATCAACCGTTCGTAAAATAGCAAAACCGTCTTTAAAAAATGATGTTCAATTCCGACAGCTATCAGTTGTGATCCTTAAATGTAATAGTGTATAAAGACGGTTTGAAAACAATCGCTATATAATTTTTATTTTCTATCTACTTAACAATATCGTTTGTATAAATTCTTTATCTATGTAGACTAATATATTTTACTGTCTATAAATGTCATCTATTATTCGGACGGTTATCACTTGTCATTAATAAATGTGATAACTTTTAGTGATGGTTTGGAAAAAGTTTACTGTATGAGTTTTTTTACTAATGGTTATACCATATCATTTGCATAAGTCTATATCTATGCTAACCTATTTAATTCACCGTTTGTAAAAAGGATATTCAATTAAGACAATTATTAATTGTCGTCAGTACTATGGGTAGAGATAACATGTTATAATTTTATGATAAATTATGGTGATAACTAGTAATAATATAATGGTAACTAAAATTGTGGTAAGTTTATGATAACTAATAATAATATAATAATAATATAGTGGTAATTTAAATTGTATTAAGTTTATGATAAGTGATAGTAATATAGTGGTAACTAATAGTAATATAATGGTAACCTTAATTGTGATAAGTTTTTGATAAGTAGTAGTAATACTGTGATAACTAACAGTAATATAGTGGTAAATTAAATTATGGTATAATGTAACTAGTAGTAATATAGAGGTAATTAGTAGTAATATAGTGATAACTAATAGTAATATAGTTGTAAGTTAAATTGTGATATAACGTAATTAGCAGTAATATAGTAATAATTAGTAGTAACCAGTAACTAGTGTTAACTAATAGTAATATAGTGGTAACTTAAATTGCGGGTAAATTTACGATAATTAATATTAGTAATATAGTGACAATTAATAGTAATATAGTAGTAAGTTTACGATAATTAATAGTAATATAGTGGTAATTAGTAGCAATATAGTGATAACTTAAATTGTGATAAGTGATAACTAGTAGTAACTACATGTCTTTCCGTTTTCAAAAGAACCAAATTCCCGCTTAACTTAAATTGTCGTGCAAATTTTTTTTTTTAAAAAAAAACTAAACTTCTCGCCTTCAATTCCCTCATCTCTTTCAAAATCTAGCTTTCCTCCATAATTTCCCACTCTCTATAACTTCTTGCTTTCAATTCCCTCCAATTCTTCTTCATCCTATTATTCATCCTAAATATTCATTTAAGAGTTTGTTCCAATTACCCCCAACTATTGGATCAATTGTAGAGAGTTTGTCCACCAGTTGGATGAAATATGATTTATACAATTTAGAATTAATACATTGACAGAAAAAAGAAATCAATTTGGATTGTTTTTGTAGAATACAAATGCACCAATAACATGAACTTACATTACTACATTATTATATGTAATACTAAATTATATAATTATGTAATATTAGTTGTATGGATCAATTTCAATTTAAGATAAACTTAAGTGACATTATAATTCACAATTTCAATTTAAGATAAACTCAACAAAGCACTATTACAATATGAAATCATGTAACCAATTGATACATAATAGATGATGTTACTATGACAATTCTTACACAATTTGTTAACGAATTGAATATTATTAATTTGAATAATGAGTAAATTATTTGTCCAGTCCCTAAAATTTGTATCTTTCTCACAAATTGGTTCCTACATTTAGAAATGCTACCTTATAATTCTCAAAATTCAAAAAGCGTAACAAGTTGGTCCTTCCATCAATGACGACGATAGGCTAGTCGTTAACTGATGACGTGTCATAACGTGGCAACCAACGTGGCTGTACGAATGCTAATGTATCAGTATCAGGTCAGCTCATTCAACACCTCTTCCTATCACGTCAGCAGAAATGTTGACGTAGCAGTGACACGCTGTCATTTTGTTGACGTGGCAATGCCATGTCAGAAAAGGGCACTTCTTAAAAAAAAAAAAAACCCTTTTCTCTTTCATTCTCTCTCTCTATCTCTCCTCCCCTCCCCCTTTCTCTCTCTTCTTTCCTCCCCTCCCCTCTATGACTGTAGTCCTTAGTCCTTTCGTCATCCGACATGTACTCACTTCCGCTCTCCTTCCCACAATCTGCTTTCCGGTCATCTTCTATCGCGGACTGGTAGTTGGATCTGAAAGAAAAAAACCTAGAGATAGAGAGAGAGAAACCCAATTAGGGCTCATCTTCTTCTGCAAATTGAAAAAAAAAAAAAAACATAAAGCTTGCGATGAAGAAACCCATCATCCAAAAGAAACCTAACTAATTATCAAATCTCTCCCTCTCTCTCTCTCTCTCCCTCTCTCCCCTCCCCTTAACCATCAATAAAAAAAAACCCTAACAAATTATCAAACCCCAATGCAATCCTTAAAAAAATCCTACCCCAGATGACAAAGAAGACGAAGAAGAGCTTCACCAAATGCTTCTGTAATTTCTCTACAAACCTCAATCTATCACTAACGTAATCCAAATGCTTCTGAAAGTTCATCTTGCGACGAAGAAGAGCTTCACCTACCCATCAACAAGCCCCAACCCCATCGCCAAATGCTTTTGATCATAGGTTGTTGGATCAGATCTCTACTTCGAGAAGATCTATGAGTACCGAGATGAAGAGTTTCAGGAAGATCTATGCTAAATCAGATCTAGTCCAGATTCTCATATTCTATAACACCATCAAACTCTACCACATTCTCTTTGTACCAAACATGACCATAAATTCTTTCTAATTTTCCTTTCAATTCAATGCCAAAATGAGATTAATGAGATTAAAACCTTATTGATCCAACTTGCTTGATAACTTTGATGAGAAGTTTCTGATCTAAAACTTGCTTCGCCGACACTGTACAAATCACACCATCCACTTTCTTGACTGCCTCAATTAAGCTCGCTTCATCTTCAAGGGATCCCTAGACAACAAAAAAATTACTTGAAACCCTAATCACAATGTATTCGAGAGAGAGAGGAGACCTTAAAAAGAGTGGCACCGAAATTTTGGAGAGATTGAAGCTTAAGAGATTTGAGAGGATCGGAAAAAGCAGAATCTCTGACAAGGGTGAAAGTTGGGTGACTGTATTGAAGACTCGCTTTGGCGATTTCATGCCCAAGATTTCCTGTCACTTCGATGATGAGTATCTTGCTATTTTCCGTCATTCTCTCTCTTCTCTCTCTCTCTCTCTCAGTATTAAGAATCTGAGATATCACGTGATATGATTTACCTATTATTCATTTCGGCTCAGTTAGGTTAGATTGGGTTGTTTCGGAAGACGAAGGGACTGAGGACTATAGTCGCAGAGGGAAGGGAAAGAAATAAGAGAGAGAAAGGGGGAGGGGAGGAGAGAGAGAGAGAGAGAGAAGTGCCTTTTTCTGACATGACATTGCCACGTCAGCAAAATGGAAGCGTGTTACTGTCACATCAGCATTTTTGCTGACAGGCAGAAAGAGGTATTGAATGAGCTGATCTGACACTGACACATCAACGTTCGTACTGTCATTGATTGCCACGTCATGATACGTCATCAGTTAACTGCCATCTTGTCGCCGTCATTGACAGAATAACCAATTTGTTACATTTTTTGAACTTTGAAAACCATAAAGTAACATTCATAATTGTATGGACTAATTTGTGGAAAAGATGCAAACTTTAGGGACTGAGCAAGTAATTTACTCTTTAAGTAACAGTACATGATATTCAATATTAATAATTAGATAAAACTAGTAACGAACATTAATATTAGTAATATTAGTAATTTAAATAATACTATATAATTATATAAATTAGTAATTATCAATATTATATAATCTAATAATTAATATCCAATATCTATCCATTTCAAAGTTTGGTGTAGGCGATGAAATGTGATTTATCCAATTGAAATTTATCCAACTAACTAGTGTAGTTAGCTAGAATAAAATAGTTTATTTCTTCCATAAAATACATTATAATGTTTCTCCAACTGGATTAATATTTTTTGCGATTAGTTATTGTTATGTTATATCATATATGACAGTAGTAAGTAGTGGTAACTGACAGTAAGTAGTGGTGATGCGGACATCCACGTGGTAATGGTAAATAGTGATAAGTAATGGTAACTGGCAGGTGCTCGCGAGAGCACGGGCGCCTATGTGGTAGTGATAAGTAGTAATAACTGTCAGTAAGTAATAGTAACTGATGGTAAGTAGTGGTAACTAACAATAAATAGTGGTAATGCAAGCACCTGCGTGGTAGCGGTAAGTAGTGGTAATAAGCGATAAATAGTGATAACTGGTGATAAGTAGTGGTAAGTGGTGGTGACTTGCATTAGTATTTTTAATTATCATTAAAAAAAAGTAAATTCTAAAAATTAATTATGTGATATAATTTTATATAAATTCCAACAAAAACAACAAATAAGAAAAAATGAGAATATTATATAATTTTATATAAAATCCAAAACTAATGTACCAACAAATTAATTATACTAATATAATTAAATAATATTAAATATTATATAATTAATTATACCGACATAATTAATTACATTATTACATTCTCATATCTGATTATTTATAATATTAAAAATTTACAACATTATTTTCTTTTGTTAAAAAAAATTATTTATAATAATATAATTAACATTTTTTTCTTTTATTGAAAACACAAAATTTATCAAAAATTTATTTTAATATTTTTGTTTTGCCATTTTAATAATAATTAATTATTTACAATATTAAATTAAAATTAAAATAATTGGTGATATAATTTGTGTGATTCAATCAACAGCGTGATATGTGTGATATATATAATATCAATCAACAGTGATATATGTGATATGGTGATGATTATTTATGATATTCATTTGTGGCATGTGAAATGTGATAATATCGAATATTAATAATTACAATTATATAAAATTAGTAATGAAAAAGTATGAAAAAAGTATTAAAAAAAGTATGTAATGAAAAAATAGGTAGTTAAAGAATAAAAGCATGAAAAAAAAACTGAAAAATTTATAGGGAGACAAAAAAATTGAAAAAATATGTGGGTTTTGAAAATTTATTTTTGTAAAAATTAGACGAGTCAAATGACTAAATTCAAATATATTATTAAAATAGTTTTCGTGATAAATGTGACACTTTTTTTTTCATCTTCCTTTTTTTTTATAAAAAGAAATATATCAAAAATTTATTTTAAAATTTTTACTTGACCTTTTTAAAAATAATTGATTATTTACAATATTAAAATTAATTTATTCAATATTAAATTAAAATTAAAACAACTGAAAAAGAGAATAAAACATGTGAAAAAATAAAAGGAAAAAAAATAAAAGAACATAAAAACCAAACAGAAAAAAATAACAAAAGAAAAAAGCAAAAAAATGAACAAAAGAACAAAAGAACCAAAAAAAAAAATGAACCAAAAAAAAGAACAAAAAAAAAGAACAAAAAAAAAAAGAAACAGAAAATGAACAAAAAAAATACAAAAAATACAAAAAAAAAGAAGCGAATAGGAGGCGCGGTAGATTGCACCTCTCATGTCTTTTGCTTCCTTTTTTGTTATTTTTTTATTCTTTTTTTTAACACCCTCTCTTTGTTTTTTCCTACTACACTCTTTTTTTTTTTAACTTTTTTTTTTTTTAACTCTCTCTTTTTTTTAAACACATTATTTTTTATTTATTCAAAATTTTTTTGTGATATTAATTTTATGTTTTTTTTTTTTCACTTTCTATTAGAAATTGATCTATTTTTTCTATTTTCATTACTCTTTTTGAAAAAAAAAATTTTAAAAAAATATCTTGTGTTAAAATTTTTATTTTTTTACAATATTAAATTTAAATTAAAATATTTATAAAATCTTAAATTAAAATTAAATTTTTTTTATCACTAATTACTATCACTATATACTATCTCACGGTTCCACCTTTTCCACGGTTGCACTGCCCACTAGTTACCACTAGTTACCACCAATGATTATATTATAGTCCACTGTTCCACCATCTCTCCCACACGGTTCCACCTTCTCTCCCACGATTCCAACGCATGCTCACGGGCGGCTGCCTATTTAGGTTTTTTTTTTTTTTTTTAGTTTTTAGCACTCATCTTTTTAACTTTCTTTATTCTTTTTTTTTTTAACTCTTTCTCTCTCTCTCCCTCTCTTTCCTGCTACACTCATTTTTAACTTTTTTTAACGCTTTTTTTCTATACAAATAAAAAATTATCTTAAAATTAAAAAAAAATTATTATTTGTAATTTTATGATTTTTCTATATTTTTGGTAATATTAATTTTATGATTTTTCTATTTTTAGGTTGCTCTATGATTCTTCTTTTATCCATTTTATTTTCTTTTGTTGAAAAAGAAATTATCAAAAATTTATTTTAATATTTTTACTTTGCCTTTTTAAAAATAATTGATTATTTATAATTTTAAATTAAAATTAAAATAATTGATGATATAATTTTAAGTTTTGTGAAATAGTGATATGTCTATTTTAGAACACTACAGCGATAGAAATTTTAGAAAAATTCGTCGCTAATTTATTTAACAACGAATTTAGCGACGAAAAATTTCTGTCACTAATAACGCGGCGACGAAAAATAAAAAATTTATCACAAAATTAGCGACGAACTATAATTTCATCGCTAAATTTAAAAGAATTTGCGAGTAAATTTAGTGATGGATTTTGAAATTCATGACTAAATATAGCGACAAATTTCATTATTCGTCACTAAATAGCGACGGATTCCGTATCCGTGACTATATTTAATGACGGATTCCATATCCATTGCTATTTTCAGCAACGGATTCTGAAATCCGTCGCTAGATATAACAATGACCGTTGCTAAATTTAATGACAGATTATGGAATCCGTTACTAAATTTAGCGACGGATAATTTAGCGACGGATTATGGAATCCGTCGCTAAATTAGTGACAGATTTACTAATCTGTAACTAAAATTAGCCAATTTTTTTCCTTTATTTTTGAAATTAGCATTTTATATGTTATATGTTATATTTTTATGTTATTTTATTATTTTATTTTTTTTATTTTTTATTTTATTTTATTTGAAACCCTATACTCGTTTGTTTCACTAATGTTGTCGTTGGAAACTATTATCTAATCTACTTGTCGGAGAAGATGAATCACCAAATATGGATGTATGATCTTTGACCACTTCGAAACCTTGTGCAAAGCTCCGATATACCACAGTTCAGTCCACCAAGACAAAATTTGCTATAAATGGCAACCGGGGAGGGTTGCATTTTGCTAGAGATTATCTTCCTTACTGTCCTCGCATCAAATCCTTCAACAATTTAAGGAATTTCTAGCTGTTGATGCTTGAACATCAACAGACAATCCGTCATAGTCCTTCGTCTCCAACATAACCGTTGTTGCTCAGCAATCGACTGTAGTTGCTCAGCAGTTCGAAAACTTGTGTAGATGGAATTTCCTCACTAGTCACAGATGAATGGTGAGAGAGTGAAAACCTTGGTTAACCTCAGCAGTTCGAAAACTTATGTGTTAGGAGAAAACTTCACCTCCATTTAAATTTGCAAAAATGAGAGATGTGAATTGAGAGAGGCTAGACAGTAAAAATTTTAGGTGGGAGAGTGAACATTAGGTTAAATTTAATGGCGAATCAGACAATCCGTTGCTAAATTTAATTTTGATTAAAAAAACAAAAGGAAAAAAAAACTAAAAATACATTGTCTGTGTAACACCGACACTGCGGTGTCCGTACAAGTATACTATTCATGAAATTAAATAAAATATTTCTCCGTTTATATATAGAGAGAGAAAATTTTAAATTATATTGATTTTCGATTTTGAGGTATGTAATTTGAAATTTTTGGGATATTTAAAATATCCGTATTTCCGATTTATAAAATAAAGTGAGTATAAATATATATAGATGATTATTTAATCATTTATTAATTTATACAATCACCCACTTAATTATTTATAAATTTATTTACAAAAAGAAAAAAAAAAGTCAAAATTAGGGCTAAGCCCTAATTCTCTCATTTCTCTCTCTCTCTCTCTCTCTACTCCCTCCCTCCCGCGCGGCGCATCTCCACTGCCTTGCTGCCGCGGCTTCCTCCTCCGCCGCGCGATCGCCACCATCGTGGCCATCGCGAACCGCTGCAGCTCCTCTCCACCGCCATCTCTCTTTCTCTTTCTCTCTCTCGGTTGCTCTCTCTCATTTACTCCCGCTCGCGATTTCCTTCGCGATCTCTCCCTCCGCCGCGACTTGGTCGCTCTCCACCGCCAACCCGCGGCCACCCGCAGCCACCGCGACCACCACGGGTCGCCGCCTGTCTCTCTCCTGCTCGCGCGACTGCGCGCGACAACTCGCGCAACAGCCCTACCCCAACGCGCGCTAGCCCTGCCCCAGAGCGCGCTGACTGCCCTTGCGCGCGACTGTTCACGCGCTGACAGCCTCCTGCACGCGCTCCAGCGCTCGGTAGCCCCTTCCTACGCGCGCTTTCTGCCACCTGCGGGAGCCCCAATTGAAAGCCCTAGGTCGACTGTCTTGTCCACTGCAAAGGTAAGATCAAACCCTAACCCAAATTCTAGGGTTTCGATTCCTTGGAGATTTATACTAAAATTGTTGACTTTTGCTTCGAATTGGAAGCATTGTAGGTTTGGGACTAAATCGAATGTCGCACGGACGTTAGGGTTTTGGATCGCAGTGAACCCTAGGTGAGGGAAATGCAATCCTTTCTATATTTGAGTTATTTTATTGAATTTAGGATTGAAATTAGAATTGGAAATTTTATGTATGCTTTGAAATAAGTTAGATTAAAATGAAATCTACTTTCCTGCAAATTTCATATGAAATTATTTATGTTAAGTTTAGAATTTGATATAAATAGGGCTGCGTTGCATAATAGAATGTGTTAGATAATGATAGAGGTTTGTTTGATTCGGTTGTATAGCTTTAGTTGGAAATTGATTGGAATATGCCTGAATGTGAGGGTTAAGTTTAAAAATTTAAGCGAAATTGGTTGCTTAGCATGGAAGAAGCATATTAAAGGATAATGAGATCGAGTTGAATTGATTTGAATACTTTCCTTTAGAGTTTAGTTTTACATATGTATGAAAATAGTCGAAATTTGAGAGTTGAGCCTAAGGATGGATACGTTGTTTTACATTATTGTTGATGTTGCATATAGGTAAGTTAAATACAAATTCTATATTATGAAAATAGGTTTCAATACCTTTGAAATGACATATGGGTTGAAGAAATCGGATGAAAAGTGAAAAGTGTATGATTTTTCAAAGATTTTTCAGTTCGTAGGAAACTTATTTATTTTAAGCGTATTTCCAATTTTGATTGGTTTTAGGATTGAATCAGGCTTGATTTTGATTTGATTAATTGTTTATAAATGGAATGAAAGTGATGAAATGAGAATCTAGAAAGGTGATTGTGTAAATGATTGATTTAAGTCTTAAATGAACACATTGAGGGGAGAAACCCTAAGGAAACATGTACTGGAAAATGTAGAACTTTGAATATGAAATTTGATGGGTTTTTAATGTGATTTTGAGTGTTAAAATGTGGATTTGATGTACTTGTGTTTTTGGCATTTAAGTGTGGTGTGTTATTGGCTATGTATATGGGAAATTGAGGCCAAGAGTGTGAGGATTTATGCATGCTGAATTTTGGATAGAGGTTAGTGAGTATGTGGATGTAAAATTGTATTGATCGAATCCATTGGAGAGATTTGGAATGACTCTATTAAGCAAGATGGAGGTTTATATGTGTATGTGATAAGGTATAGAAAGTGTATGCATATATATAGTGATATTGGTGTGTTAAAGTGATACGAAAATGTGCAATTGTAACGAATAAGCAAAAGCATGTGTTTGTATTTATATGATAAATGTATAGAATTGTATTGGTATATTGAAGAGAAGAAGTTTATAAAGAATTCTGAATAAAAGTGGGTTGGTGTATATGCTAACTCTTATGTACGACGAGAGATTGGATTGGTGTGAGCTTTGTGTAGGATTGATTAAGCAATATCACTTGAGTCTTGTGGATATGTTGTAAGCATAACTTTCTCTACACATCTCCGAATGACGTGAGGTTGTCTGCCTTAGACACTAGACATCCTTAGTTTAAAAATGAAATAAGAAACCCCTTGATTTGTAAAGGTGTATTAGAAGTTATAGCCTATTTTCTATAACTGTGCAGGTTTGAAACTTGCTGATTATATACATACGTAAGTGTTGGATGTCTTGATCGAGGGGAGCACAATTTCGACACTTGTTGTGCATTATAGGGAGTGATTGACCCTCCCGTATACTGTGAGTGAGTTTTATTTCAATGTTTTCGTTTAATATGTAAACTCTGATTTACAACAGTTTGATAAATGAGCATGATTTACCGCATGCGTGAAATGTTTTGACTGGCTTTGGAAATGATTCTTGTGAACCGATGGAGTGTCCGAAAATATGGTTGAATTATGAAATATGCATCCATGTGGTTGAAATGTAAAATGTGCCATTTTATGAAATATGTTGCATTTGGTTTGTGAACCTGATTTACGGCACATGTTTTGATATGATATTGATATTGGCCTTGAGGGCTGTGATTTGTACTGTGATATTGATATTGGCCTTGAGGGCTTTGATATGTATTGTTCCGTAGCTACGAAAGACACCGTGAGAGGCGCTTTGGTAGCGTCCGGATATGCCTAGGCCTGGGGTATCCCACGAGTTGTCGAGATGAGATTATATTTACGACACGGTACTAGGCAGGTTGAACCCGAAAGGGGGAGGATTTGGACACACTCTCCAAGTCTAGCACCTGGACGAGGTCCGTCGCCAACGCCGGGGTAGAGAGCACTTTAAATAAAATCGCATATAACACCCCCGGTGCGCCTGTCATAGGTCGTGGTAGACCTCTGCCGGGACATTTTCGGCTGGCAGCTCTATGATTTTGATGACAGTGTTTTGGATGCATATTTGACTTGATATTGCGTGCGAATGATATATTGTTGAAATGAAAAGCATGATGATTTGAAATATGATTTGTATACTGATGCTTTGACACTCCAGTTTCACATCCCATATTACACGATTACATTGATCCACTCACTCACTGAGTATTCTTCCCTGAGTACTCACCCCTCCTCTTTCCCTCCCCAGACAGGATTATGATGCTAGGGCGATGTATTTGGCTCGAGGGCTTGATAGCTCGTTGGCGGATTTGGTGTTTACGACGGTGAGATTAAGTTTTAATTGAAAAGATGAATTTCATATTTTATTGTCGACCCTGCGTGGTCTTGATATTGAGGTCCGTAGTTGACCGTGTACATATTTTGGGATGATTGTATAATTTTTGGACTTGTGTTTGCGAAACTCTCATATTTCATTTGCATTGAGACATTTGTAACTATTTAAAGTGTTAACTTGGGAAATTTGTAATATAATTGTATAAATTTAGGCCCGCTCGGTGTGGCGGCTGTTCATGCTCTAGTTGGGCATGACAGTAGAGGTCTGTGGCTAGGACTGTTGGTGATTTGTTAGCCTTGCGTTGTCTGGATGTCGGCTTTGGGAGTTGGTGGATTGTTTTGAGGCCGGGATGGCCATTTGTGTAATGTACAGGATGATTTTAAATTTATACAGGTTTAATTGTACATGGGAGACCTCCGATTTATGGGGAAGTTCTGCTCGATTTTCTGTAGAAATACAACCGGCATCCAGGGCAACGGGCGGCTGTTCACGATTCCCGGTTCGGGGCGTGACAGTCTGCCTCGTAATTTATGCAGGAGAAACAAAAAAACAAAAAAAAATAACAAAAATTAAAGACAAAAGAATAAAAAAAGTTCAGTAGGTGCAAAATATAAATTAATAAAAAAGAATAGTAAAAGGAATAAAAAACCACTGATGGTGGAACCGCCCCTCCTATGTTAATTTTTTCTAGTTTTTCTTTTGGTTTTTTTTTCTTTTGTTTTTTTTTAAGCAGGAGAGTAAAAATTTTAGGTAGAAGAGTGAAAATTTTGGATGAATTTTGTATATGGATTAAATTTAGCGACAAATCAAATAATCCGTCGCTAAATTTAATTCCCATTAAAAAACTAAAAGGAGAGAAACAAAAGAATAAAAAAATAAAAGAATAAAAAAAAGCTCAAGAACAAACTAATGAAAAAAAAAACAAAAGAATAAAAAATAAAAAAAAAATAAAAAAATAAAAAAACAAAGTTAAAAAAAGAATAAAAAAAAGTTAAACATCGGGGCGGTTCCACCGGTGGTGGAACAGCCCCTCTATGTTTTTTTTTTTTTTGGTTTTTTTTTAATTCTTTTTATGTTTTAATTCTTTTATTTTTTATTTTGTTTTTTTTTTGTATTTTTAACATTATCATTATATTACTATTAATTATCTTTTTTGTTTCTTTTTTTTTATTATTTTATATTTTTATTACTACTATTATATTACTACTAATTATCCTAAACTCATCACAATTTAAATTACTACTATATTATTACTATACTATTAATAATTAATCTATATTTATCACTATTTTAGTTACCACTATTTTATTTTATATCGTAATTTTATCACAATTTATCATAAAATTAACATATTATTAATAATTATTTTAATTAAATATCTCTTTTCATAAATGGTGCGATATATATGCTAACATAGATATAGATTTATGAATATGATATGGTTAAAAATATTTAAATCTTTTATAAATTGTGCAATATATATGTTAAAAAGATCTATTGAAAATATTTTATAATAGAGGAGAGAAAAAATTTAATCATGAGATTAATGATGAATTTTTAATTAGTGGTACAAATTAGCGATAAATTTAGTCATGAATAGTTTTTTTTTTTTTTTTGTTAAATAGCGACGATTTTAGCTACGAATAAACATGTACGTGACTAATTAGCGATGAATTTTGAAATGAAAAAATTATCGTGGCTAAATTTAGCTACGAAAAATAGATTTGTGACAAAATTTAGTCATGAAAAAATTTTTCATCACTAATTAGCGACGACTTTAGCGATAGAAATATTTCGTGACTAAATTTAGCCATGAATTTTTCGATGAAAATGCTTTCATGGCTAATTATTTTTAGTTTAGCGCCGGAACGAAATCTGTCACTAAATTTAGCGACGAATACTTAATTGATGACAAAATTTAGCCATGAAATTTCTTTTCGCCGATAATTTGTGACAATTTTGGTGACGAATTTCTTTCTATGGTTAACAACGACAAATTTTGTCACAAATATTTTATTCGTTACTAATTTGGCCATGAATATTTTTGTTATTGTAAATTAGCGACAAAAGCGTTATTCGTCACTAAATTCGTCACAAATTGGTGACAAATTTTTTTCATCCCTAAATTTTGTTGCAAAACCACCTTTTTGTAGTGGAATAAGTTCCGGTCATCAAATAAAACATGCAATTTTGATTGATAATGTGACAAAAAATGAACAAATATTGGATTCACAATGTGACATGTGTGAGTTTTTGAACAATTTAAGACTAAAACTAAAAGTCGTGTAGCTAAAAGGTGAGTAAAATAAAAGTGGATGGAAGATAAAATTTTTAAAAATCGTGGGTTTTGAAATTGTTCGTGAAAATAAAACAGTCAACATTTTTTAAAACCATTAAAACTCTCTCATTCTCTCAAAACCTCTCATTTCCTCCCCAAACTCTCAAAATCCATGAAAAAATTATCACTCAACTAAATATACTTTCAACAAAAACTCTCACCCAACAAAAATCTATACTATATTTTCAGCATTCAGACCTATCAAAACTCTCACTCACTGAAACTCTTTATAACGTATATTCAGAATGATTTTGTAAAGTTATATCACTCTATTGAGATGAGGATCCAGTTTGGTCTAGAGAAATCCAACCATCTAAAATGTTATCCAGATTAAAAAAAAATATATAGTAATTACATCACTCTATTGAGATGAGGATCCAGTTTGGTCTAGAGAAATCCAACCATCTAAAATGTTATCCAGATTAAAAAAAATATATATATAGTAATTACACTTTTTCTTTTTCCCCTTCTGATTTGACCAAAAAGCACATACATATTTCTCTGAGTCACATGAAGAATAATTTTATTTTTTTATTATATCTCAGATGTAATGTGTTATTTTTTTTTAAAAAAAAATTGTTACTTTGTTGTTAATGTATTAATCTTTGGATGTATTTTTTTTCTTTTATTATTAATATCTTGTATTATAACAATGGATTGTTATCTTGGATTAAGATTTGTAATGATGGTGAATGGTATATTGATGGTGAACTTGCATTATAATAAACAAACTAAACGATCATCTGGATAAATGGGTAACATTTTCTAACAATTCCTAACACGTCGATAAAAGCTAGTAGTAGATAGTAATATTTCCTAATAGTCGACGATAAAAGATAGTAATCAGATAGTAACATTTTCTAATTCATATATTAACGAGTAGTAACCGATGATAAAATATAGGCATTTCATAACACATGTAGTAACAATGTAATAAGTGACGATACAAGATAATAACTTTACTTAACGCTTTTCTGATCGACAATAAAAATAACTTTTCTTAACACTTGTATAACTGACGATACAAGATAATATTTTCTAATACTTTGTCTAATCGACAATAAAAGGTACTACACTTTTCTAATATTTGTGGTAACCGATAATACAAGACAATAACTTATAGTAACATATGTGGTAACCGACGATACAAGAGAGTAATTTATAGTAACATATGTGATAACCGATGACAGTAGCTTATACTAATATATGTGATAACCGACGAAACAAGACATAATATTTCCTAACACTTGTATAACTGATAATAAAAAACTGTAACTTTTATCAATATTTTTCAAATCGATGATAAAAATAATAAATTTTTCTTACATTTCTGATAACTGAGATAAAAAGGTTTAATTTTACCAACGGTTTTTTAATGGTCGATATTTACCCAGACATACTCCAATGGTTATCATAACTGTCGGGATAGATTTATTGCGACTAGTGTATAACCAATTGAAGTTCTATCCGTTGGAAAAGATTCTGTCAACGATTTTTTTGGATTTTATAAACGGTTTTTGTCTGTCTCTACATGGCATTTATTTTGTAATGTAAATATAAAAGCTTATTGATTTAAGAGTAATATTAATTCTTTTCATAGTTAAATTCTATTTCAAAAATTTTATGTTTAAAATTTTTTTTGCTTTAGTTAAAAAATGGTAAAGTAAAATAAAATAAAGCAAAAGTATATTAAATCAAATTAAGATAGGTTGAGCCTAGGCATGAATATTGAACAAATTGCATAGTATAATACATCCAATCAATACAAAAATCTCAAAACATAATTATAGCAAAGTAGTCTTGTCGTGTATAATTATTTATGCAATTAGAGATATTTTGAAAAAAATTGAAACTAAATTTAAGTGAAACTAAGTCGGGTTTTGTGAAAAAAAAATTATTGATATAATGATAATTTTTTTTTTAAGAAAGTTGATTTTTATTGGTAAAATTCTATAACTCTTTTCAAAAGAATTGCAATAATTATAAATAGAAAGAAACGAGATAGAGATTAGTTCAACAAAATTAAGATAAGTTAAGGTGTTCTAAACACTCTTATTGGCAATCAGCCTCGACGTATGAGAAAATGGCGAATAAGATTTGACATTTCTGCAAGTGAACAGGTGTTGAAATTTTAATTTAGTTTGTTTTATCCTATATTACTAAAAATATATATATTTTAAAAAATATGAGATTTTGAAAATAAAAAAATATATATATTCTTTACATAAATAAATTAAAATTGTCACGTGTCACTGCCTTAAACTCAACTTTCTCAGACCAGGCCACATGGTTACAAGAGAAAAACGCCAAAATTGGTTGTTGAGGCATGTGATACGTTATGTCACAATTCACAAAAAGGTTGCAGCAGATGAAAGATGTGCCCCAAGGGTTCGCTTGTGAGTGAAAAACTGAATTAATAGCGCATTTGATGTGCGATGATTTTCGCGCAACATGCTTTCCATGTGTATTAAAGAGGACCCCATTTACCAAACATTTGCCAGTGTAGTCCAGCTTCCCCCGACATAAGACCAGAGTGAGGGGCAGGAATTTTTGTGAAGACATTCATTTTTATAGTTCCAAATTCCAATCACCACCAATGTGCCGTGGTATGAGTCGGTTCAGAAAACGGTGGGGATGCATCATTTTACTCTACGTCTCTGGCTACCAACCATAAGATCCTGTACTTTAGTTTTAAACTCCATATAGAAGTAAAGGTGTTTGTTCATGTTCAGCTCGCCCACTTGTGTTCCATATGAGCTATGCATGCAGATAGCAATGTCACTTGTCAGAGCATCCAGCATGGGACACAAGTTTCAAAAGGAAAATGTTTCACCTAAATAAATAGAAATCATGTTGTTTAGACTTGAAAACCTAAAAAATAAGAATTGTGTTAAAATGGTATTCTAGCCGCAAAAATCCTTATACTTTTGTGTTTGTAACAATTCGACTTTTTAATTGCAGTAACATATTATAATTAAGTCTTCAATTATTAATATCTTGATATTATTATCATAAAAAAATTATAATTCAAATTACATATTTTTAAAGTTATAAAATCTTCGATGACAATATGAAGAATGGTACGTGGTAGCATTTGTACCCCACCAAGCCCATTTTGTCCAAAAAATTGATCATGCGAGTTATAGCGAAAGATTTGTCCGGAGAAGAAGAATCAACCACGTGGGCTCAACGATTGGCTGTGTTAACATAAGCGACTAAAAATAGAGGAAAAGAACAAAGCCAGAGTCACATCGTATCGTATTCCACAAGAAAAGGAAATTGCCTATCAGGGGAGCGCAAGATAAGAACAAGAAGCACCCCTCCAATACTTCAACCCCCACCGACCTCTTCACTGGCTTCACTCGTATTGCAGAAGAAAACAAAAAAAAAATGAAGGAGATGAAGGAATTCATGGCTGGTAACAAAATAAGAAGAAAGCTCTTCATAGTCGCCTTGTCCTCATTGCTCCTCGTAGCTTCCATAATCAGCATTGCCGTGGGAGTAACCTCCCGCAACAAAAACAGCTCGAGCAGGGAAAGCAACAACACTGGCGGTCTCTCGCAAGCAGCACACACCATTGTAAAATCATCGTGCAGCAGCACATTGTACCCAGACCTCTGCTACTCCGCCATAGCCGAAAGCGGAGAAGCTGCTGGCGACAAGCCGATCTTGACTCAGAAAGACGTGATCGAGAAGTCTCTCAACCTAACCACCACAGCCGTGGAACACAACTACTTCGCCGTGGAGAAGATCATCAAGGCCAACACCCACCTATCCAAGAGGGAGAAGACGGCTCTCCACGACTGTCTGGAGACCATAGACGAGACCCTGGACGAGCTCCGCAAGGCCAAGGACGACATCGACCGCTACCCAAACAAGAAGTCGTTGAAACAACACGCGGATGACCTCAAGACCCTGATGAGCGCCGCCATGACCAACCAGGAGACTTGCCTGGATGGTTTCTCCCACAAGGAGGCCGACAAGAAGGTGCGACAGGCTCTACTAAACGGGGAAGTGCACGTGTACCGCATGTGCAGCAATGCGCTGGCCATGATCAAGAACATGACGGACACAGACATTATTGCCCAACAGCAACAGCAGCAGCGCCTCTCGTCAAAAAATGCCCATAACGCAGGGCGCAAGCTGCTGCTAAACGAGGAGGAGAGTGATGATACTTGGCCCAGCTGGCTTTCTGCCGGGGACAGGAAGCTTCTGCAATCGTCGACGGTGACGCCGAACGTGGTGGTGGCGGCAGACGGGAGCGGAGACTATAAGACGGTGACGGAGGCAGTGGCGGCGGCACCGGAGAAGAGAAGCAAGAGGTACGTGATCAAGATAAAGGCAGGAGTGTACAAGGAGAAGGTGGAAGTGTCGAAGAAGAAGACCAACATAATGTTTGTGGGAGACGGCAGAACCAACACCATCATCACCGGTAGCTTGAGTGTTAAGGGCGGCAGCACTACCTTCCACTCCGCCACCGTCGGTCAGTTTCACCTCACTTCACTTAATTAGCACGTCATTTCTCTCTCTATTCATTTTCCATTATTTTTCTCCATGATATATAATTTTTATTAATAAGATAAGCATTTAAAAGTTCAGGCGAAGTATTGTTGAGGTTAAATGAAATTTATCACAACTTTGAAAGTGACAATACAAAGAAAAAATTGGATTTGAGGTTGTGAAACTCTTTTTTAAAATTAAAAGGAAAAAGAGAGTTTTCTGACCCACTAGAATTTTCTAAAGAAAATTTTGTTGTGCTCAAATTATTTACCCCTTTTCTGTTGAGACCTGAGACTGAGAGGTGCTATTGCCCATTACGACTATTATTGATGAAAAGTTTGCCTCACAGTGATGTTTTGTGAGTTGTGTGATATCAGTGATCTCTTTCGTAAACGTCACGGCATAAGGCGTGAAAAGGCCCTCTACCCACTTCTGACTTCTGTTAATATAATTCGAGTCTTATTTTATTAGAATATTTGTGAATTGTGATAGAAAAAAATATAAACTAAAATAAAACCTTTTATAACAATGTACAAAATAATACTTATAATATCAATTGATATTAATATTATATAAAGTTCGTTCGACTTAAATCTTTTTCTCTGTTTTTTAATTATTGTAGCCATATTTATAATTTTGTGTAGACATACATGTGGTAAGTACAGAGTCAGGGCTATATATACTTGGTTTTTTTTTTTATTTTTTGGGGTGTGGGGGTTATTATCATAACATAATTTCAAAAGGACATTCCTAATTTCACGCTGGTTTTTCTGCGGATGCAACGCAAGCATAGATTTGGTTAGATTCGCTTTCCAAAAAGTTTCACAAGCTCCTTTTTCCTGACTTTGCCATGCATTATGCAATCAAAGAAATTGAAATTTCCCTTGTGGATGACAGAAGAAAAGTTTTTCTTCACGGGGCAAACCTCTTTCTTTTACCTCTCTTTCCTATCCGAGAGAGTTAAAGAAATAAAAAGGTAATAATAATAATATTAACAATTATTTTTTTGTTGATTTAAATTTCTTAAATGAATAATGTTTATGTAAAATATAAGATGATACTTACTATTTCTTAAAAATAATCTAATATAATTATAAAGATATTATTTTTTTATCTTAATACCTTTTTTATATATTGACTATCATTTACTAATCACATCAGATTTCTAAATAAATAAACAAGAGATGCAGTATAATTAGAATTTAGAATTTTCTGTTTTTATATTATTCTATATTTTATGTAATTCTGTTTTTAAAAAAATTAAATTAATAGATAGAATTATTTTTTTTTCCATACATTAAATTAAGAGAAGCTAAAATGCGAGATGGAGTATTCAGGATAAGAAAGGACCCTAGAGACGTGTCCCGCAATATCTGCCCTTGATTTGATCTTTCCTTGCATGGGTGGGTTTTATTGGTTTTGGTCCCATCCCAGCCTCCTGCGCTAGCTGTACGTCGTACTATCTTCTTCATCTATTTATTTACTTATTATTTTGGGAGGGAACTTTCTTTGCATTGGAATTTGTTGGAGCTTTGTTGGCTATGGCTAGGATCCCGCCATAATGATAGGGAAACAGGGCCGATGCAGATGCTGTCAAGCTCGACTCCGAAGAATATCCTCATAATAATTTCATTTCTATTTTATTTAAAGTATAGGTTTAATTTTTTTTCCTTTACATATCATTTTAAAAAATTTAAAATAATTATTATTTTCTAATTTTATTATTATTTTTTATTATTTCTACTTAATTTTTGCATAAAATTTTGACATTTTAAAGAGTAATTTAGTTAATTAATATAAAATTTATCTAGAATTATGATTATTTAATTACTTTTCTAATTTTTATGTAATAATTTTAAAGTACAATCAAAACGAAAGAGAGAGGGTAGAAAAGAAAGCATGCTCCGGAGAGGGACCCTGTGAGCTTCCAGTCCTGCGCAGTATGGTTGAGTTGAGACCATTTCTCTAGGGGTGATGTCGCCATTCCACTAGGAAAAAAACAGCATGTTTCCGTTTACAATTGTCTTGTTGTTCTAGGGTCACTCCAGGTCCCCACGCATGCATGCGTAGTCGGATCACTCATCACGGACTGCCGTTTCTTCAATGCCATTAAATTTCCTTTCCTTTTTCTTTTTCTTTTTCATTCCATGTGATATCATAATGGGCCTAGTGATTGGTTGTGCTTGTTACACGCCCAACACTTATGGGACAATCCGGTCATCATACGTGTCCCCCCCCCGGGGAGGGGTTCTAGCACACAGCTCGATGTAATAATTATAGTTACTGATTAATCATAATTACAATATTAAATAATAATTAATGAATTAATTAATAGTAAAAAAATTAGTGATTGAGTGGTTAAGTGGTTAGAGAAATTAATTAATTATTAGTGAGTGGTAAAGAAAAATAATATAAATAGATTGTGTAAAAAATAAATTAAATATAAAATAAAATTTTATTGAAATCTCTCTCTTTATATACTCTCTTCCTCCGTCTTTTCTCTCTCTCTTTTGTTCTTTCACTCTTTAATTTCTTTTTCTCTTTATCTTTTACTACTCTTTAGAGTTAAATTGTTACAAATTGATATCAAAATATATGATTTTTGGTATAATTAATAATGAAAAATAATTAATTTGAAGAATATAAAAAAGAACAGGAGTTTCGCAGACAAGAATGGAAGAAAAATGTGAAGAACGTGATAAAAAGATAAATACTCTCATAGCACGTAATTTATTAAAAATGCTTGGTGTCAATAAGAATATCAAAATTTTGATAGAAATGGAGCCAAAAAAAATGAAAAGAAATTAGATATCAACAAAGCAAATCAAATGGCAAAAGAAACAATATCAAAATCCATGAAAGAATAAGGTATTGATACAATTTGTGAGTCTTTTATTCTATTTACTACTAGTGAAGAAATATTGATAGTAAAAGAAAAGTCACAAATGGTCAAAAATGAACTTATTAACGTTGATTTCTTGTCAAACCTTTCAACGATTAAAATTTAGAAGTTCAATTAGAAAATTTTTTTGTGAGAAGCGGAATTTCAACTGTCTAAAAAAGAACATGTTAATGGTAGTTTTTTGTCCAATCTTTCGATTATTGAATTTTCGATACTCATCAGGAAAAATCTTCTACCAAAAACTAATTCAAGAAAGATTTCTCTCAAACTCTTCCATCTCTATTTTTTGTCCATTGCTCTTCCTACAACTTGAGTTATATTAGTTATTCATCTCAATCATCTTATTTCTCAATACAAATATAAATTTTGGTTTTATATTCATAGATTCAAGTTTTAAGTCTTGGTTTTCTATCCTTGAGAACAATGATGTCTTCAAATAAGGAAATATTGTAATAACTATAGTTAGTTAGAAATACTGATTATTAATTAATAGATTAGTTAATAATTATGAAATTAGTAGCTGAATAGTTAAGTGGTTAGAAAGATTAGTTAATGGTTAGTGAATGAATAATGAAAATAATATAAATAAATGGTATAAGAAATGAATTGAATATGAAATGAACTTCTTTGTATTCTCTCTTTTCCTGGTCTTTCTCTCTCTATCACTCTCCTTTCTTATCTCTCTCATCAATTTCTCTCTCTCTATCTCTAGTGTTAGATTTGCTTTAATGCCGGTATTTGGATTCATGTCGTCGGGGCCTTTTGTCGTCATAGAATTAGTCCCTTCTCCAGGTACACTTTCTTAGTCGTATCCTTATAAAACTTAAAAAGTTCGCATAATATTATGAAAAAATCAATATCAAAAGGACAATTTCTCACGCGGCCGCATCCGCAGCGGCACCCTTTCTACACTGAATGTCCGCATGACCATAACTTTTTCCGTTTGAAAGGACTATGTCTTCGCTAACAGTAAATGACCCTTAAACCTCCATGACCTTCCATTGGTTATCTCTAATGACAAGATAACCTCTCTTACATAACTTTATTTGGTGAGCCTGTTGGGCCCCACAATAACATTCTAGACACTACACTCGACACGACTCTCTTACATCGCACAGCACAGTAACCCTCTACATGACATTATTATTATTATTATTATTATTATTATTATTAGAGAACAACAAATTGCAGAGTTTGTAAATCTGTTTACTCTAGGATTCACTTTCAGAGTCCGACAATTTTTTGACACTGCAAGATTTGAACAGTCACATTTGCATCTTAATAATAATTTTATTTCTATTTTCACAAATTGTATTTTGATTGGACAAGTGAACAACCTTCTTAAGTTTTTGTTATGTACTTGCATTTTTTTTTAATACGTTGGTCTAGATATTATTAAATGTTTCTAATTTTATTTCAAGAGTAACGTCATTTTATTTTAGGAGTAAGGTCATTAAATTATATATATATATATATATATATATATATATATAACTTAACAATACGCAACACCTAAGCGGGCAATCATATCTTACATACAGTTGGTTCTGCTGGTATAAAATTAGGGACTGTGTTTTTGTGGTAGAGAGGAGTTGTGATAAATTGCAGCACGGCAGAAATGATTACAAGGCAAGATCTTTGGTAATTCTTGTTCTACTCGGAAGCTTGTTTGAAAAGACAAGGAATGAAATTAATTCAAATTTATAGATGGGTAAAATAAATATATTAAAGTGAACGTCCAATTACAGTAGACCAAGTATTATTGATGCTTGTGTTGTGGGTGCAGCTGTGGTAGGAGAAGGGTTTTTGGCGAGGAACATAACATTCCAAAACACGGCAGGGCCTGCAAATCACCAAGCCGTAGCTCTACGCGTTGGTGCTGATCTTTCAGCATTCTACCAATGTGACATTCTGGCTTACCAGGACTCCTTATATGTCCACTCCAATCGACAGTTCTTCAGCGAGTGCCTAATTGTGGGCACCGTCGATTTCATCTTTGGAAACGCAGCTGCAATGTTCCAGGACAGCGACATCCATGCCCGCAAGCCTGGTCCTGGCCAGAAGAACATGGTGACAGCGCAGGGTAGAACCGACCCAAACCAGAACACAGGCATTGTGCTCCAGAAGTGCAGGATCGCAGCCACCTCTGACCTGCAGGCAGTCAAGGGCAGCTTCCCCACATACTTGGGGAGACCCTGGAAAGAGTACTCCAGGACTGTGATCATGCAGTCTACAATAAGTGATGTTGTTGAGCCGGTAGGTTGGCACGAGTGGAGCGGCAACTTTGCCCTCGACACCTTGTTCTACAGAGAGTATCTTAACACCGGTCCAGGTGCATCAACTTCCAAGAGGGTGACTTGGAAGGGTTACAAGGTGATGACCAGTGCTAGCGAGGCTCAGCCTTTCACCGTTGGCAATTTCATTGATGGCAGTGGTTGGCTCGGTTCCACCGGTTTCCCCTACTCTCTGACTCTCTGATTATTGCAGTGCAATTCCATCACCTAGCTAGTAGTGTGTCGAGTGAAGAGCCTTTTCGAGTAGTAATTTGGGGGCTCTATCCTTCTTTCTGGTGGTCATTTTTTTTCCCTCGGTCCTCCTTGAGTACTGGCTTTGCCAGTGTGTTTGTATCGTGCGCCTTTCAGATCTAAGTTTCCAAAAATGCGGGCGGCAGGCTCAAAATAAAACTATATGAAACCATGTGTGGCTGCTGGGATCCGAGCCCAGGTCTCAACGACCGCAACATGGAATTCTTACCACCAAACTAAGGTCACATTTGATGTGTTGGGGGTAGGAGTACTCAATTCATCGCAAAATATCAAAATTACATCATGGAAACATGGAGTAATAAGAACTGGATCAATCAAAAATGATCTTGAGGTTTATTTTAGTGAAGTTAGTAATAGCATACTCTCGTGGAATTAGAGGTAAGCAAACACCATTGATTCTTCCTATTTTGCTCAATGCCTATCCGGTCGTTTGCGGTTTGATGTAATATGTTGTAAATCACTCACCATAATATAATATATATATATGTATATATATATATATATATTATAAATTGAATAGAATGAAATAAAAATAGTTAAAATAAATTAAACCAATTTTAAGTTTCTTCTACAAGACCTGAAATCCTTTAGATGGTCAGGTGGCAGGGCACGCAACCAGCACATGGAATCAAAAAGATTATCACACTATGCAGGTATTCAAGATACACATTTTGGTTAGCATGTACTCATATTCATGGAGAACCACTATGAATATGTTTCACCAACCAAATAAAGGTGTTAGAAAATGGATTCCTGGACACTCATGAAGGTTTAACCCTAATCAACTGGTTTGAGTTCAAAATAAGAGAAAGGAAAGGAGTAGTTTTCCCTGCAAAAAACTAACTCTCAATTTCCTTCAGCATTTGAATTCAAAAATTGGTGGCCTTTTGAAAAAGGTTAGAGAAATGAATGTGATAGAAAAAACATCATTCCTGTGTTAGATTTTAAGGGTTAAGAAAGGAGTCTAGTGGCTGATTATTTTGTAAGAAATACACCACAATTAAAGTTATTTGAATTATGGAAATGGAAACTGGTTCAATCGTTTGCAAATTATTTTATACCAATATATAAAAAAAATAGTGATTTAATTTTAAAAGATTTTATATTCCAATCAAAGGAATACATGGGTGGAAGAAAACACAACAATAATTAGGCATAGTCATAGCATACAACGTGTTGGAGGTAAATTTTACTCTACAGATAATTGCACTGTCGACAGGAGTAGGGAATCGGCACTGATGAATCTTCTGGACTTTCGTAGATAATAAAATCTGCAAATACCCATCGAAACCAACTCTAACACTCAACTTAGAGAGAGAAGTGATAGAAAAAGAGAATAGATTCAGTAGAGTTTTAGAATAGTATTGCATAGTCTCTGTATGATGAATGTAGTGTTATTAAACATGCCTAGCGGATTACTTGTGCTTAATATATATCACATGTATATGCATGGTAAGTCTTTTACTTGAGGGCGTAGAAATCCTAATTTTCTTGTACAGAAATCGCTGTAGATCTTCTGAGATTATAGGAAGTATAGTCAAAGACTTTTAGGAGATTCAGAATCCTATAGATAGAGAGAAATTCAAGTTGTCACGGAGATTCTTTATCTTATGAAAGAGATTATAGAGATTTCCTTCCTTATCGAGAAAAATTATTCTTGAGATTAGGAGATATTCAAATATTGAGTGTTTATGATCTTGATTTACCAAGTTGGAACATTTTTTGCTGTGAGGCTATTAATAGTACAGAGAACGTTCAATCGAAAGGTGAGCAAGCGGCCTGCTCGAGAGGGTTTGACTAAGGTGGTCGAGAGACCTAAATAAGAATGTTTGATCAAGAGAGCGTTTGGCTGAGAGAGTGCTCAACTGAGAGTGTGCACAATCATTTAGAGTAGTTATCGAGAGATCACCTTGGTAGTCTATAGGCTTTATGATTACGGCTCTAATGGGCTTGGTAGTCTTTGAATTTTATGATAATGGGCTGTTGGACCATTTACCATCATTTACCGTTCACTTCTAATGTTGTTTTGAAGAAATGACATTAGAAGTAGTTTTGAATTAATAGGAGTTGAAAATTCATAGAAATAAAGTTATTGTGGTAATACTTTGGGAAGTCACAAAAGTGGGGCATGTTGGGAAATTGGAAAAGAAGCAGAAGTGGAGCATTAAATGCGAGATGTGTTGCTCCAATTGCAAAGTGTGTTGCTTTGATTGCGAAGCATACTGCTTTGATCACTGAGAATTGTATTCAACATGCTTCCCGTCATTATAAATTATAAAGGGTATTTAGTGGAGTCTCGTAACTTTATTTAGTGAGATGAAATTTTGGCTTCTAGGTTCTAATTCGTGAGTGGTGAAATTTATAAAAAACAGAAATGGTGAGGGGTTCTAAGTCACAAATTTACTATGATATCGGCGAGGCTAAGAGTGCGGTGATGTGGGGGTAATTACAAGAATCACTTACAATAAAGTATAGAAGTTGGGAATAGGAGAATAGAGATGATTTTAAAAGATTGTGGTAGAACTATTGATACAAGGGTCCATCAATAGGGAAACTATCAATACAAGGTTCCATTATTACATTTAGAAACCCAATGTCATGACGGTTCAGTATCGGTGTTTTAGGGGTTTTGCATTCGGTGGAGGCATCCTCACTCCATTTTTGAAGAGTCTTTTGGAAGGTAGAGTTGTTTCCACTCTTATCTACGGGTATTTGGGCTATAGTATCAGAAGAAAAAAGCTTGGCAACAAGAGACTGATAATTCTCTTGTGAGGGTTTTCAAGCATTTCTTGGGCTGAGGGTTAGTACATGCTATGTATAAAGAGCTCAGTCAACTTTCCACATGTTGTATTAAGTGTAGGCAGTAGCTTACTAGATGAATCTAGTTATAAGGGGCATACCTGGTCGATGAGGCAAGGGTTTTGATTTCTTAGGCCTTTTCTTTCTATGTATTCCGATGATATGCTCTTCAATGTATAAACATTGCATTACAATGAAATGAATTTCCTGCGTCATTTTCTCCAGCTTTCTTTTGTGTAAACCCTTTCTCTCATATGTTTGAAAATTTGGATGAATAAATGAGTAGAGAATTTTCTTCTTTGTCATTGTCATGTTCTCACTGTTTTGTTGATCGTGTGCTGGAACAAAAGACTTGAACTCTGAGTTATCTCCAATTACATTATAAATGAGAGGGGTTGTTAGAAACCCTTTTAGATGTTGAGATCAAGAAAATAGGAGTTGAATTCCATTCGTATGCTAGGATCCATATGAGGCGTATAGTCAATAGAATGAGTATTGTTTCCTACTAGGACTTGCATAAGGTATCAAGCTGAGAGAGTGTGGGTGCCGAGATCTCCATGAGGCATGCAAGAGGCATAAAGACAAAAGAGTATGTTGGAAGTGGATTATGACTCCACAGATATCAGTTCCTTCTTAACCCAAACAGTAACCGTCAATGGGTGGATGCACTTGCAAAAATTATAGGAGGGGGTTTCGGCGGGAAGGCTCTAACGCTCAAGTCAGTAAAGAGCGATTTTCGATTAAAAGAAACAGACTGAGAATTAAGGGAAGACTATCCCCTATGATCAGTGTGCCCAAAGTGTTAGGTCTAGAGAGCGTACCTCATTCTAAGAGTTGTTGGGATAACTTATATCTCTGAGAGGCGTGCGTCCCTAGCGGACTTCAACCCTACCTTCCTTATCGAACTGATCCGAGAATCTCGAAGGTTAATATTATGAGATGATTATGATCCTTATTTATCGGTAGAATTACCATTTTCGGGATGGGTGTTTTCCTTACTCGAAAGATCTGGGATTTGCCGTTATGAAATAAGAAACTGAAATTAAGGGAATTATAACATTCATTTAGAATTGTTAGGGGTGTTGCACAACGTTTGGTCGCTTGATCGATTAAAGGATCTTTAAAACCCATCCAATTGATGAGTTGATGTCTGCTTGCCCGATCGGTGCGATTACCTTTATTCGGTGAGTTACATTCGATTGGCGGGGCGACTAAGACCCTATCGTTTGGTAGGCCTATCTGGGCGGCTAAGACCATTCGGTAGATTATCATTCGATCGTCGGATGTTGATCTGTAAGTGCCCTTTGTGGGCTTTTTGAGAATCTTCTCTTTTGGTTTGGGTTTTTGACTATGTCCCATCATTTGCCCCTAACTCATGGTCTTCTTGGAAAGAGATTCCATGAGTAATAATTTGAAACGAGATTCGAAATTCTTTAATATGACCGTTGTCGTTTCGGTTTTTGCGAATCGTCCCCTTATACGTCTCGTAAGAATTCTCCTCTATTATAGTTTTCCTCGCACCAAAATCTTTTCCGTCCTTTCACTCTTCCTATCAGAAAGTCATTACTAGTGACGAAAATGTCTGCTTCTCAGTCTTTTTTGGACATCGGTGACATTGCGAGTATTATGTCTGTGCAAGAACTCCAGGAAGTGCAAACTGACATGCTATTGGGGGACGATTACTCTCTGGTGTCTGCCACAGAGGTTGATAGGGCTAATATAGCGCCTGAAGGCTGTGTGCCGATGTATTTTCAATTGGTTAGGTATGGCTTGAAAGTCCCCTACACGGGTCCTTTCTTTGAGGTCTTGCGTAGATAGAACATATTCCCTACTCTCCTGATCCCCAGTGTTTGGCGATTGGTGGTTGCGGTGGCTTCCCTATTAGGGTTTTGTCATCTTCATTTTGATTTTGACATTTTGTCTTCTATTTTCATTCTGATGAGGTGTGGGAGTAGCAGTCCGACCAAGGGATGGTACAAGTTACAGACCCGGCCCGAGTCCCATTAGAGGTTTTTTTTACAAAAAGTCCATTGACAAGCACTAGATGCAAAAGTTCTTTTTCGTTGAATTTTTGGATAGGGATCGCATGCCCTGACTTCCCAAAGCTGGCGAGGTGCCTTCTGTGGGGCTGAGGTCCCCGACTACTTCAAAATACGACCGTTTTGTTAGGTCTATTAACGGCTATTGCCAGTCCACCAGTCAGAGCATATGGGTTGAGTCCTTACTGAATGATCAAATGTTATCCCTAACTGGTTTGTTGCTCGGGGAAAAGAAGAAAATCGATCGACCCCTTCTGTTGGAGAGAGCGGGAGTCGAGCTAGTTGACTCTTTGAATTCCCTTGATGACAGTGTGTTAAAGAGTGTCACTATCAACAAGTTGGGTCGACATAGTGCGAAGAGGCCCTTTTCGAAGAATACCGGGGTGTCTGAGACCCTACTTAGGTCTCATCAGGGGTGACTGAGACTCTTCGTAAGTCACCGCCTACTTTGGTGAAGAGGAGGGTGATTTCCTCCCCCTCATCTGCATTGGTAATTTCGTCCGACCGTCTGAACTCGGTAGCAGTTACACCGATAGAGGTATCTCTTCCCGATGAAGGTGAACCATCGGGTAATGTGGATGAGTCAAGAGAAACTGGAGATGATACTCCAACCGATGCCAGAGTGAGAACATGTGTTTCTCGAGCTACTGGAGACAAAATGGCGGGGCCTTTTTTCGCTCTCCCGGTTTGGCCCATGCGCAAGTGGAAGCGCAAGACTTTTGGGGGAGTAATCTCTTCATCTTCTATCCCTGTTCGGTCTTTTGATGGTAAGAAAAGTTCAAAAGTGCACGGAATCGTTGCCATTTGTGCTGGGGATATACAATATAGCTACATAGATCTAGTAGAAACGGAGCGTATTGCCGGGCAATTTAACTTCCATCGCTATGAGATCGATCTTTATAGGATGTCTTATGAACAGGTAGGTGGAGCTCTTGAGTCCCTAAGTTTAATGGTAATATTCTCTTCGCGTCTTTCAATTTCTTCTTCCTTTTTTATAATTTGTTAACTCGGTTTTCTTCGTAGATCATGACACTTGCTCGATTTCAAGGACAACAGGGGAGGCAGGTAATAAGCCACTTAGAGGGATAGCTCTCTAAGTTAACCCGTCTGCAGAAATCAGTCTCTATTCAGGGAGGAGAGGTCTTGACAATTGAAAACGCTTTCAGTGCCCCACTCAGTCAGAAGGAAGAGGAGTTGAGAGCCCTTCGATCGGAATTGGTCCAGTGCCAAGGGCGATGCGAAAGGTTAAAATCAGAAGCTCTGGTGCATAAGAAGTTGGCTTAGTTTCGTGAGGAGTCTCTTCGAACGGCGGAACGAAGAATAGTTGAAATCGAAGAGTCCCATACGTGGGAAACTATCATCCACAAAGATTCCAAACATAGACTAACCGAAAGATTAAAATGTGTCGAAGAGATAGTCCGTAGTATGGGTCTAAGCACTGCCCTGCCTCCAATTGAAGAAGAGACCGATACTCGAAACCCAATTACATAGTTTTTACTTAAGATTTTGTACTAAATGACCTTTGTTTATTTAATGAGAAATTCTCATATTTTGTTGATAGAAATCATCTTCTTCTCTTCTTATTGTGTTGTCTTAGTAGAGTTGAGGGGGTTTAGGTTTTTCGCTCGGCAAGGAACCTTTAGACAGGGGGACCATACGTATCAGTTCGAAGGGCTGCACCTCTTGTTAGCAAAGCGTACGATCAACAGGGACTTAGCGGCCGAGACCTTCCGAATGGTAGGAAATTTTCAAATAGTTGGGCCGCGTCCACCCGTCTAAAGAGTTACATCCCCTATTGACAACACGTATGAACGATAGATACTAGGCGACTGAGACCCTCTGAATGATAGAAAACCATTAAATAGTTGGGTCACATCCACCTATTCAAGAAATTACATCCCCTATTGACGACATATACAAACGATAGATTTTGAGCGACTGAGGCCCTCCGAACGATAGGAAACTTTTAAATAGTTGGGTCGTGTCCACCCGTCCGAAGAGTCACATCCCCTATTGACGACGCGTACGAACGATAGATACTAGGCGACTGAGACCTTCCGAACGTTAAGAAACTTTTAAATAGTTGGGTCACGTCTACCAGTCCGGGGAGTCACATCCCCTGTTGACGACGCATACGAACGATAGATACTGGGCGACTGAACCCCTCCGAATGATAGGAAACCATTAAATAGTTGGACCGCATCCATCCGTCAAAGGAGTTACATCCCCTATTGACGACGCATACGAACGATAGATACTGGACGATTGAGACCCTCCGAACGATAGGAAACCATTAAATAGTTGGGCCGCGTCCACCTGTCCGAGGAGTCACATCCCCTATTGACGACGTGTACGAACGATAGATACTGGGCGACTGAGACCATCCGAACGATAGGATCAGGTTGTGGGGTTGTAAAAGCAGATGTCGTCAAGAATTTAAAAAACACCCTTATAATTTAGAAGAATACCAGCAATAGAACCCGATGCTACTTGGGAGCAGAAGTAAAAGGCTCCTGCTCACATGATATAGTCTCAATCCCCAATGACATTCTAAATTTGATCTTCATATGTTTGGTGTTGGGCAAAACCTTTAAGGCGTTCGGACCCTGTCTGCTCAAGATGATATTGTAAAGCGAAGGTAGATCCACCACAATGAATATGACAGGAGCCATCGCATGATTGGGAAGTGCTCCGAGGGTGATCGGGAGTGAAATGATACTCTCAGGGTATATCCATTCGCTTGAGAGTCCCTTAAATAGGCCTGCGTGGGGCTGGAGATTGGTAGAATTGAACCCTATTCGTCCAAAAGCATCCCAATATAGGAGATTACAACCGACTCCTTGATCAACAAAGATCTCTTGGACCTCAAATTGTCCAATCTTGACGATTATCATAAGGGGATCGTGTCGATTTGGATCGATCTCGATTAGATCTTCGTCGGTAAAATCGATGACGGGCATCTTTTTGCCTTGTCGTTTATTGGCGCTCGTTGCTAAGACTCTTTTGTGGTGTAGGGAGAATTGTAACGCCGACACTGCGGTGTCCGTACGGTTGTACTTCCGTTCCTAGATTTAAATAAAATAATTCTCAATTTATAGATATATATATAGTGAAATATTTAATTTTATTGATTTCGATTTCGGGGTATTAAAATTTAATTTTTGTTATAATCAAAAGTATCCGTATTCCAATTCGTGATGTGAAGAATATATTTTTCACTTATTAATTTAATTATTTACTCAATTATTTATTTATAAATCTATTTATCTAAATTAAAATGAGAACTTTAATTTTAAAGTTGATATAAAAATATATATATGAATATTTATTTAATTATTAGTTTAACAATTATTTATCTATTCATTTATAAATTGTTTAAAAAAAAAAATCGAAATTAGGGCTTAAAGCCCTAATTCCCTTCTCTCTTTCCCCTCTCCTCTTTCTCTCCCCGCCTCTTCGTCTTCTCCCCCTCGCGCCTCCGCCCTGCTGCCGCTGCTGCCCTCCTCCACCATAGACGGCCATCAACCACCGCCTATTCTCTCTCTCTCTCTCCTCGCGGGTTCTCTCTCCCTTTCTCTCGGTCCGCCCCGCGACGATTTCCATTTTCCCCCGCCACAGTCTCCATCGCGAACAACCACAAACGCCTTCTTCTCTCCCTCTCTACTCCCCTCTCACTGTCGTGCTCTCTCTCCTCTCACTGTTTTCTCTCTCACGCGCGACGGGGCTCTTCTACCTCTCTCTCCCGCGTGCGACTGTCGGTTCTCCTTCACTCGCGCGGCGTTGCTCTGCCGCTTCAACAATCTTCTGCGACATCCGCAGAGCCCCAAGCCGACAATAGCTGTGGACTTCGAAAACTCTAGGTCGCCAATCCTTCTCTGCATAGGTAAGAACCTATTCTCTGATCAATAGCTTAGGGGTTTTGATTTCTCTCGTAAATAAGGGTAAACTGCTAAATGTGCTCTAATTTGGAAGTGTTACAGATGCTGGATTGAAATAAATGGTGTTGGAAGCTAGGTCGGAACTGCGAAAACCCTAGGTAAGAGAATTTCTAAATCCTTTCAAAATTTGATCGAATTTAGGTTGGAATTGGAATCAGAAGCTGTATATATATTCTTAAAAAAATGTGTTGAATTCGAATGAAATGCACTGTTCTAAGATTTTATATGTAGTTATTTAGGGTTAAGTCCTGTATAGTATGAAAGGATGTGTTAGATGATGATAGGACCATGTTAGATTGATTAGGATTGTTTTCTTGGAAATTTGATTGAAATATGCCTAAAAGATTGAAATGAAATTTTGTGTTTGGCATGCAAATGAGATGCAAAGGTGTACAGACTTTTGGTATGTAAGTGATGTAAAAATGTATGCATTATGGCATGAAAATGGGAAGTAAACTTGTACAGAATTTGGCTTGAACTAGTAATAGTGTTTGAGCTTAAGGATTTATGCAGTCTTTTCATTATAAATTATCCTGCATATAGGAAATCAAAATACAACTTCTATATTATGAAAATAGACATTAATACCTTGGAAATGACATATGGGTTGAAGAAATCGGATGAGAATTGAAAAGCGTATGATTTTTCAAAGAGTTTTCCATCTTGTAGAAAATTTATTTATTTTAGATGGGTTTTCGATTTTGAACGGTTTTAGATTTGAATTTAAATTGGTTTTGATTTCGTTATTTATTTATAAATGGAAAGAAATTGATTACATTAGAGTATATTTATAAATCGAAGAATTTAGGGTCTATACGAACTTAAGGAAAATTGATGAAATTCGTGATTTGATTAGGTTGACTTTCTTGGAGACTCGAGGAGTCGAGTTTGGTTTGATTCGTGGTATTATTGGGGAGTGCACTACCCTCCCCCATACTGTGAGTGAGACTACGACATTTACTATTGATTGACAAATCATGTTTTACCGATTTTCAAACGACATGATTTCTATACGTGTGAAAATTGAATTTTTTGATTTTGATAAGTATATGTACATATTTTTGTGACCATTGGAGTGTCCCAACTGCTGATTTTATTGAGATGCATCCATGAGTTTGATAATCGGATATTGTGCCTCCCTTTTGATATATTGACATGTTTTAATACTTCCACTTGCATTGGCACATGGTTTTGAATGGATTTATACGTACCATTTGGGTTGTATACCCGGCTGATATTATGATACGATGCATGGGGCTATATGCCCGGCTGATATGGTGTTGGGATGCATGGGACCACGTGCCCGGCTGATTTGATATTGTTCCGTAGCTACGAAGGACGTTTGGTAGCGGCACCCCTTGTGCCCGGATACTTTTCGGCCGGAGGTATCCGTCAGATTGTCGTGTGTATGGTTATCCATAGTTGAACCCTTATCAGGGGAGGACGTGAGTTGTACCTCTGTCTAGCACTGGGCGGGGGCATTATATACGGCTGACTATTTATATGTATATTATTATTATTATTATTTATAGGCTAGTTGGAGTAGCCTGTGGCCAACATTGGGGTAGAGAGCCATTATTTGATATTTGCATTGTGAAAACCCCCAGTGCGCCCGTTCTTGGTCGAGGTAGATCATTGCCGAGATTGTTTATTCGGCCGCTCTTCTCATGTGATTTGATACATAGATGGATGCATATGTTATTTTGTGATGTGTGTTTTGAGATATGTTAAAACTGCACGCTGTTTTCGTATACCTGATATTGTATTACATGCTTTGACACTCCAATTTTACACTTGATATTGATAGTATGATGTCATTCCCCTCACTTGCTGAGTATCCTTCCATAGATACTCACCCCTCTTCTTTCCTCCCTCAGACAGGATCGTTGTGCTAGAGCGACGTTTCAGAGTCTAGAGATTTCAGTTGATCCTAGGCGGGTTTGGTTCTTCTCGACGGTAAGGTTTAAGTTTAATTTAAAATATGAATTTCGCACTTTATTTCGACCCTGCGTGGTCTGGATATTTAGGTCCGTAGTTGACCGTGTACATTTTTATGGGATGACTGTAATATTTATGGACATTGTTGTGAAACTCTCCTATTATGCTTCCATTGAGGCATTTGTAAACATTTAAACTCTTTATTTGGGAAATTATTGTATATTATATAAAATTTAGGTCTGCTCGGTGTGGCGGTTGCTCATGCTCTAGTTGGGCATGACCGTAGAGGTCTGTGGTTAGGACTGTTGGTGATTTGTTAGCCTTGCGTTGTCTGGATGTCGGTTGTGAGATTTGGTGGATTGTTTTGAGGCCGGGATGACCATTTTATTTTATTTACAGGACGATTTTAAATTATACAGGTTTAAACATGTTAAATTGTATATGGGAGACCTCCGATTTATGGGGAGGTTGTGCCCAATTTTTTGTAGAAATACAGTCGGCATCCAGGGTAACGGGTGACTGTTCACGATCCGGTTCGAGGCGTGACAAGAATTGCCTTTGGACAATAGAAAGGTGGTGTGATCAGACGTCTGGCCTCATTTTCTGTCGGTCCATTGCGGACCTGGAGATTCACCATATCCCTTTTGTTTGTCGGAGGTCGAGCAGCTTGGCGTTTTTCTTTTTGGTCGCGTCGTGGCGGTTCGCACCGCTAATCAGCGGGGGGACCTCTTTCCCTCCCAACGACAAACTCCCTTAGCCTCCCTTCATGCATTAGGAATTCCAATTCGTCTTTTATTTTCTTACAATCATCAGTCATATGACCGTAGTCATGATGAAAGTGACAGTATTTTGTTCTGTCCTTGTTAGAGTCATTTTCGGTTGATCGTGGGGGCCATCGAACGTATGACTTATCTCTGATGAGGGCTAAGACCCGGCCAGTGATTTCACTCAATGGGGTGTAGTTGTTGTACCTCCTTGGAGGAGGAGATTTTGTCCGATTCCTCCTGGGCGGAGACCTCCGAGGTGACTGGTTCCGTTCTTTACTAGTGGACCGATCTCTTCTATGATCGGATGCTTCGGCGTTCTCGGCAGCGATATACTTCTCAGCTCGAACATAAAATTCTTGGATGGTAGCAGGGGGTTTCTTTGTGATAGACACCTTCATATCGGAGGGTAGTAAACCTATTAATAGTGCAGCCAGTGTGATTGAATGATTCAAAGAAGGGACCTTCGTCATCTCCTCCTTGAACCTTTCTAGGAAATCCCTTAGGGATTCCTCTCTATCTTGGTGCAGTGATAACAAGGCAGTAGATTTCCTTTTGACCCCCTACTTATCACAAAGTGTGACTCGAACTGTTCGCGTAATTGAGAGAAGCTCTTTATACTAAACGGTTGGAGAGAACTGAACCAAGTAAATGAGTTTCTTGAGAGAGTAGTGGGAAAGTGTTTGCACATGACTACATCAGATATGTCCCTGGAGATCATTACAGTTATGAAATGGGCCACATGATCTCGGGGGTTTGTTGTCCCATTGTATTTCTCAATAGGGGATAGGAGCATGTTGCGAGGCATACGCTCTGAGGAGATCTTGGAGTCAAATGGTGAAACGTGAGAGTAAGAGGGGATTTGGCCCGTTTTAGTTCCTCAGCTACCAGTTGCTCGACCTATTTTCGAAGATCGTTAGAGACTGGTCTGGAGTTTTTAGATGCTTCGCCACATGGGGGTAACGGTCGTGGTTGAGGACGTCTAGATACCCCAACAGAGGATTGGACCTCGGGCTTGAGGGCGTGGATAAGGTCCTCCAATTGTCTGTTCATATCCTGAAGTTTGGACTCCAGTCTCTCCATCTGGGGGTGATTGACTCGCTCTAGAATGGGGTCAGCAATGGGTTGGATGAGGATTGCGGGTTGTCAGGCATGTTCTTGATGAGGCGGTCCCATGGGAGCTGCTTGATCGCAAGAGGCATGATTAGGCACCGCAAGAGGAGCGATTTCAGAAAGTGTGGCGGTGCGCCCTTCGGCAAGAGGGGCGACTTTTGAGGATGCTCTAGTTCTCAAAAGCATGATTGTCAAAATAATAACAGAAACTACTCTAATATGTTTCCCACGGACGGTGCCAATCTATTGGAGGTGGGTTATGGTTCCACAGATACCAACTTCTTGACACAAACAGTAGCCATCAATGGGTGGATGCACCTGTAAAAACCGTCGGAAGGTACTCCGGCTGGGAGACTCCGACGCTCAAGTTAGTAAAGAGCGGTTTTTGATTGAAAGAAACAGACTGAGAATTGAGATAATGCTATTCCATGTGATTAGTGTGTCCAGAGTGTTAGACCTAGAGAGTGTACCTCATTCTGAGAGTTTTTGGGATAACTTATATCTCTGAGAGGCGTACGTCCCTAGGGGACTTCAACCCTACCTTCTTTATCGAACTGATCGGGAATCTCGGAGGTTAATATTATGAGTTGATTACGATCCTTATTTATTGGTAGAACTACTATTTTCGGGAGGGGTGTTTTCCTTACTCGAAAGATCTGGGATTTGTCATTATGAAATAGGAGACTGAAACTAAGGGAATTATAACATTCCTTTAGAATTGCTAGGGGTGTTGCACAACGTTCGGTCGCTTGATTGATTAAGGGATCTTCGAGACCCGTCCGATTGAAGAGTTGATGTCTGCTTGCCAGATAGGGGCGATTATCTTTGTTTGGTGAGTTACGTTCGGTTGGTGGGGCGACTGAAATCCTATCGTTTGACAGGTCGATCTGGACGACTAAGACCCTTCGGTAGATTATCATTCGATCATCGGATGTTGATCTGTAAGCACCTTTCGTTAGCTTTTTGAGAATTTTCTCTTTTGGTTTGGGCTTTTGGCCATGTCCCATCAGAGTGGGTATGGAAAGCTTGTGTAGCACGGAGTCAAGAGAGCGGGTGCGGACCTGTTCGAGGCGTAAAGTCGAGAGAGAGGGTATGAAACCCATTTGAGGTATAGAGTTGAGAGAGTGGGTCGCATCTACCTGGTCGAGTGCTAGGACCCGTATGATGAGGCATTTAAGGCGTAGAGTAGATAGAAAGAGGGTGAGGAACCCTTTTTGAGGCATAAAGCCAAGAGAGTCGGTCGCGTATACCCGATCGGATGCTAGGACCTATATGATGACGCGTTTGAAGTATAGAGTTGAGAGAGAGAGTGTAGAGCCCTTTCGAGGTATAAAGCTAAAAAAGTGGGTCACGTCTACCCAGTCGGTGCCTAGAACCCATATGATAACGCGTTTGAGGCGTAGAGTTGAAAGAGAGAGTGCAGAACTCTTTTAAGACGTTGAGTCAAGAGAGTGGGTCACATTTACTAGGTCAGGTGCTAGGACCCGTATGATGATGCATTTGAGGCATAGTGCCGAGAGAGAGAGACAGAGAGAGAGAGACAGAGACAGAGAGGGTACAAAACCCTTTTAAAGTGTAGAGTTGAGAGAGTGGACTGCGTTTATCTGATCGAGTGCTAGAACCTATATAATGACTCGTTTGAGGCGTAGAGTCAAGAGAGAGTAAGCCTACAAAAGAGAAAGTGGTAGACTAGGGGCCAGTAAGTGTAAGGGCCTATGATGCTTTTGATATGTTAGGTAGATCACATTATGTAAAAAAAATAATGTCGTTGTTAACAAATTGTAGAATGACAAACATCAAGATTAGAAGAGAGATAAAGGTTAATAGTAATAGGTATGCAAATTTTTTGAGTTCCATGTTTTGGGTACAGTAGAACTATCTAAGTGGCTAAGGCGATATGTTCCTAGATGTAGTACCTAATGCACCTAATAGGGTTCTTCCCACTTTGGTCCTAGCTTGCCTCCCAGTTGGGGTTGCCCTGTTGCCTCTACTCTTTGGAGGACTAGGTTTCCTGTTTTGAACGTTCTAACTTTCACTCTTTTGTTATAATATAGGGGTATCTACTATTGATAGGTTGTCATTCGAGCGAATGTGGTGTTCCCTAGTTCTGGTAGGAGATCCAGTCGTTTGCGTAATGCAGGCTCGTTTGACTTTGGTCAGTATTAGTCTACGCATAATGATTGGATTCCTATTTCCACTGATATGATTGCTTCACATCCATAAGTTTAGTTGAGTGATGTTTCCCCTATAACTATTCAGGGTATAATTCGATAGACCCAGAGGATTCCGTAGAGCTTGTCTATCCAATCACTCATCACTTTATCCAGTGCTGTTTTGAGCCCTTAAAGTATCGTTCGGTTTGTCACCTCGACAAGGCCATTGGCTTATGGGTAAGTGACAGAGGTAAAGTGATACTAGATCTTTAACTTACCAGAGAATTCCTTGAAGTTTTTGTTGCTAAATTGCTTGTCGTTGTCAATAAAAAGGACATGATGTAGACCGAATCTGGTGATGATAGATGCTCACATGAAAGTTTGTATCTTGTCGGTTGTGATTTAGGCTAGTGGTTCGGTTTCTACGCACCTAGTGAAATAATCTATGGCCATGATGAGAAATTTTCATTGTCCAGTAACTTGCGGGAATGGTCCCAGTATGTCCATCTCCCATTATACGAACGGTCATGGACTTCTAATTAAACAAAACTCTAATGAAAGTTGGTGTGGCACTGAAGAGAAGCGCTGACACTTGTCACATTTTTTGACGTAAACCTTTATATAGGCCTTCATGGTGGGCCAGAAGAATTCTTGACGTAAAACCTTATTGGCTAGGTTCTGAGTGCTCAAATAGTTACCGTATACTCCATAAATTTCTATAAGAACATAATTCCCTTCCTTGGGCATCAAATATTTGAGGTAAGGCTGAGTAAAGGACTCCATTGATGATTGCGTAATGTGCAGTCTTGCACTTGATCTTTGCTGCCTCATGTTGTCACGACCCGAGCCGGGAATCGTGAACAGCCGCCCGTTGCCCTGGATGCCGACTGTATTTCTACAAAAAATCGGGCAGAACCTCCCCCTAAATCGAAGGTCTCCCAATGTACAATACATCCTGTATACCTGTATAATTTAACAATTATCATATAAATTTAACAAATGGCCATCCCGGCCTCAAAACCATCCACCAATCTCACAACCGACATCCAGACAACGCAAGGCTAACAAATCAACAACAGTCCTAGCCACAGACCTCTACTGTCATGCCCAACTAGAGCATGAACAGCCGCCACACCAAGCGGGCCTAAGTTTTATACAATTTACAATACTTTTCCCAAGTATTATTCAAATACGTACAATTGCCTCAATGCAAATGAAATATGAGAGTTTCGCAAATAACATATATAAATTATACAGTCATCCCAAAATATGTACACGGTCAACTACGGACCTCAATATGACCACGCAGGGTCGACAATAAAATATGAAATTCATATTTTCAATTTAAAACTTAATCTCACCGTCGTGAATCCAAATCCGCCAACGAGCTATCAAGCCCTCGAGCCAAATACATCGCCCTAGCACCATAATCCTGTCTGGGGAGGGAAAGAGGAGGGGTGAGTACTCAGGGAAGAATACTCAGTGAGTGAGTGGGTCAATGTAATCGTGTAATATGGGGTGTGAAACTGGAGTGTCAAAACATAAGTATACAAATCATATTTCAAATCATCATGCTTTTCATTTCAACAATATATCATTTGCACGCATCAGCAAATCAAATATGCATCCAAAATACTTTCATCAAAATCATAGAGTGCACACCAGTAGTAAAACTCCCACAGAGGTCTACCACGACCTATGACAGGCCAGGGGTGTTATATGCGATTTTATTTAAAGTGCTCTCTACCCCGACGTTGGCGACGGACCTCGTCCAGGTGCTAGACTTGGAGAGTGTATCCAAATCCTCCCCCTTTCGGGTTCAACCTGCCTAGTACCGTGTCGTAAATATAATCTCGACAACTCGTGGGATACCCCAGGCCTAGGCATATCCGGACGCTACCAAAGCGCCTCTCACGGTGTCCTTCGTAGCTACGGAACAATACATATCACAGCCCTCAAGGCCAATATCAATATCATATCAAAACATGTGCCGTAATTCAGGTTCACAAACCAAATGCAACATATATCATAAAATGGCACATTTTTACATTTCAACCACATGGATGCATATTTCATAATTCAACCACATTTTCGGACACTCCATCGGTTCACAAAAATCATTTTCAAAGCCAGTCAAAACATTTTAAGCACGCGATAAATCATGCTCATTTACCAAACTGTTGTAAAGCAGAGTTTACATATTAAACGAAAACATTGAAATAAAACCCACTCACAGTATACGGGAGGGTCAATCACTCCCTACAACGCACAACAAGTGCCGAAACCGTGCTCCCCTCGATCAAGACATCCAACACATACGCATGTATAACATCAGCAAGTTTCAAACCTGCGCAGTTATAGAAAATAGGCTATAACTTTTAATACCCTCTACAATTCAAAGGTTTTTTTATTTCATTTTTAAAGCTAAGGATGTCTAGTGTCTAAGGCAGACAACCTCAAGTCATTCGGAGCTGTGTAGAGAAAAGTATGCTTACAACATATCCATCCTTAGGCTAAAATCCCAAATTTTGACTATTTTCATGCATTCATCAATTTAAACTCTAAGAGAACTATTCTAATCAACTCAACATAATTATATCATCTGGAACAGCCCAATTTATATCAAATTCTAAGCTTAACATAAATAATTTCATATGAAATTGCAGGAAAATACATTTCCTTTTAATCTAACTTATTTCAAGGCATACATAAAATTTCTAATTCTAATTTCAATCCTAAATTCAATAAAATAACTCAAATATAGAAAGGATTGCATTTCCCTCACCTAGGGTTCACTGCGATCTAAAACCCTAACGTCCATGCGACATTCGATTCCGTCCGAAACCTACAATGTTTCCAATTCGAAGCAAAAGTCAGTAATTTAGTATAATCATCAAGGAATCGAAACCCTAGAATTTGGGTTGGGGTTTGATCGTACCTTTGCAGTGGACAAGGCACAGTCGACTTAGGGCTTTCGGTTGGGACTTCCGCAGATGGCAGAAAGCACGCGAGCAAGGATGGAGCTGTAGCCGCGCGCGGGTCACGCGCGCTGGGCAGTCTCGCGCGCTGGAGCAGCGCGCAGTCGCGCTGGGAACAGCGCACAGTCGCGCGCAGTAGTGCTGGGACCAGCGCACGGTCGCGCGGTCGCGCAGCCACGCGCAGTCGCGCGAGCAATCGCGGGCTGCTACGCGCAGTCGCGCGCGCGAGCAGGAAGGAGACAGGCGGCGACCCATGGTGGTCGCGGTGGCGGTGAGATGCGGCGGACGGCGGGGGAAAGCAACCGTTCGCGGTGGAGAGAGATCGAGACGGAGAGAGAGAGCCGCGGGAGAGGAGTAGAGAGAGAAATAGAGATAGAGCCGAGAGAGAGTGAGACGGTGGGGTGGTCGAACCACCGTGGGGTGGCGGAGCCGAGCAACCGCAGTGGAGGAGGAAGCCGCGGCGGGGAAGATGGCCGCGGGTGGGGAGATGGAGAGGCGGTGAGAGAGTGAAAGGGAAAGTGAGAGAAATTAGGGCTTTAAGCCCTAATTTCGTTTTCCTTTTTTTTTTTTTTATTATTATTATTAGTATTATTATTATATTTCTTTTTGTAAATAAGTTTAAAAACAAAATTTTATGAGTAATGTATAAATAAATAAATAAATAAATAAAAAAAATCATCTATATATTTTTCATACTCACTTTATTTTACAAATTGGAAAAACGGATATTTTAAATATCTCAAAAATTTCAAATTACATACCTCAAAATCGAAAATCAATAAAATTTAAAATTCTCTCTATATGTAAACGGAGAAATATTTTATTTAATTTCATGAACAGTATACTTGTACGGACACCGCAGTGTCGGTGTTACACATGTGGTAAGTCTAGCAATTGACCGTTTTGCAGGTAAGTCTGGATGGGATTTTTCCAAATTGGTGAGTCATTTGCCATCATAATTTGTTGTTCGTTAATACTTAGGTATGTGAGGCTCTCGATGTAGACCATTCAACTAGTGGCTACCGAGTCTGAACTGTCAAGCTTGGAGAGCATGTCGGCTCTAACATTCTTGGATCTAGGAATCTATTATATGTTAACCTTGTTGAACTTGTTCATCACCTCTCAGAGTTTGGCAAGATATTTTGCCTATTGGCTCTTTGGTTTCTTATGTTTCCTTGGTTTGCTTGACCATGAGTTAACTGTCGATAAAATCCCGGATGTCCTAAGCTCCGAATGATGTTGTGATCTGCAATACTATTAAGAGTGTTTCGTACTCGCCTAATTGTTGGTGATTTGAAAATCAAATCGGAGTGCATATTTCGTTTTGAAGTCATCGGGACCTATTAAGATGAGTCCAGCGTTGCTTCCTGATGAGTTAGAGGACCCATCTATATGCAAGGTTCATGTTGGTGGTAGACACCCTTCCAAGTGGTCATTGATGACTTGCTCAGTGAGACTAAGAAGTGTGCATTCGAGAATGAAGTCGATTAAGACTGGCGCTTAATGGATAATCTTGGTTGATATTCAATGTTAAATACGCTAAGTTCGATATTCCATTTGATGAATTTAACATTGAATATCAACCAAATGAAATCGGCTGAGACAGGATCCCTTTTTTGTAAGATCTGCTTCCGAGATTGGTTAGTTAGTACCATGATGGTGTGCACCTAAAAGTATAGACGAAGGCATTGAGCGGTTATGATGAGAGCGAATTCCACCTTCTTGATAATCCTGTAATTAATTTCCAATTCTTGGAGCACTCAGCTAACATAAAATAACGACTTTTGCATGGTGGCATCTTGTCTTACATGTGCAGAATAGAGGGCTTGGTAAGAGATAAATAAATTGGAACAGAGTTTCTCACCGGTGATAGGCTGAGAGAGCAGAGGAGGAGACGAGAAGCACTCCTTGAGCTTGTCGAAGGCCATATGGCACTCTGGTATTCACATGAATTTTTGAAACTTTTTCAAGGTGTTAAAGAAGGGCCAGTATTTTTACCACACTTTTGATAAATCGACTCAAGGTCACAATCCATCCCACGAGATGTAACATCTTGTTTAATGTTATAGGCGGCGTCATGTCTAGAATGGCTTGAATCTTCTCCGAGTTGGCCTTGATTTCTTGGTTGGTATCAAGAAGCCTATGATTTTGCTTGAAGTGATACTAAAAGTATACTTGACCAAGTTTAGGTTCAACGCCTATAATATTTTTTCGAGATCTATTACGTATACTGAAAGTACACTTGACCAAGTTTAGGTTCAACGTCTATAATATTTTTTCAAGATCTATTACGTGGCCCTTTGGGTTGGTATTCTTAACGAGCATATTGTCCACATAGGCTTCCACGTTTCTGATGAGCTGTTTGTTGAAAATCTTGTTGACTAGTCGCTAGAAGATTGCTCCCGTGTTCTTCAGACCGAATGGCATGACTGTGTAATAGTAGGTGCCAAACACTGTCATGAAACTTGTTTTTTCTTCATTCTCGGGGGCCATGCATATCTGGTTGTAACCAGAGTATGCATTCATGAAATTTAGAAATTAGTGGTTTGATAAATTATCCACAAGTTTATCAATGTTGGAGAGTGAATAGATGACTTTTGGGCACTCTTTATTGAGGTTGGTAAATTCGACACACATTCTTCACTTGCTGTTTGCTTTTCTTATCTCTAAATAGAGTCCCACAAATGTTTGAAACGAATTATTAACTTCGATATGAGTGGTGGGGAAAAAAAAACAGAACACTCTGCTGGTTGGGTTGAGTGGGTCTTAATTGTCTCAGCTTTATGTGACTTCTTAATTGTCTCAGCTTTATGCAATCTTTCAATTTCTCACTCCTTGATCTTGTGACAACTTATGTTGTATCTTTTCCCATATCGAATCTTGGATTGCCTACCTCTTTGTAGGAACGTTTTTCTCTTTTTTTCCCCTTTTCCCCCGCGGAGTTTGGGAGCATCAACTTGGCGAAATGATGCTTAGCCCTTCCACCAATTATCTTACAGTGTCAAATTCTTCTGTTTTTTTGGGTGCCCTTTTGCCGCTTCCAAAACTAGATTCCGATATGAAATTTTAATATTCTTCCTACTAGACCAATGAATCGTTGGTTTATAGTGTCAAATTCATGTATATTATTATTGTGACAATAGTATAATTTGTTAATTTTTATATATGGTAAATTATTTATTTCTGTTCAATGTGGGTGAGTATTAGTGCATTCGGTCTATCAAATAATTTTCTTAGACACTTTTAACCATACCGTGATTTTTTTATTTTTTATTTTTTAATTTAGTTTAGGGCGACAGCTTTGGTTACGTTTGACTGCTTATATAGATTGAATAAATGGAGCAGATCTTGTTGGCTGGCGGTTGTTAAAGATCGTAAACAACAGAGCCACCTTGAGGTTTGGGTCATTTAGGCTGTTTTAAAATGTAATTAGGTTTGGGTCATTATGTAAAATCTTTGTCCAAATTTATTTCCGTGGTCACCTGTCCACAAAATTGGCAGCGGCACACAAAATTAGTGCCAAAACCAAATGCTACGAATAATTTTAGTGCAATTAATCAATACTTAATCATCATCATACGGAAAAAACCCCACCCAACCAAAAAAAAAAAACAAGGCCCCCGGCTGTCTGTTGCATTAGCTCGTGTCTTCACCTAGGTTCAGGCCTTGATTATCTTTGTCTGTATACAATATTGATAACCCTCCATACAAGTATGCATGAGTAGGATATGATAGGACAAAATATACAAAAAATCCCTAGGCGCAATGTTTTTAACCATTGGTTCAACAAGATAATATTTTATATTTCCAGAGGTGCTTTCATATAGGAAATTATATGCTATGTCAACTCCTCATATATATAGTATCATGACTAAAGTAATTGGATTGAGACTAGAACTCTGATAAGACCCGGAACCTAAATCATTCTAAAAATAAAAAATTAAAAAAAAAATTAGGGGCAGGCCGTATTAGATTGGAAAACTTAAACCATACCAAAAGTTTTAATTTTCATTATATTATTTAAATTCTTATTTAACTTTTGGTCATTATTATATGTGAACAAGTATGATTGCTGATTATATCGTTAATCTACATTAAAATATTTGTTATAGTTATGATTTATCTAACACAATATTACTTTCTAAATATAAATTTGTTATTTTCCATCTATGTATATAAAATCGATTAATTATATATGAGAGTGTGTATCTGACCTGATATAATACTTTTTTATCAAATTTAGCTCATTAAAAAATTCATTTCCTATCTTATCCTCATTTATTTTATTATATTTCTCTTCTTTTATTTTATATCTCTCTTTTATTTATTTATATTTATTTCTATTGAGATTATTTATTTATTTCTCTTGTACATATCTTTTTTATATTTCTCTATTTATTTACTGATTCAAATTTTAAACACATGACGTTTGAAACTGGTATATACACAGACACAGACACACACACACACACATATATATATATATTCTAATCCAAAAGAAATATGTCAAAGATAACTTGGAAATTATAAACAGTATTATTTCTCCACTAAAAGGGCATTATCCTTCCTATTACAGCCGAATGAACCAACCCAACCCAACCCAACCTTGTCGCCACCTATGAACATAACCCTAAGAATACTCGTCACGGCAATCAAGCAATGAAAGGTTCAGGGAAACGCATCCGTGCACGAGGAGGGAAACGATACGGTAAAAAACAAGAGGGGATTGGTTGTGAATGGTTAATCTTTCTTAATCCTGTGGGCTTGGCTTTAGGATCCTGTGGGGGGAACGTTACAGAAAAAGGAAAATAAAAACAAAAGGAAGGAACCATGGAAAGTTTTGGGGGTAGGGAAGCAGTTAGGAGACAATCCTCACCGTTGATTTCAGATCCCTGATTTTTTTATTATTTTTTTTTTTGGGTTGGGCGAAGGAAAGGGGCAGCACGCAACTTGGACTTGGAAACCCAGATTGATTACCAGCACAAGCGGTCGGAGGCGCAAGCAACGCCAAGTACAAAAAGGGGACCCTCAAGATGCGGAGGATCGTCGCGCGAAGAGCCAAGGACTGTTACCTCGCTCTAACCTCTCCTTCCTCTTTCTTCCATCGCTCTCTCTCCTCTACTTCTTCTTCATCTCCTGCCGATTCCATGGGTTCTTCTTCTAAATCCTCTTCTGCTCTTTCTGTTGATTCCATCAACCCCAAGGTATCCCTCCGGTCTCAGTCTAACTCATTTCTAATCTTACTGTGATGCTTTGATTATTTTCTTGAATCAATCCCTTTCTTCTGGGGCTTTAGGGAGTGGGGTGGGTAAAGAGGGGTTATAGAATTCTTCAAGTTATATAATGTACTCAGATTCATTCAATATATATATATATATATATATATTGATAGATATTTTTTTTTTCTCTAAAAATGGGTAACAGTAAAATATCTAATGATAGAAAACTATTAGGAGGGGAGCTGGGCCGGCAAGAACGGGACTGTTGGTTTGATCTTGTGTTGCAAATTCTAATGTAGCTTTTTCACGCCCTGTTTTTTGATATCTCAGGTACTGAAGTGTGAGTATGCAGTACGTGGTGAAATCGTTAACATTGCTCAGGTATTCGACATTAAAATGCTCCCTTTTTAAGGATTTTGAGATTTTAATTTAAGGATCTAGGTGGATGAATTGTTATTCTGATTCCTGGTTGGGCATAAATTATGTATATGTTGCTATTGCCATATCTATGTGGACAGAGTGAGAGTGGGACCTTTTACTGATGTGTCAGTACGGTGACCACCATGGAATTGAACACTGTATCAATTACTTTTTTTTTTTTGGCTTAATAAAGAGCCTCCTGGTACTCTGATACCTTATCGTCTATTTTCTATGGTTGCCCATTACACTTATTGAGTGCATCTCGTTTTTCTTGTTGCAGCGGCTGCAACAGGAGTTACAAGAAAAGCCTGGCTCTCACCCTTTTGATGAGGTAACCTTCCCTTCTCTTCGCTCCCTTCGGAGATATCTAGAATGTGATTTTCTCAATCTTGGTTGTACAAAAAATAAGGTTATGCATAGATGTGTGTGTGTGTGTGCGCGTGTGTCTCTCTCGCTCTCTCTCTCTCTCTAGCTGCTAGTGCAGTATAAAACTTTGCCTGCATCATAGAAGAGCCACTCTACCGCTTTTCGTTGGGGCTTACATCTAACATCATTCTTTACCATATCTAATGCAGATACTCTACTGCAATATTGGCAATCCCCAGTCTCTTGGTCAACAGCCAATTACCTTCTTTAGAGAGGTTGGCGTTGTGACTCAATTCGTGGTTTAAATTTGTTATTCATTTTTAAAGCAATTACAAACATGGTAAGCGTTATATTCAACACTGACCCTTTTCTTTCGTTCTTCTCCCTGCTTGCTGTTGTAGGTACTTGCACTTTGTGATCATCCAGCCATCTTGGACAGAAGTGAGACGCAAGGTTTATTTAGGTAAGAATAGTACGTGCCAAGAAGTCTGGAACTATTTTAATAGTACGCTGGATTCAAATCAGTGGAGCTAAGAGTACTTCTAAGTTCTTTGCCTTTTCCGTTGTTTTCACCAACTACAAAAATCCTTTGTGATTAATTTATCTTGCTTGTTGTTAGAGTTTGATTTTGAAGCTTTCTGAAGTAGTGATTAGCCTGGGCATAGTCACTACCTTAGTCTGCCACTAGTATAAGATGCACATGCCAATGCTGTTTGGTTTGCCATATCCGATCAACTGCTTGCCTACCCCTGTTGCATTTGTTCCAACATGTAACCTTCTTGCTAATCAAATTGACTCATCCATCCTCCATTATTCTCTACTATTCAGAGTTCTAGGTCCATGATTACCTAGCAATAATAATTTTTCTCTTGTTTCTTGCTATATCTTATTATGAAAATTTTCTTGTCTACCATATTCAATGTGGTTAATGTTCTTTAAAAGGCTTTATTAGCATTTATTTAGATATTTGATGATAAGCTTTAGGAAATAATTTCAGGCTGTTGTACATATTCGGCCGTATCACGTTAGTTTTTCCTTTTCTGCTTTCACTTCAAGACAATCTTCCTTTAAGTTTTCTAGGCCTAATATCCCATTACACTTTATACAATTTTAGCATATGGCTCCTTTTAGTTGTCACTCATTGAGAAATATTTACTTCAAGGTTTCCAATCTAATTGAGAGAGCCCAAAATCAAGATGTCATGCCTGTTATTTGCCCCCTCATTTAGTGTACTTCTAATGGTGGAAAGACAAATGGCTAAAGTTCAGGTATAGGTAAATCTCTTGTGTGACTGATTTACCTTTTGACTGGTTTTAGTGCGGATTCCATAGAACGAGCTTGGCAAATCTTGGATCAAATTCCAGGAAGAGCAACAGGTGCATATAGCCATAGTCAGGTAAACATTATCCCATTGATTGTGGAAACTTGGGTGAAAATATAATTTGTCATCAGGGTTTTCTAATTTTTTCCTGTTTGTGTTTTTCGAAATTAGGGAATTAAGGGCTTGCGTGATACAATTGCTGCAGGAATTGCTGAACGGGATGGTTTCCCTGCTGATCCCAATGATGTCTTCTTGACAGATGGTGCAAGCCCTGCGGTATACAATGATCTTGCATCTTGTGTTGCTATAGAAAGAATTTTGATCGAATGTTCTGCTAACAGATTGCTTTACTTCTTGTAAATAGGTTCATATGATGATGCAGTTACTCATAAGTTCGGAGAGTGATGGAATTCTTTGTCCCATTCCTCAGTACCCCCTGTATTCTGCTTCGATTGCTCTCCATGGTGGAACTCTTGTATGTAATATTAGATAGTACTGAAATTTAGACACACTTACGAGCCCATTTTGTTTATAAGAGATACTAAGGTTACATTGATCTTAAGTAACTTTCTTGATCCTTTTTCACAATGAGTTGGGGTCATGATTGGCTTATTTTCGTCAATAGAGAATTGATGACAGTCATGGCACAAATTTGAATCATCATTTTGATTTTTCAGGTTCCCTACTATCTAGATGAAGTAGCAGGGTGGGGACTTGAAATTTCTGACCTAAAGAAGCAAGTGGAAGATGCGAGGTCAAAGGGTATTACCATTAGGGCATTGGTTGTGATAAATCCTGGCAACCCTACAGGGCAGGTAAGCCTATATTTTGATCCCGGAGTTACTAAGTTTTTAATAACCATAAAAACCAGGCCACTTTGTTAGGATTCAAAATGCATTCTTCCTTTCTTGATGCATTTTGATTTTCTTGGCAATTACACATGCAGGTTCTTGCCGAGGATAATCAGCGGGAGATTGTGGATTTCTGCAAGGAAGAAGGTCTTGTTCTTCTGGCTGATGAGGTTGGTTAATTTCTCCCAGATAGTGACACCTATGGGCTTCCACTGGTTGGATGTAAGAAGTCCTAATGAACCTGAATACTTAAAATAAAATTGTTTAATTAAGTGGCTTGGTTCATCTGTCTGTAAACTAATTTGGTTCATCTCTTAACCTTGATATTTATGTTTCAAGTGGTGCACCATGAGATGATGCTCGTCACTATCTTGGTTCAATTGCATTTACCCGTGGCTATAAGTACTTATTAAAGAAACTTGTGCAGGTGTATCAAGAAAATGTTTATGTTCCTGACAAGAAGTTTCACTCATTCAAGAAAATTGCGCGGTCTATGGGATATGGCGAGAAGGATATTTCCCTGGTATCCTTCCAGTCAGTCTCTAAGGGTATGTTTACGATCCCTTAGACTAACATAGACAAAAGGAAGTAAGTTCTCTTGGAATCTATTGTCTTTGGAGTATGAGGATGTGTTTTGATGCTTGATTCAGGGTACTATGGGGAATGTGGAAAAAGAGGAGGTTACATGGAAGTGACTGGGTTTAGTCCTAATATAAGGGAACAGATATACAAAGTGGCATCTGTAAACCTTTGCTCAAATATCTCTGGGCAAATTCTTGCAAGCCTGGTGATGAGCCCTCCTAAGGTAGTTTCTGTGTTAATTTTCAGTATTTTCTCTTGTTTCTATTTTGAGGTTTTAAAGTGATGACTAGAAAAGCATAAGGGCACTAAAGACAGACCAGAGGTGGTTGAAGGAGGTGCCAGAGAGGTCAAAACCGCTTTGTCATGTCTTTCAGTTCACTTAATCTTGAGCTGCCTCACCATCTTTGGTCAAGGGCCCCAATCATACAAATTAGATTTGCCCTAGACATGCACGCACGTTTAATTTTGAATGGGCAATCAACTGTTGAAATATACATGTGCTAAGCTGCTGTAAACTTCCTCATTTTGTGTTGCTAATAGTATATGCCTTTAAGTCAGCAAAAAGAAGTGGTATTAAGAGTATTTGTACTATGTACAAATTAAAATGGGGCAGATCTTTACCCAGAGTAGAGCATAAACCTGTGTTATTAATTATCATGATGCATGTGGCGTCTGGCTGCAGATTCTGATGTTCAGTGGGTATTGTAGGTTGGAGATGAATCATATGAATCTTATTTGGCAGAGAAAAATGGGATTTTATCTTCCTTAGCAAGGCGTGCAAAGGTTAGTAAAATGTATCAATCTTGTTCTTGTACTTAATACTGTGATAGCAAATTAATAATAAGTGTGTTCTGATAATAGTCTGAGCTAAGTTACAATCATATTCTCCAATTTCATTGGTTCATGCATGCGTACTCGTTGTTCAGGTGCGCAAAGACATGTTTGTACAAGTATCTGTGGTTGCTAATAAGAGAAATCTGTATTTTTTTAAGATCAATTTCCTTTTTGGCACTTCACAGATACACTTGGTCTCTAAATCTTCCCGATGCGTCCCCCCCCCCTTTTTATTCAGTTGCAATTGGCTTACCATCACTAGAATTAGTTCACTCGTGTCAAACGCGGGAGTGTTTTTCCTCTTTTTTTGGCCCCCATTTGTTGCTTTGTACTAATATGTTGCTTGTATTACTTTATCCCTTTTCATTACAGACACTGGAGGATGCATTGAACAGTTTAAAGGGTGTAACATGCAACAAAGCAGAAGGAGCCATGTATCTTTTCCCCCGCATTGAGCTCCCTCAGAAAGCAATCAAGGCAGCAGAAGCTGCCAAAACTGCGCCAGATGCCTTTTATGTGAAGCGCCTCCTTCATGCTACCGGAATTGTGGTTGTTCCTGGATCTGGCTTTGGGCAGGTGAGTGATGGATGATGATTTTGTGGGTGATTTATCACTAACTCTGCAACTTCCATATCTAAGACTTAATAGTAATTTTGATGGGGTTGCACGGGAAATAGGTGTGGTGGGTGGTTCTTAACTGAGATCATTGATCATGCGTGTGTTATGTTTTACATTAGGTACCGGGCACCTGGCACTTTAGGACCACCATATTGCCTCAAGAGGACAAAATTCCTGCTATTGTTTCTCGTTTGACAGAATTCCATCAGAAATTCATGGATGAGTTCCGTGACTAAAGAGTTTTGACCTAGTATGTCGAGCAGCTCCAGATGGAGGAGTTTTAATAAGGCCTTGCAGTCCATACAGAAATACTTTGGTCTTTTTGTTAGTCTTTTTCCAGTTATTGTGAGGACAGATATGTTCACCATAGAAGTCATGACTTTTACATTTGAAATCATGTATTGAAAGTCAAGAGATGAAAAGAAAAGGGGGGGGGGGGGTAATACCGTTTTGCATGGAGTCTTCTGCCTCTAGTAGGAAAATGGGAACTGTGGTTAAGTTGGTAACACAGGAGGAGCTTGATAACCTCCCCCTTTTCCTTGAACTTGCCATCCACATTTGTGAAGCAATAAATTTTCAAGATAAGTTTTTCCATCTATTTCCGGGCTGGAATCTTGGGGTGCCGCCGAAACTGAAAATTTGTGTACTTCCCTGATGCCTGCTCTTATTCCTTGGAAGTAGTAACCTTCGCCGAATTGTGGTACAAGGTTTTGATCGTACAACCTGTAGCAGATCAAGGGTAGGCTCGAAACACATAATTTCCTGTGGTAAAACATTTTGGGGCAAATCAATACTTATGTGGTTTTATGTTAAAGACGCGAAACAGAACAAAATTACGAAAAATTCATTTTATCTCCCCTGTAATTTAACGTTTCAACACTACACTCCCTTTGGTTTGAAATCACTTTGCTCTTCCCTGTTTGCAATTTCTGCCACTTTGTTACTTTGTCCCGTGATGTGCTCCGTTAGAATTTGATATCAATTAGTCAAGCGTGCTGGTTTTCCATTAAAATGTTGCAATTTCCTCCACGCATTCAAAGTTGGTTGTCTAGAACCTCAATCGTGTCACTCACAATTCTTCTCCTAACCCACACAAGCTCTAGATCACGCTTGGGTTTAGCTTCCTTTTTTTTATTTTTTTTTATTTTTGACGAAAATGAACAGGCTCGAGCCGAAGCATGGCTTTGTCCATTTGCAGCTAATGGAGCAATGTGTTTGAAATCAAATGAAAAAGAGTTTAGTTCATTTTGTACGAAATGAATTGTAAAGTTTATTTGCAAATAAAATTTCGTATCTGAAACCAGATGGTAAAATATGAGATTCATCTCTAATATATTTCATTAACTTATACTTTTCATTTTAAAAAGTATTATAACTTAGAGAACAAAAACAAAATCTTTACATGCTTTTGAATTAATCAAAGAAAGATTTTTTTTTTAGCTACATTCAAGAAATAAAAAATATATGTACCCAACCCACATTAAAATTCTAAGATTATTTAAAAAAAAAAAACATTAAAAAAAAAACTAAAAGCACCGTGATTCATGATTTTTCATATTTATTTGTAATCATTCTAAATTTAAATCATCATCAAATACCCAAAAAATATAAAAGAACATTTGGAAGAATGCGTCCAATGCAGGCTGTGAGAAGAGAGACGATGGGAAGTGATGAGAGAGGCCACATTGAAAGGGAAAATATTTATTTTAATAGCCTAATCTAATGTTTTTCAAAGCAAAATAAACTACCATAGGTGAAGACAAAGAATGTGGGAAATGATTATGGAGGATAAGTGATGAAAAAGAAATTCATGTAAAAAATTATTGTGAAAGGTAAAGTCACCAATTTTTCTCTCCAAAAGAATTAGGTTCCAAGAAAAATGTCTACGTCTTCTCTCCCTTAAAATAATATGGTAATTTAAAAATAATTTTACTCAGACCCGAACTTTTGTAAAATTCACTTGTATTTCCCCCTTTTTTTTGCTGATTTGAAAATCTATATTTTTTTTCTGTGAAGTTAGAAATGAACTACATATGTATTTTACTCGAAACAACCAAACTTGGAAATTACACATGAACTCCACAAATTCCAAGCACAGGCTTACAGCAAGCTTTTGGATGCCTAAATCCCATTTAATGGGGAAGAGTCAGAAAACTTCCTTGCCATTTCAATTCTGCCAATGACAAATTCCTCAAAAAGGTACTCCATGTGCCGAGTTAAAAAGCATAACAAAACTTAGCAAGATAACGAGAAGCATCACGGAAGAGGGGCAAACTGCAAAAGTTTCTACATCATCCAATGGAAGCAACAGAGTTTAATTACTCTTTTTTGTCCTTTGAAGGAGCTTTCCCAGCTGAATCCCCACGCATAAAAATATTAAAGCTAGCCTCAGAACAATTTTGAAGATGAGAAGCAAATTACTAGTATGAGTGAAGGATTTATCCTTATAGGCGATTAATGACAGCTTCCACCTCAGAAGGAGAGTACAAATGGTAAGTTGGAGCCACCTTTGCAATATCAACATTATTGGGGGTCACCTATGTCAAAAAAGAAAAAAAGGTTTCTCAGGACACATTCAATGAAGGAATATTTTTCCAGCAGAGAGAAATGGAGATAGAATTATACATGATTTCATTTAAACAAAATGCAGATGACAGTATAAAGACACCAACCTTTTCTTCCATTACTTGCTTCAAAATGGAAAGAGCTATAGTTTCAGCTTCCTGAAGAGTTAAATCCTGCAAAAGAACAGAAGACCATCTCAGCACCAAATTCAGGCAAGCAAGTTATTAGCAAGTCGAATTTGATATAACTTGGTGAACAACAACACAAGCTTCACAAGCAGGAGCTCTCTCTCTCCTGTCTGTCTTCTCCGTTTTCTCTAAAACTATGGCAAGCCTAAAGCTTCTCTGCTGGTGGTTTCCACCAGCTTAATAATTAGTGATAGCTACCTGACTGGTAGCACATCACTAAACTTGGGCTTAACTATATTGATTCATATTGCACTCAGCTCTAATTAAACCCCCATAATGGTTCATTTGGATGTTAATGTCACCTGTTCACTACTACAAAAATTGGCCTCCAATTCTTGGAGCAACCTGTATGCTCACAATTCCCCCCCCCCCCTTCTACTGGTACATCAAGAGGTCAGTTTTCTTTGTACATAGCCAAACCACCTTAATCAATTTTCACTCATTTCCAATATCCTTATATTTTTATTTACAATCCTATCTTTTCTCATCACCTTTGCCACCCATGAATAAGGCATGGAAGTAATATAAAAGGAAAGTTAAAAAATTCCAAATGTAACAAATGAGTTTTGGAAGTAGTTATGAACAAGATGTGTTAAACTCTCTCTAGATAACATTTTTGTGTCAAAATTATTTTAAGAATTTATATGCTAATTGTGTTAACATAATAATATTAGTTATGTATAAACTTTGGAAACCAAAATAATATTTGGACACATTATTTTTTTAGATTATTTTATTATTTTATTTTTTTTAGAGATTCTCCTCTGCATACATCACCCCACCCAAAAAAATTTCTATATCCGCCACTGCACCACAAGACTTTTGACAAAAAGAATATGATGGGAGAGCACTGATTTTTTAGTATTATTCTTGGGTATGATGACGGGAAGATCCAATCAAGTGAAAATTTGGCACTTTTTAAGTTTAGCATGACCACAATTAAGCAACAAGTAAAGCAAAAAATTTTTGATGCTATAAAAATGAGATAACCCATCACGTCATCCCATTATCCAGATAAGAACAAAAAGAATTAACAACATGACAGTAATGGCAAATGACACAACGCAGAATCAATACAACTCAATACATGTGATTCATCTTTGTGATCAAACCTTATTATACTGCTCCTGCAATGAGCTGTCGGCACCTTCAGAACCAGAACCAATAGCTTTTGCATTGCACTGCCAAAATGTGCCAGATGGATCTGTATAGTATCTGCATTTTAATGAATCTAGCATTTTAGAGCCTTTGTACAAGAAAAGAAAAGTTCTCTTTTTGGATGGAGGAAAAAAGAACATGTAGCAGGAATACAAATGCTTAAAATTGTAATGACAGAGATGATCATCTTCAAGTCCTAAAGCAAAATCACCCAATTTCACCCTTAAAGAAGCTGACACCTGTCTTAGTCAGCGCACTGATACTGGACAGCCAAATCATAAGAAAACTGACTGGGTGACAGATAAGATAATTAACACGACTACTACAAGTGTTGAAGGCACAATCAACAAAAGAAACAGCTTGCAAGTAGAGAGAGAGAGAGAGAGAGAGGGAGGGAGGGAGGGAGGGAGGGAAGGAGAGAGAGAGAGCATTATTCTGACTTAAGGAGTAAAGGCTATGTCGTGACTAACTGAAATCATTATCATATTAAATAACTCAATAAATTCGGACGTGTAGACTATCAACAAACTTATCTTGCCAAGAAAATGCGTGCAGCTAAAACCTAAGAAGTCTATTTTATATCAAGATTGCTTTTGAAGGCATCACTCAAACCTACTAGAATAGAAATTACTGATAAAATAGAGAATAATTGTTTTCTATTTTTTTCTTCTCTCTATCGATTACAATCTAACATTTTATGTAAAGATGGGATCAAAATAGATACAGCTCGCTCTTGTAGTCCTTTCTTGTTTGTGCAGATTGTAAGAAAGGCATATTCTTCAAGTCAGCATCGGATTCCGGTCTTCTAGAAAAACTGATTGCAGCAGCTTGAGTGGGCAATCTCTTTAATTGCACCACTCCTGGAATGAGTTCTATCAATTAGCAGGTCTTGAAAAGAAGAAAATAGGGTAGAGTCAAAGGTTAATGTTTTTCAATCAATAATAGACAAAATCATTTGTTTTTACTCAATTAGACTCAGCCAGCAAGCTAGTGAAGCAAATCAACAATGAAACAACAATGCCTTGGAATGCTACAAGCATATACTCTGTCATCAAGGTGCAGTATCAATAAATAGTACCTCAGTGCACTCCACGCACCAGTGAAATAACGAAGCATAAGAAGGGATCAAAGAATAGATTAAGTTGTTTGAACACGTGTAAGAGAAAACTCTTACAGGTAAGACCATTCAAAAACTGTAAAGAGGATACTTTATGTAAAAATACTGAATTTCCCTAGTTAAAAATTCATAAAAAAATAGGGAATGAAAAGTTTGAAACTATCTACTAGTGCAATAACCAACCTACTTTGAACTTATTATTGAATTTTTTTTTTCCCGGTCCAAAGGTGATCGAGTCAATATTAATTTTAAATCAGGAAAGAAAGTCAGGAAAATATTAAAATAAACTTGTTTGTTAAGTTGTCAATATATATATATATATGTGTGTGTGTGTATGTATATATGTATGTATGTATGTATGTATGATCTGAGAAGCTGACATTCACATATGCATAATATTGTTGAATTTATACCTGTATAATTTATACCTTGTGCCAATAAATACTACATCATGTGATAGCAAATGATAAAGAAACCGAGCAGCTCGGCTTTCCTTTGATCCATAGACAAGTTGTGCTTTTGTTTAATTGGTGTCATAAACGTGAAGCAGCCTACATCTGGGCAATAATCCAAGAAAACTATCACAGCTCTCCTATGCATGTGTCTCTCACATGGTATCAAATAGGTCATCAATGAGTTTCTTATTGAGTAAGCAAATCAATGTTCACCTTAGCTTAGGTGGTCCTACTAATCTCTCATTTCATCTATAGGAAATACTCATCTCGCCCAACCCCCCTTTATTCCAAACTGTGGACAGTAAGTTTGCAGGATTTTCAAGTTCACACAAGGTCCTTGCCATTTATTCATACTGGAATTTCATATGCATGCAAAAGAACAAGTATTAAAGGAAGATCACTGGCATATAGGGACATCGATTTAGGCTCCCTAAATTTCATGGAAACACACAAACAACCATATGGTGCACTAGTTTTGCTGACAGAAATTAACATCACAAGAATACACTAAAGTACCAATCTAACAACACATTTTTAGGCCCAGTCAATTTTGTCCTTAAATTGAAAATTTCCCATGGTAAGAAAATTTAGTGCTAGTACTTACAAGCTGGGTCCATTCTCATCATGGCCAGCAATGAGAAGAGATACTCCAAAAGGTCGAGACTGCAACAAAACAATCAAACAAGAAAAAAAGTGATTGCATTTCAAAAACCACAGTAGAAACAGGCATGAAAATTTTAAAATAAAATTGCAAAGTGTTCAAGATAGAAATCACAAAATTAACTCAGGCAAATGTCAACATGGAAACATGCCGCATGCTATCAAGAACAATGCCACAAAATATGAAGGAAGCAATCCAATAAATTTTGTCTTTTTACAATAGTTTTCCGGGTAATTCTCCTTAGAGGAGAGAAAAGCATCATATATTCAGTTGCATTCATTACAAAACACCACAATTGAAGACATCGTTATTTCTTATTAGACATAAAAAAGAATTATTATGGAAATACATGCAGCCATACCATGGATTCCTCATCCCCTTCTCCAAATCGCAGGGCCAGATCACAAAGAGCTTGGGTAGTGGACTCAACAGTCATAGGCTCACCATATGAGAACCTGTGATTCTATTTATCAAAAGAAAGAGAGGCAGAAACAATTACTCACTGCTTACTATATTTAAAAACAACAAAAGCAAAGAGGAAACCAAACAGAACCTGAGTCTCTACTCGTGCATGCTCAACCAGGGTACGTGCATCTGCAATCAATCCACTCATTGCACATCCTATATGCTCATCAATTTCCATAATTTTCTCCACACTGCTGGGCTCCTGGAGAATTTAAAATAGATACTTGTTACAAAACAAGATAAATAAGGAGACTGTTCTAGAAAATATTCTAAAATCAAACTATGAACATGCCTTCTAACACTATGCACACAACAGAGAGAGAAAGAGAGAGAGAGAATTCCAAGTGATTGTCATAAATAAAATAAGACTATTATACAACTGAAAGATTACAAAGAAATATCATGGAACAACTCTCTCTAGATGTTCATGTCATGTGATACAGTAGTTTTGAAACAAGAGATTACATGTTTTGACATTGTTCTATTGTGCGGGAGACGTGGAATCACCTCTTTGTCATGCATGATACTAAGTAGATTTGTCTTAGGACCTTCCTTGAGATCTTTCTCACATAATTTAGAGGTTTTAAAGGGCAAAAGATGTACATTCGCTTTGCCTATGTGCTTTTGTGGTTTTTCCTTGGTGTTGGAAGAAGCAAAATGCTAGAAGTTAGAAATGAGACTGTGGTTCTTCTCTCCTTTGGGACAAGGTTGTGTGAAACTCTAGTTCTTCTCTCCTTTGGGACAAGGTTGAGTTTTATGCTTCTGTGTGGACTCATGCCTCAGGAGTTATTAAAAATTATAGCTGAGACGAGTTGAAGAGGAATTGGAGACAAGTCCTTTATTAGTCTATGTATTATTTCTTTTTCATTCACTTCTAAGGATTTCTCATCCTTAGAGTTTTTGCATATTTTCCATTCCATCTAATACAATTCTTTTTCTATTTAATAAATAAATAAATAAATGGAACAGTATTTGTTAACAAATCCTGTATAACTTCCTCTGATTCAAGAAATAACCTGGTCATGAGAAAGAAATAAGATGAAATGCCATGAAAGAGTGTAAACTTGCAGTTATGAGGTCATCTGCCACTATAAGCCACCTTCTATTTCCCTTCTTTTTTGGCTTGCCCATTGGCCACAAAGGCATCTATTTGGATATTTCATATTTGAGCTACATATCTAGATTGCATTCTTAGTTGAAGCTATCTTTAACTTGTTGTGGTAGTCTAAAATACCTCATACTTGTTGCCCATTCAAAGCTTAATCTAGCTTGACAAATGTTTCACTACAACATACCATTTCTTAGTAAATCAAATTGACATTGCATATTCAGATAAATGGGCACAATGAACAAAAGAATTTTATATTTCTAGCATAAAGTTTAAAGTAGAACTAAGTTGCCTCAATTTGTGTATAATTGGTGTTCATTCATTAACTAAGTTTGCCACGTTTTGCTTCTTATGGTATTGACATAGGCATGCTTCTCAAGTTTCCAAGTGGAGCCAACAACGTGAAATCCGAAACCTTTTTAAGTCTGTGACATGTTATGTCATGCAGCATATTGATTGCTAATTACCAGAGATGGATTGATTTTTCAAGGACTCCACTTTTGGAGGCTAAATATATATGAAATGAAGTGAGAATAGATAAGATACCAGGAGAGGGGAAGTAATTCGCTTTTCAACAGCAAGGACCACACCCTCCTTCGTCTTCAATCCAATCGCAGTCGAACCCAGCTGTTGTTAGAGAAGATGCGATTTGTAAGAGAACAGAGTGAAGGAAAAGGGAGAAGGGGGGTTCATATCAGCTGTACCTTGATAGCCTCAATGGCATATTCGACCTGAAACAATCGCCCTTCTGGGGAGAAGGTATTCACACCTCTGTCGTACTCAGTCCTGGAAAACAAAAAATAAATAAAATAAAATTGATTTTTAATTATTAACAAATTGCTGAGACGAAAGGGTAACGTCAACACAAAACCCTAATTTTTATTTTTTTGGGGGGTACAAGAAAGAAATGCCGCCCCCAATCCATTCCACAAAATCACCTTGTAAGAAACATCTTGAATTAGTGGAAACTTCGCTTCGTCGTACTAATCTCTGCATATATACATTAAAAAAAAAAAACATGAAAATTCAGGCGATCTATCTTATTCTACCGGGGGATTAAACAACAAAGGATCTCAATCACGGATCACAGGTATCGGAGAGCCGTAGAGAGAGAGAGAGAGAGAGAGAGAGCTACCTCTGTGTCGTCGTCCAAGTGACTGTCAAGGATTCTCGCTCAGAGCTTACAGTCTAACCAGTTTCTTGCGTATTCGGCTGCTGCCCCCCCCCCCTTCTTTTTCTTTCCCTTTTTATTAAAATAATAATAAATAAATAAATAAATAAAAATGCACTTCTTGCTTCTCAAGGCAGCATTGGTTTGTTTTGGGCTTGTCGTGGACTCCCACAAGCCCACCCTCAAGAGTGGCCCGGTCCAATCCGGGAAACGGCCTGGAAAGCCGAAAAGGGTGGGTCATATAATTCCGAAATTATCCGGCAGGATTAGACTTATGTAATTTTTATTCATAATAATATTTCCGCTATAAATAATATAATAAAACACATAGTCAAAGTAAAAAGAGAGAGAGAGAGAATTCTATATAAGACAAAATTACGAATTAAGGGGCAAAAGGAGGAGACAGCTGCCCCTGAAATCTTTTTTAAAAAATTATATAATAATTTTAAAAATTATAATTAAAATTATTTGTCTTCTAAAATTATTATTTCTATCTTTTAAAATTACAATTTTAAATACATATTATATTTTATTATTTTGAAATAAATTTTTAGTTTTACCTTTTGCGAAATAATTGTTTCTCCGATTACCTCTACACATCACATATTTCTAAACAATGCGTGTGAGCTTTCAAAATTTGTGAACTAAGAGGAGCAATAGTTATATATAAATTTTCATGTTAAACATTAACATGGAAATAAATAGAAGAAAAGAGTTACATAAGTTGTTTTACTCATTTGAGTGGAGCACGAATCGAAATTAATTTTGTTCCATCAAGGTGAGGAATCTTAAATTTCCCTGAGGAAAATGAGAAAATTATATATCCATTTTCTAAATTATGTTTTTGAATTTTAAAATATAATATATGAAAATTTAAATTTTAAAAAATATAATAAAATAGTTTTTCTATCAGCAACGAAAACATGCTCCCCGTCAAATAATGAATTGATATGACGTAGCATTCAAAGTGAAATGACTATTGCTAATTTGATATTACATATAGAATAAATTGTTGTTGTGGCAAGTGTGATGTCAATAAATAGGACAGTCACCCATGTCACGTAAGTGAACTGCTGGCACGGCAGGCAACGTGTCAAAATGTGGGATATGCATCGGTGCCACATCATCAGAATTTAATTTTTAATTTTATTTTAAAGGTTAATTTTTAAATTTTAAATTAATTTTAATTCTCTCCTCTCTCCCCTTTGCACTCTTCTCCTCCCTCTGTCGACACTTCAATCTCTGTCCTCCTCCTCCTCCCTCTCATTTTCTTCGTTAATAGCGGGCTGGTGAGGCATTCTAGGCAAGACATGAACAGCCAACCCTCAAATCTTTCTCTCTCTACTCTCCTCTCTCACACCACAGTACCCATAGCCACCACAGTTGCTACTGGACTGCAACACAATACTGAAGCCAACGATGGTGATTCTTCTTCTCCCTCTTCCCTCCCCTCTCTCTTACATCTCCCTCTCTCTATCATATGGCACATCCTATCACTACAGTGTTAAGCGTGGACATTATTTGATTACAACTAAAAATTCGTTTTTTTCGAACCAGTTTTTATATTTCGAAGGGTTTATTTAGTTTTGATTTTTGGTTTTAGATCTCTCTCTCTCTCTCTCTCTCTCGCGCTCGAAGGGATTGTTTGCAGAAATCCATCACAGATTCGCTCGTCTCTGGTTCTTTTCTCAAGCACGACTACGAACTTGAAGACCTGCAAACTTCAGTTGTCTTCGATTTCTGAAAATTGTTGTGCTCTGTTTTTCTTCCAACTTGTGACATTGAGCAGTTTCTTGATCTCCGTCGACAAGTTTTTGGTAGATTTTCAGAACCCATCGCAAGATATTACTGTTCTGCAAATTCTAAGTGGCCTGAAGCAGAAGTTGATCAAGAAAGCTCCAATTTCCTCATCAACAAGTGCAGACTGAATTTTCTCTAAGGTAGACCTGTTTTCTTGAGTTTGAGTGCTCTGTTTTCTTGAGTTTCTTGAGTTTCTGCTGTAGGGGTTCCTTGTCATCGAATTGACTGAGTTCTAGTTACTGCTGCTTCGATCAGCCATATTCAATTAATCTGCTGTTCTGCTGAAAGGAAGCCTTCAACACCACAGCCGCTGGGGAGTTCCAATTGTTATCTGCCGCTTCGATACCTCATATTCGATCAGAGTTCTAATTGCAGCCGGTGAGTGAAATTTCATCGCTTGATGTTCAAATCTACAAACCCAATCAGGTGCATTCCTCTACCTCTACCTCCACCTCTCTCGTATTCTTGCGTTCTGGCCACAATCAGGTGCATATGCTTGTTATTTCACAGTCTCTCTTTCTGTCTGAGTTCTTGATTTTAGAAGTTGATCAGATGCTTAATATGGTTGTTGTTCTGCTGATTAATCTGTTGTTCTTGATTGAACCTTCAAATCACCTATTGTTGTTTAGTTTGTTCTGTTGAATTCCTGTCGATTTTAGAAGTGATTTTAGGTTACTGTTTTGCATGCAAGAAATTGAAGTTTTTGTTCAGATTTAGATGGACATTTTCTTGATCATTGGGTTTAGTTAGCTGCATGTGTTCGTTTCTGTATCTAGTTTGGTTGCTATGCAAATCTTTTATTTCTTGCATTTCTGTATCTTTTATTTTTTGTATTTCTTATTATTATTATTATTATTATTATTATTATTATTATTATTATTATTATTATTATTATTATTTTATGGTATGTAGGATTTTATTTATTATTATTATTATTATTATTATTATTATTATTATTATTATTATTATTATTTTAAAAAGAGAGCTCCGTCATTGTCGGTCTCAAACCCGGATAAAAGAGTAGGGTTGCGTTAGGTTGATAATCAGTGTAAAAATTTTTGTCAAGCGAAATAGAGACAAATAAGTATTATCTTACTTTTATAATTAAATTTATTTTGGTATTATTATTTTCGATATTATTAACTTTTAATATTCTTTTATTTTCTTTAATTAAAATTTTAGTGGAATTTAGTTTATTGTTAATCTAGTTTATTTTATTGTCCTTTTTAGTCAATGTAAGAATCTCTTATCAAAATACAACAATGAGTGATAATAAAAATAAAATTCGTCTAGTTACTTAGAATGTAGGATCCTTAACTGAAAAATTAGGGGAGATAGGAGAAGTAATGAACAGAAAAAATATTAAAATTATGTGTCTATAAAAAACTAAGTGGGTAGGGGAGAAAGCTAGAATAATTGAATCATATAGATATAAACTTTGGTATACAAGCAGAGATAGAACAAAAAATGGTATATGAATAATTGTTCATAAAGACCTGCTTGAGAATATAGTAGAGATAAAAAGAAATTGAGATAGAATGTTATTTGCCAAGATGGTTAATGAAAAAGATATAATTAATATAGTCAGTGTATATACACCCCAAGTAGGTATAGATGTAATTAGTAAAAAATAATTTTGAAAAAATTTGTATGAATTTATACAGATTATACCTAGTACAGAGAAATTATTTATTGGATGAGATCTTAATGGACATGTAGGGGAGAATAACGATGGATTTGAAACTGTGCATGGAAACTTTGACTTTGGTAGTAGAAATGAGGCGGGAGAAATCATTTTAGAGTTTGCTAATGCATTTGATCTTATACTTATAAATACTTTTTTCAAGAAAAGAGAGTCACACGTAGTTACATATAGAAGTGGGTTGAATGCTAACCAAATAGATTTCATTCTCACGAGAAGGAGCGACAAAATGACTTGTAAGGATTGCAAAATTATATCGGGAGAAAGTGTAACAACTCAATATAGGCTTTTAGTTGTAGATGTGCGTGTACCTAAAAGACAAAAGGAATATCATCCATTTGTAGAGTCAAGAATTAAGTGGTGGAAATTGAAAGAAAAAGAAATAACAATCTTTAGAAAGAAATTAATACAGGAATCAACTTAGTCAGCCAATGAGGATCCAGAAACTATGTGGGTAAAAATGTCTAATAATATTAAAAATATAGGCAGGGAGGTTCTTGGTGTATCTAGAGGGCAGACGCCAATAGGTAAGGAGTCATGCTGGTGGAATGAGGAAATTCAAACTGCTATACGAACAAAACGAGAGTGTTATAGAAATCTTTAAAATATGAAAAATAATAAAACATTTGAATTATATAAAAATGCGAAGAAAAAAATAAAAAAGAGTATCCAAGAATCAAAAAATAGGATGTATAATGAATTATACAAAAAATTAGAAACCAAGAATGGAGAGAAAGAGATTTACAGAATCGCCAAATTAAGAGAGAGAAAGGGAAAAGATCTCAATAGTGTTAGATGTATCAAGAGTGAAACTAATAGTATATTTATGAGAGATGAGGATATAAGAAAGCGTTGTAGAGATTGTTTTGATAATCTGTACAACGTAGAGGATACAAAAAATATTGACAATATCACGATACCTGTAGAGGAGATCAATAAGGATTTCAGACATAAGATTTGTTCTCATGAAGTGGACGAAGCTTTAAAAAAAATGAAGAATAATAAAGCCTTAGGACCCGAAGGCATCCCTATTGAGGTATGAAAATGTTTGGGGAAGGTCGAGATAGCAATGTTAACAGACCTTTTTAACAAAATTTGGCAAACTAAGAAAATGTCTAAAGCATGGAGGGAGAGTACACTTGTACCATTATATAAGAATAAAGGGGATATACAAGACTGCTTTAATTATAGGGGGACTAAACTTATGAGTCATACTATGAAATTGTGGGAAAGAGTGATTGAGCATCGACTAAGACTGGAGATAAGCGTGTCTCAGAATCAATTTGGATTTATGTCAGGAAGATCCACTATCGAAACAATTCACTTACTAAGAAATCTTATGGAGACATTTAGGGTACAGAAAAAAAAACTTACATATGGTATTTATCGATCTAGAAAAAGCATATGATAGGGTGCCAAGAGATATATTGTGGTGGACGTTGATGAAAAAGGGAATACTATCAAATACATAAATCTTATTAAAGATATGTATAATGGAGTTGTCACCAATGTAAGAACTTGCGGGGCGGTAAGTGATAGCTTTTCAATAAACATTGGACTCCACCAGAGATTACCATTAAGTCCAATTCTGTTTGCAATAGTGATAGATGAAATCACAAAGAATATTCAAGATGAAATACCATGGTGTATACTCTTTGCAGATGATATAGTGTTGATAGATGAAACTAGAAATGGTATTAGTATTAAATTAGAGTTATGGAGGGACAAACTAGAGTTCAGAGGATTTAGATTGAGCAGATCTAAAACGGAGTACATAAAATGTACATTCAATGATAGACATCAGAGCAATAAAGAAACAATTAGATTATGAGGTCATGATATAACAAAAAGTGAACGTTTTAGATATTTTGGGTCCATTATCCAAAATGACGGCAATATAGATAGAGATGTAAATCATAGGATCCAAGCGGGTTGGATGAGATGGAGAAGAGTATCTGGAGTTCTTTGCAATCGCATGATACCACTCTCTCTGAAAGGAAAGTTTTATAGAACGACTATAAGACCTGCATTACTATATGACACCAAATGTTGGACTATTAAGCAAAAACAAGAGCAGAAAATGGCTGTAATTGAAATGAGAATGTTAAGATGGATGTGTGGTAAAACTATGAAAAATAGGATTAGAAATGAAGAGATACGCAATAAATTAGAAGTGAGTTCAATTGTGAATAAGATACAAGAGTATCGTTTGAGATGGTTTGGTCATGTGTAAAGAAGACCCGTAGATGCACCGATTATGAGAATTAAAAGTTTAAATATTTGAGATCCAATAAAACGACGAGATAGACCATTAAAAATATGGATGCAATGTATTCGCAAATATATGATAGATAAGGGATTAACTGAAGAGACAATCTCGGACATGAATGAATGACATAGGAGAATTAGAGAAAGTTAAATCATTACTTTTCGTATTATATATATATTTGAATAGTGTGTCAGCATTTTTTTTAATCATCTTATATTTGTCTCTTAAACGGCTGACCCCAAATTTTGGGATTAAGACTCAAATTGTTGTTGTTGTATTTTTGGTTTTAGATAAAAAAAATTTTTTTTAATTTGATTATTTAAATGGTTATCGATTTTAATAATTTTTATTTTAATCAAACCAAATTAATAAAATAATTAAAAAATATATATACTTTTTATATAATATTTATTCATATAAATATTAATATAATATTATAATTAAAAATAAAAATAATATTATAACTAAAAAAATCCTAAAAGAGATGTGATGTTAGTTATTTTTTTTTTTATGAACTAGTAGTAGATTAGTAGAGCTCGTTTAAAAGTTTTATATTTTGTTATTTTATTTGAAATTTGAATTTTAAAAATTTGAAATTTATATTTGATAAATTATAATTATTATTGAATTTTTACACTTTAAAATTACAATTATAGTAATATATTAATATAAGTGACATATATTATATTTATATATATAAGAATAGAAAATATCGTCCATGGTCAATTTGGACAATTAAATTGAATTAGCCATTTAATTTGATCAAATCGAATATCGATTTTTGATTTATTAGATTATATTATAATTATGAGAATTGTATAATCAAATTAAATCGATTATTTTAATTTTTAATATAAATATTTAATCGAATGTTCACCCTTACATAGCATCAGGAATAGGCATGAGACCAATTTAATCTCCACCATCGAGAATGGCCATCCGCAACAGATATCAACCCTAACCTTACCTATGCCATAGTATGACCCTAGATTAGCAGTTCCTCTTCCTCTTCCTCCATCTTCTGGCAACATCTGCATAACGTCTTTAACCCTATATACCTCAATTGGTCGTCTCTGATCCTAGATAGGAAGCTTTGCAGAGAAGCCCTGTAGAGATGAGAAGCTCTATAGAGAAGATAGAAAGATCTGACCCATTTCCCTCATCAGATCAAATTGGGTTGTTTGAAAGATTGGGAAGCTCTGCAAAGAAGTTGTTTATGGAGTTGGGTGTGGAAGAAAACTGTGTATAGTGATGGTGAAGGGGGATACGACAAAAGGGCTGGTATATGTGATCGGCGATTGTGGGGTCGAAGTTGAAAGGGGCGAACCAAATGGCAGCCGATGGTGGTCGACTTTGTATGGCCACTATCAAAGGGAAGGATTTGAGGTGGTAGCTCTTCATGTCTTGCCTAGTGTTGGAGGTCATTTTCGACTCCACAAATACATGTTCTTTCGACTCGAACGAGGAGTTGTGGCAATGTATTCGCTAGGTCTTCTCGGAAGGGAAACCTACTAAGACCTCGCTGGGATTGACCTGATGGGAAAACTTCAACACTCAAATCAGTAAGAGTAATAAAAGAGAAAACTAAGGAGAGTCGTGGGTATGGCCCCATGTGATGTATGTATACCGAGAGAGATAACGAACGTATTACATGTGGCCTTTATGTATATTGTGCATAGCATGGATGTAGATGTTAAAGACCCGGCGTATGTTGTGTAGTATGTATGAGTTTTGTACAGTGAGAACTGTGTATGAGAATATATCATATGTAACATATATGAAGTCATGTGATATAATATGTGAGTATATGTATGAAGTTATACTTCAAATAGTGTATATAATTGGACATGAAATCGTACCTCCAATAGTATTGAATTGGATATGAAACCATATATCTGATAATATGAAATCGTACTTTTGATAGTGTAGAATTGACTAGCCTCCTTAGGCCTCCAAGATGTGTATGTAGAAAGAGAAAGAATATTGTGTAGTCGTGTAGTTGTGCTTGTTGTGCTTGAAAATTGTCTCCTCCTTATGGGTTGCCCATACTTTGTATATATAGTGCTTCAAGGGGTATATAAAACCATAGTTTCCTTTGATCTAAGATCTTCTGAAATGACAAAAATTTATAGTCAAATACTTTTAAAAGATTTAAAATCTTTTGGGATTAGGAATATTTAAAATTTAAGAAAAATTTCCTTCCTTTTCGAGAGTACAAAAGAATTGGGATCTTATAAATATAGAAAGTTTCTAGTATCATCGAGATTTCCTCGAGAATAAACAAGATTTCCTATTAAGCTAGTTACTATCATTTGCATTCACTCCTAATGACATTTTTGAAAAAATGGTATTAGGAATAAAGTGAATTGGGAAATCATGAGAGACACAAAAGTGGAGCATTGAAAGCGGAAGGTGTTGATTAGGCTTTGGTGTCAAGTGGGAGGTCAGGAGACTGAGAGGTCGAAAGACCTAGAGATCGAGAGACCAAGAATTCAGGTTACCAAGAGGATGGGTGCTCGGAAGGTCGAGCTACCAAGAGGTCGAAATTAGGAGACAGTGGAATCAAGAGGTCAAGTTACCTAGAGATCGAGTGACCGAGAGATCAAGTAATTGAGAGAACAAGAGATTAGGTGTCCAAGGGATCGAGTGATTGAGAGATCGGGTAATTGAGAAATCAAGTGATCAAGAAATCAGATGACTGAGAGATTGGGTGATCGAGTGATCGGGTGATCGAGAGATTGGGTGATCGAGAAATTGAGAGGTCGAAAGACTTAAGCAAAAGTGTTTGATCGAGCGGTGGCCGAAAGTGCAGAGTGCCTGTATTATGAAAAGTAAAAGTAGAAGTAGAAGTTTTGAAGATTAACGTAGAATCGTAGCTCTCGGTGAGTACGAGAGGTTAGAGTTCATAGTAAGAGAGAATGGGACCAAGTCATAAGTTGCTAAGAGATCGGCTGGAGATCGATTGCAGTCTTGTCTCGTCACAGAGAATTTGTTTTCTCTACTAGACTGTATAGCATATAAGAACTCAAATGAAAGAGATTTGTTTATTGTCTTCGCATTCTTGCTCTCACATTGATCATGTATTGGAATAATTCGAGCATCGGGTTGTTGTCGAAGGTGTTGTAGCTGAGATAATATTAAGCATCAGAGTTGAAAGAGTATACTGGAGCAATGTTGCAACTAGCATGATATGGTGTCGAGAGAAAAAGAGTCGAATCCCGTTCGAGGGCCGGGATCCATATATAAACAAAAAATTGATTTATCATATGAGGCATACAACCGAGAGTATACTATCTGAGGCATAGAGTTAAGAGAATATCATATAAGGTGAATATCTGAGAGAATACCATGTGAGACTTGTAACCAAGAGAATACTATCTTAGGCATAAAGCCGAGAGTGAAAGTTGAATCCTATATCGAATTAGGCATATAGCTTAGTGAGTGGGCCATGTCTATCCAATTGGAAGTTACATTCCATATTCACGATGCGTTCGTGGCATTAGAGCTGAGAGAATAGGCTGTGCTTATCTGTCTAGGAGATACATCCTTTATTGATGACACGTTTATTCAGTCAGGAGTATGGACCGTGCCTACTTGTCTGGGAGATACATTTATTATTGTCTGCACGTCTATTCAATCGAGAGGATGGACCGTGTCTATCCGTTTGGGAAATGCATCACTTATTGATTGCATGTATGTTCGGTCAAGAGAATGAGTTGTGCCTACCCATTTGGGAGATACATCTCTTATTGGTGGCACGTCTGTTCAGTCGAGAGAATGGATCGTGTCTACTCGTCTAGGACATACATCACTCATTGATGACACGTTTGTTTGGTTGAGAGGATGAGTCGTATTTACTTATCTAGGAGATACATCCGTTATTGACGACACGTCTGTTCAGTCGAGAGGCTAGACCGTGCCTACCCGTCTGGGAGACACAACCCTTATTGATAACACGTCTGTTCACTCGAGAGGATGGACCGTGCTTATCTGTCTAGGAGATATATCTCTTATTGACGACACGTCAACTTGGTCAAGAGGATGGGTCGTGTCTACCCGTCTGCGAGATATATACCTTATTGATGACACGTCTGTTTGATTAAGAGAATCGGTTATGTCTACCCATCTAGGAGATATATCCTTTAATGATGGCACGTCTGTTCAATCGAGAGAGTGTGATCCTATACAGAAAACGTGGTAGACTAGAGCCTCGTGGTAATAAATATCCAAACCGTGGTTAGTTAAAATGTAATGAAATATGTGAAACCAGTGATAGACGGTGGACAGAGATTATCAAACAGAGGCTCTCAATTGGTCCAAATCATAGTTGATCACTCCGATGCTGAGAGAATGTAGGAGAGAGGAAGTGAAGCAGGATATAAAATTTTTATGGCTAATTCATCTGTCATTCTCACAAATGGTGCCAATCTGTTGGAGGTCATTTTTGACTCCACAGATACATATTCTTCTGACTTGAATGGGGAGTTTGTGACGATGCATTCATTAGGTCTTCTTGAAAGGGAAACCTCGACGAGGAATCTCCGATACTTAAGTCAGTAATCGTCATAAAAGAGAAAACTAAGGAGAGCTGTAGTTATGGCCTCATGTGATGTATATATACCGAGAAAGATAACGAACGTATTATGTGTGGCCTTTATGTATATTGTGCATAACATGAATGTAGATGTCGAAGCCCCCATGTATGTTTTGTAGTATGTAACAGTGAGTACTATGTATGAGAATGTATCGTATGTAACATATGTGAAGCCATGTGATATAATACATGAGTACATTGACTAGCCTCCTTGGGCCTCCAAGATGTGTATGTAAAAGAGAGAATATTGTGTAGTCGTGTAGTTGTGCTTGTTGTGCTTGAGAATTATCTCCTCTTTATGGGTTGTCCATGCTTGTATATATAGTGTTTTAAGAGGTATAGAAAATTCTAATTTCTTTTTATTTGAAATTTTTCAAAATGATAGAGATTCGTATTAAAAAGTCTTTAAAATATTTAAAATTCTTTGAAATTAACGATGTTTAAAATTTAAGAAAAATTTCATTCTCTATTGAAAGTATAAGAGAATTGAGATCTGAATATGGAAAGTTTTCAATAATGTGAATTTTTTTTTTTATTTTCATATAATTATAAGAAAATTAAGATTTTACAAAAATAAGAAAATTTTCGCCAGGTACCATCACCTAGAATGCCTCACCGTCGACAATTGGCCAAGAAAATGAGAGGCGGGAGGAGGAGAAGGGAGATTGAAGAGTCGAGCGAGGGAGGAAAAGAGTGCAAAGGGGAGAGTAGTGAGAATTAAATCAAGTAAAATTAAAAATTAATTTTAAAAAAATTAAAATTTCGATGATGCCTCATGAGTGCATGTTTCACTTCTTGACATGTCGCCACCACGTCAGTAATCATTTACTTGACATGAATAACTCTGTGTGGTATCAAATCAACAATTACCATTTTACATGAGACTTCACGTTGTATCAACTCATATTATTTAACAATTAGTGTGTCATCGTTGCTGACCGCTTCGTTACACCTTTTAAAATTTGAGTTCTTAAATGTCCCAAAAACTAAAACTTACACTGATCCAGCGGAAATGTAATTTTCTCAAAACCTCAAATTGGGTTAGATGTCTTTTCCTTGCAGGCAGGTGTAAGAATGTTATAGGTTTGTTTCTGGTCTGAATAATGAAAATTAGACAGCTTTATGGGGTATATGTCCTGTCTTCGTATTCCTCGAGTCCCAAAAGAGTTTATGTTAGGGCACTAATTAGTATTAGGCTATTAGCCATTAGATTAGTTCACCATAATATCCTTGTCTTTGTCTATGGAATGAACAATTGCCTACTAGAATTCCCACCAACCGGATCAGACAAGCAATGTCACAAAAAGAAGGAATTGTATAGCTCTAAAACATTCTCCAATCAGGAGATCCCATAGGAACGTCTATGTGGGTGTGATTTCCACCTACACATCTAAGGCGCACATTCCAGGCTTGAAAATTTTCCTCACTGGGACCTGGAATACAAGGGATAGATACATTCACTATTTTCTTCTTCTTCCTCTTCTCTCTACTGTTTGGAGCTTTTATTTGAACTCAATGGTTATTGCAAGGGAAGCAACCGCAGGTGCTATGGCCAGAAAGATGTAAGTTGTTCCTGCTCGCAATCTTTCGTGCCTGTTGGGAGGCTTTCTGAATTTGCTCAGAGTGTTGTTGCCGTGCTACAACTCTCCATTCCTCCGCTTTTCTATGCACAAACGCCATCCTCTTCATTAGCTTCTCCTCCAGATTTGATCTCATCCTTTCTATTTTCACCTGATCACCAATAAAAAAAGAGGAGTTATTTGTTGTAACACACAGATGTCCCCCAACACCCCCAAAAGGCGTTGTTGGCCCTGCGGATTGTGCAGGCTAAACATATTCTACTCTAATCAAATTATTGGTACCTTCAACAGGGAAACCAAACAAGCAAAGGAAAATCAAACAATTCAAACTTCCCATATTCCCATGGATTTATTAAAGCGAGACGTTCACGTGAGATGTGGTACTTTAAAATGTAACAAATTTGTCGTGTAAATTGCCCCAGTATAACTTTCTTTTCAAGCTTTCTTTTGTTCCGCAAGATGACCAAAGAGCATTGGGTCTAGAAAGACACTCATACAGAGGTGGTCCACTCCAAATAGAAATTTATATAATGGTAAGGTTATTGTGGGGGACCACTGAAACAGCGGGTGGCTCGAGAGGATGAGATGAAGCCAACAGACAAGCTTCGGCACCATAGTCAACAGAGAATGCGGTCACTAGTTTGTCGAAGAAGAGGAGCCACATTAGTTAATTCCTGATGCTTAGATTATTAGCACATTTACAAGCAGTAGGCCTTAATGGTTTGGTTGTGTACATTGGAATCTTTAGAGGGATAAAGGCTATATACTCTCCAAGTTTATTGCAACTTGCTAGTTCAAGTACTGGGAAGCTTCCATTTGAAAAAGAAAAAACTATTTTGTATTTTTATTATGTATCACATTGCCTAGCATGTGCTCCATTAATCCAATAAAAAGTATCGTAGAAAATGAAAGAATTCAAGCATGACATTGGAAATTATCTGAGGGTACCTCAAGCTTTCTTGACTGAGCTTCTGCTTTTGCATGCTGTAGATTCACCCAAGCTTGAATTTTTGCTTCTTCTCTCTGGTACCTAAAACATATCAAATCACAAGTAATGCATCAAATTCAAAACATGGTTAATGCTTAAAAAAGCTAAAACAAGCGAAGCAAACAACAAGCTACTTAAGACAGATTACCTTAGACAGCACTTCGTCTGTTCCTCCTCTTCCCAAGCGCAAGCTCTGGACTCGGAGACACTTTTCCGGCTAGCGTTGCTCGTGTCAAAGTGTCTTAGGCTTTTAGATATATCTTCTTCCTCCTCCTCTCTTGAGCTCCAATTAGACGTAATGGAGTCGAACTGAGACCCCAAATGCAGCTTAGCCAAATGGCATTCCTGCAGCTGAGCAATGTCAATGGTGTTGGTGTTGGCATGATTAGGCATCACCAAAGGCCCAGACCTGTTAGCCGGAGTATTGTGTCTGGCGGGTGAGGAGCTCTTGAAGGGCGTGTGGCATCTAGATGTTGTAGAGCTCCCAAGAGGCGTCATCTCCGTGCCAATATCTCGGTGTTGAACCTCATGAACCATTTCTGTGCCTCCTGTCTCTTTCATGGATTCACCTGTTCTTGAGTTGCTAAACAAAAACCCTTCCTTGGTAGGCTCTGAGTATCTATAACTTGCTTCAACATCATCCGTGAACTTATCTAAAATTTGCAGCCAAAGCCCACAGTAAATTAAAACCAAATTCATGATTTTGACAATCCAACAGTAAAGGAAAAGCCAAAAGCTTTAAACTGAAATGTATTTTGAGTGGATAGGAAAGCCAAAAGTGGGTGGTCAAAACCATAAAGCGGGGCCTTGTTTGAAATGAAGAGGACGATGATGATAGCACCTTTTAAAACCACATCAGCTGCTGTAAAGACTCCATTAAAAGCTCCTCTGACCGAGTTTTTATGATGCTCCACCCTTGATAAAGGACCCTGAGCCTGAAGAAAGGCCTGTGAAACCTTTTCATCAACCACCCTGGTTTTCTCCGCAAACGCCTCTGTCTGTTTTTTGATGTCTTCATCATAATGTGATTGTTTCGGAACTTTGGAGGACTCAGAGACAGGCTTTACACTGATGGCATGATTGTGATGCTGATGAGCTGGGGATTCATGGCATGAAGTGCTCACAAGCCATTTCTCAGCATCATCCCACTTTGAAGGAAACCCCTTTCTAGACATATTTCCGGCACTGAAACTAAAAACAGGCCTACCAGGTGTTTGAGGAGCCTCCATTCTTTTATCTCTCCTCCTCTCCAAAAACCCTTTGCTTTCTCCATTGTTGTTGTTCATCACTGAAAATGACTTCACAAATTCTGAGGTCTCCTTGAGATTGAGCCTGCAAAGTGGGTCTGCTGTGAATGTATCTGCAAATGGGTTGCTGTTTTCTTTCTTGTAAATGCTCACATTGGCTTCCAATGCCGGTTCCTGCGCCACCAAATTTGAAGAGGAAAAGGAAATTTAGAGAAAATCCACAATTGGGGGGAGGGGGGGCTTAAAGCCGTTCAACAAAAGAAATCAACAAAGGAGTGCAAAAACAAAATGTGGGGGTGACAGATTCGAGGTTACCCCATGAGAAGCCAGAAAAGGAGGAGCTTGAATGTACTTTGAAGTTGGGGTGGAATTGAGATCCATAGTTTTGAGTTTTTGGGGGTTCAAAGATTTGGGGCTAAAGGTGTCTCTTTGAATCATGTTTTGTTTTTCTTTTCAAACCCAAAAAAAGAGACCTTTTTGCAGAGTCTGTGTGTCTGTGTGTGTAGTAGGCTAAGTTGAGAGATGGAGAAAGTGACTTTTGGGGGTGAGAGACAGGTAAAGAAAGAAAAAGCATTGACTGCCTAACAACTCTGGCGTTGGTCTCCTTTACTGTACAATGTAGATTTCTATCTCTCTCTCTCTCTCACTATAACTTCGCACGCATGTGAGAGAGAGAGAGAGAGGGGGGGAGAGAGAGCAGAGTTGAAATGAAACAAGTGTAATACTATTCAAGTGAGTAGAGACGTAGTTTTGTGCTGTGCTTGGAAGGGGACGGGGGGTGGTGTCCTGCTCTTGTCTATAACAGTGAAAAGTGATATTAGAGAGGAAGAACGATGAGACGAAAGAGTACTTCCATAAAAAGAAGAGTGTGTTCGTGCCTTGGATGAGGTGAAATAAAAATGCAGCCGCAGGGGCTGGCTGATTGCTCAGCTTATGGCCGATGACTTGACTGGGTAAACAGTAAACGTATAACAGTAACAAGGTTTTTTTTTTTGGGGGGGGGGGGGGGAGACACTACTAAGTTAACGAATTTCAACAAAATCTTGTCGACTAACCAAGGGTTAAAACATTTATTATGATAACAAACAAATCGTTGAACAGACACGAATCAGATAGAGGTTTAAACGGAATATTTGTTAAGGTGGCACAGGCACGTCTGATATATTTTGACATGCTGACAAGGCTTGCTTGCATAACGTGGCATATAACACATCTTGCCATGTCAATAACCACACCCTCCACCTCATTTTTTACCATATGATGAAACCTCATATCGGCCCATCCATGCTCCATTTCTTTTAATTCTCGTCATTGATGACCAGTCTCTCTCTCATTTTAAGAGTAAATCAAACAGTCTCTCTCTCTCTCTCTCTCTCAACCCCTGTGAATTCACTTTAGGTCATCATCTCCTTAGCATCATAGCACCCTCAAACCGCGTTTTCCAACATCAATTTCACAATTCCTTCACCAAATAGGCTCCTCCGCGTATCCTCCCCCCCCCCCAACCATTGCTTGCTAACAGTAACCTCTCCTTCCTTCGAATGGATAGTAGAACTAACTTCCTTTCTTCCTTCCAATCATGATTGGTGAAGCTAATTGTAAAATTTTATAATTATTTGGCAAATTTGAACACTTCGCTATTATATCCAATGACATATGTATCCCAAAACACTATTTTACTTTAGTTTAATTTCAGAAATTTATTATCCTGATTTGTAATTTTATAATTTTCTCACATGATTTTGAGTTTTGAAAACTATCATTCTTGTTTTATAATTTCAAAAATTATCCTATTTTATAATTTTACAAAATTATTGAGCTATTTTATTATTTTTGAAACTTTTTTTTTAATTCTGAAAAATTAACAAACTTTAAATGTTTGTGTTTGATTAAAACACTAGTTTAAGACTTTTACTTTCTCTCTTATCTCTTCCTAGAGTTTTTTTTTTTTTTTTTTTAAATTAAGACAAATAAGAGAAAATTATAGTATGGGGGCACATTACAATTATCTTTGCACATGTAAAATCAATTTCTTAAACACATGTGACCATTCAACTCAAATATTCTGGAGATTAGAGTTAGGATGTATAGAAGAAAATTTAAATTTGAAGTTGATTTCAGGTTTACAGAAATTGTAATTACGGAGATGCGGATTCTAACAACTCAGATGAAAAAAAATATTAATAGGATATTATCGTTCCCCGATCAATTTTATTTTCTTACAAAATTATTTTTCACGCTAATTTCTATTAACATTTCATGTTTATATTTTTCTTTTAAATTTTTATATTTGCTTCTGTTGTGTTATTTTTTTAAAAAAATTGAACTTGATAGAAATATTAAACATATATAGTTTTTCTTAATAAAAATAAATATGGAAGAGATATGGAAGAAAACTTGTTTTAGGTTGCCGCATTGTTGAAAAACTCGAATGGGAACATATATAAAATATATATATATATATATATATATATTTATATATTTTATGCCTAATGGGAACCTATTTAAAAAGGAAGTGAAGATTCTTTCGCTTACCGGCAATAAAGAAGATTTGAAGGTTGGCGGATTTCGTTAGTGGTGGTGAAATTGGTGCTGGGAAGAGATTTTTATAGTGCAAAGGAGATGAAATTACAAAAAAAAGAAAAAAAAAATTGGGAGAATTGAATAAGAGGAGAGAGATGACAGATGAGAGAGCTTTGCTGGGGTTTGCGAGACACACAGAAAAAGAGTGGGAAGCAGAGAGAGAGATTGAATGAGAGATGGGACAAGCCTCGTAACGTCATACCAGATGTCCCACCTCAACAAATTCCATTCGAAATTCTAAACTTATTTCAAAGATTCAGACAATACAAAATGAAATTGGAAGATTTTACTGAACTTCATATGATAAATAGTTCATGAACTACTAATGGCACGTACTCAAAATGGGTTAATTCCCAAATTAGAGTGAATTTGGAACAAAATCTCAGAAATAGGGCGTTTTTTTTTTTATTCTCAAAATAGAGGAAGTGCGATCTAAGAAAGCGCGACCCGAACGCGCTGAAGCATCCGGGACCGCGCTTTTAAGGCGCGATCCGGATCGCCGCCCCCCCCAAAAAGGCGCGATCTCGGCCCCCCCCCCCACCCCTTTAAAATTTAATTATGTGAAATTAAATATTAATAAGAGTAAAAAATTAGTTTAAAATTTTTTTAAATAAATAATAAAAGTGACCATTAATAAAATTAATTTAAAAAGAAGTAATAAAAGTGATCTATAAATATGTATTTCACAATAAATAATAAAACAAATTAAATATTTAGTTAAATTATGAAATTTAATGAGAAAAAATCTACTTAATATTTTAAAAAGTGTAAAACAATTAAGATTAGAACAATCTTTGAAAATTGTTCTAAAATAAATTTAAATTAGTAATTGTTAATTAAATAGGGGTAAAATTTTAAAAATTTAGTAAGAAATGTATAATAAGTTGTTTTTTTGTGTTTTTTTTTTGTGAGGAAAAAATAGTTATGCAACATTATAATTTTAATTAATATAAATAAGGGAAAAAGAAATATGAATCAATAATATTTAAAAATATAAGATATAATAATATTAAAAATAATGAAAAGGAAAATATGGAAAACTTAAAAAGTAATTAAAGAAGTGAAAATGAAGTGTTAATTTAAAAAGAAAATATATAAGTAATAAAAAACAATTTGAAATTTTATAAGTAAAGAAGAAAATACAATGGAAAATATTTTAAAAAAGTTAATAAATAATTGAAAAAATAAAGAATGTTAAGAAATAATGAAGAAACTTGTGAATAAGAAGAAATTAAATATTAACCAAGAATTAATAAAAATATTTATTTAATGTTTCGATAAATTTTCGGAAGGAAATATAGAAACAATTAATTGAAAAATTATTAATAAAATAAGAAAAATTTACTCAATAAAATCAAAAGTGAAAAAAATGATTAATTAAAAATTAAAATATATAATAAATAAAAAGTAATGATGTAGGATGGTCATGAAAATATTTTTTAATATTAAATTTGTAACAATAAATATCGCTTGATACATAAATTTGTAATATTATTGGTTAAATTAAAAAAAAAATGTTTAAAATAAATCAAAAATATAAATTTTAATATGAAAAAGGAAGAGAAATAATAAATTAAGGCTAATTAAGCCGTCTTAGTTCTGAAAATTAAATATTATTTGTTAAACGCTCTTTTTTTTACGGCGGGGGGTATAAAATTTTGAGTTTATTTTGTTCTCTCTATAATGTGCAATTTTGTAGAAAATTTAAGAGTATTGTAATCGGTAGTTGGTAAATGAAATAATCTTTATAACACGTCGAAGCGGAAAGAATAAATATTTGTAATTATGTTATAAGTAGCCAACTTTGACCGTCATGACTAATTCATATTGTTGATATCAAATGTAATAAGAAGGGGGTTGAATTGATTGTATCCAATATCAATATCAATTTCATAAGTGGGCACATCATTACTACCAAACCTATTTCGGGGGCAAGAAATGTTCAATTATACAATGACAAATTGCATAACATGCTTCTACTCGATTTATTCAGGTGAACAAGTTTCAAGACAGCGTGGGCATTCAATTGTGAGCAATATTTTACATTTAATAAACTAATTAGATCAAATACACAATCTTCAAAATGATAACTAAGTACCACAGGGAGGACCGCCCAACATTTCTAGGTGGTGACGCCTCTTATGCCCCCCCAGTGGAGGTGGGGGTGGAGCTAGGCGAACGATGGACCCCCCCCCCCCCCTGGGCCCCCCCGAATACAACACCTGCCGGGCCAATATCCAATAAACATGTTAAATTATTAATATTTAAAATATTTAATGGTCAGACTCCAATAATAATTTGTAAATATCTTAAAAAAGTCTTTCATTGCATATTATTTTAACATTATTACAAAATATTAATATTACTTTAAAAGCATTAAACATGTTTTTCTATTTAATATTTTTAATAATATTTTTATTTATTTATTTCAAATTCACCTAATATTTACACTAAATATATATATTTATTACAATCTTTGTTTAAACTAAATTATTTATTTTTTAATTCAAAATATTATATAATATTAATAATTTAAAATATATATGTAATTATTTTAAATTTTTTTTCTTTTTAATTAATAATTTTAATTATTTTAACACAATTTTACATTATATTTTTTTTAATAAATATTTACACTTACTCCAAATTATTAATTACCTTAACCTAATCTTATATTCATCATTATATTAATTTAACCATATGACCTAATATGATATGAGTTCAATTACCTAATTTTGTTAAAAAAAAAAAAAAATTTTCACAACCAAAAAAACATTACTTACAGCAAAAAAAATAAAAATAAAAAAAAATAAAAAAATAAAACTGACGAGAGAAAGGAGAACGCGGCCCTTCGTGAAGCCTCTTCCCCCCCCCCCCCCCCCCCCCCCCCCCCCCCCCCAACCAAAACCCCCCCGCAACTGGCCCGCCAAAACCCTCAGCAAAGACATTCCCAAGCCAGGAGAGGAGATGAGGGAAAGAGAGAGACGGCGCGCAAATGGAAGACAGAGACACCTTGCGATATAAAGGGCGTGATGCCGCTCACGGTCGACCCAACCCCCGGAGACAAAGGCCCCCCCCCCCACCCCCCGGCCGGGCGCCCCACCGGTACCCCCCCCCTTGAAAGCGCGATCCGGACGCGCGCCGATCGCGCTTCAAGCCGCATCCGACCCTCAGACCGTAGTCGCGGTTGCCAATCGCGATATCTCTATTCTTGGAATTCCTCCGAAAATCGCCCTATTTCGAAGAATTTGTTCAAAATTCACTCTAATTTGGGAATTAACCCTACTCAAAATAGCCTAAATTATGATAGGCTGAAAACTAACCCTCGACTTGTATAATGGTTTTTGATAGTCTTGTTGTCAATCTATTCGGTACCCATCCGATCGGACAACCGACTAAAGAGTCCAAAAACTCATCATCATAAGACATGAGAGTTTTCAAGTCAATGGTCCAAAGATCATTAATAAAAGATTTATCTCTCAAAAGGATAGACACGACCCACGCTCTTTCGGTATCCATCGACCAGACTCTACTCGGTAGTCAATCGCCCAATGGCCAACTATTTGGTACCTTACCTTTGGCACTCGATGATCATCACTCAATCTGCTAAAGCAATATTCACTCCTTTTAAGTCACGGGGGTAAGTTTACGTAAATGAAAAGAATATTTACAACTATAGCCGATAAGAGAAAGAATCTTCACAACGATCCAGACCTTCCAAATTGTTAAGAATTTAAAATTTTTGAAAATCCTATACTATGATTCTCGAAATCTCGAAGTGCTCTTGTAAGGAAACTAAGGTTTCAATATCCTACATGCACACGATTCTTACACACTGAGGTTATATGAATATCACTTAACCAATTGGTCAAAAACTCTCTCTGGACCGACACATCACACATAAAACATACAAAACTCACTTTCAGTATATTTCTTTATTTCAAAAACCACTCTCTAACTTTAACGTCGGAGTCTCCCCCGTCAAATTACCCTCCGACAGTCTTTTACATCTCTTCGGCCAAAACCATCAGACGGTTAATTCATCTCGTTCGATTTAGCAGAACCATTACTTGCAGAACCAAATCCACCTTTAACAGATTGGCGTCATTTATGGAAACAAACTAGAAAAAAACTTCTTCTGCGTCACTTTGCTTTTTTAAGAGAACATGTCTCCCCAGAAAATGACCAGAGCTACTTCTAGAGCAACGTCCTTGATGGAAGGATGCACCCACCCCAATGAATACCACACAACCTATAACTAATTGCATTGTGGGAGCCCCTATTGATACTGATCCATAAGAAATTCCGCCTCCAATTAGCTACCAAGGTTACCCGGCACTGCCTGCTGCTCCTCCCTCTCCAGAAAGGTCATCCGACTTCAAGTAGAAAGGCTGGAGTTTAGAATACAAAACATGAGTAAACAGTTAGAAGAACTCAGCCGCACTCTCAGACCGGGAGCCTAATCCTCCTCTCATAGATCTAGTCACATGCGCTCATGAAGGCTTGAACCCAGAGAATAGTAGGAGTTCTCGGTGACTTCTTGAAACGACCCTGATGACTTGAGAAAACAGGCGAAGAACTCGTGGCAAATGAGCTAACACATGCTAACATGAAAAAAACAAGCTTGCTCAACATCTTACTGGCCTTTCACCGTTCGACTCTAAGATCTCCTCAGAACCGATGCCTCATGACGTATCTTTCCCCCTTTTGAAAGGTACGACAGTACTACCGAACTTAGGGATCATGTAGCTCACTTCATTAGTTATGTTAGATGTCGGCATGTGTAAACACTTTCCAACGACTCTAAAGGGCAACGGCTTGACATGACTTAATTCACTCCCCCCGTTCAGCGTTAAGAGTTTCTCTAAACTTTGGTAACAATTTGAGACGTACTTTGTCATCAGTAAAGGGTCTAAGAAAAAGACTACATCCTCCCCATTGTTGCGACGAAGGGACGACAAGCCATTGAGAGACTTCCTCAAGAAGCTCAAAACCGAAATGATGAAAGTCTCGAGTTTATACCACTCCATCGCGCTTGCAGCATTGCTCGTAGGACTGTGACCGTCGAGAATGAAAACATCTATTACTAAAAATCTCCCGTCTACCATCCAAGAGTTTTTTATTCGAGCAGAGAAATATATCGTCACTGAGAATGCTGAGACCTTTGACAAATGACGAAACCAACCAACTCAAAACGAGTGTAGCCGATCACCTTGACTGTCCTCACCAAAGAGAGCCCAATAAGGATTCCCTCAACCATAAAGGTTTACCACTTATACACATCTAAATTAGGTGCCCAGCCAAGTCCTGCTACAAATTCTGAACAAACCCTAGTCACATGGCCTTCTCGCTCTACGTAGAACAATTCCAGAAAAGACAAGACCCAATATTGTCACCTCCATTGGGACTATGGCCATCTAATAGACGAATGCAAGAAGCTAAAAGATGAACTCGAGTTCCTCGTTCGAAGTGGTCTATTCCAAAGGTTCATCAGTGAAGAAAGGGAGGTCTCCCCCCTCAGGGCTTACATAATGCGAAGCGAGAAAATAAGCATATTGCCCAACCGATCCTAGGAGATGCCCACAACCGACTAGATAAAGTGATCCTCCAAGTGCAGGGTAGATATAACCCTTCGAAGCCCTACCTTCCGACCCATATCTTGCAGGTGTTACATCAACACAACCACGCTTGTTCAAACAAGAGGGGACACCTAGTAGCCCCGTTTTTCCAAAAAACAAAGCTGTCAGATTCTGCATCAAAAAAGTTATTGCTACTTGTACCGAAAAATAGCCCAAGAAGAAGAGGTTCATGATCGGTTTCAATGACGACAACCTAGTACGGGTCGACATAAATCGACCTGACTTTCTCATTATTACCATAAAGATTGGGCAATATGAAGTTAGAAAAATCTTTGTGGATCAAAAGACTAGTTGCACTACCAGAAAACACGGTTTCAGCGAATATTCAAATTTCCGTCGCTGAAAGTCACCTCATTAAGTTTAGCGAAGAATCAGCGAAGGATTTTTTAGCGACGAAATTTTTCTGTTGCTAATTATCGACGGATTAGCGACGGAAAATTCCGTCGCTAAATCCGTCGTTAATTTTATTTTAGAATTTTCAAATTACCGACGGATTAGCGACGGAAATATTTTCCGTCGCTAATCCGGCGGTGAAATTAGTAAAACCAAACCCAAATGCCGGAAGCTGGACGTCCGACCCATCCGCCTGCCCGACCCGCTTCCACCACCATCCGGAACCCGACCCGCCCGCCTGCCCGCCCGCGCGTAAATGTGCTGAAAATGTTATGAAAATATGCTCTCCCCCAAATTCAAACCCGGGTGTGAGAGAGAGAACTTGAGAGTCTTAACCACCATACCACCATTACATTTGTGTTATTGGTTTATTTGTTTTCTATTTCTATACTTTATTTGTAACTCTCAATATTAAAAATACAATACTCTTATTTAATAAAAATATAAAATTATATTTAAAAAATACAAAATTATATCTAATAAAAATACAAAATTATATTTAATAAAAATACAAAATTATATTTAATAAAAATAAAAATTATATTTAATAAAAAAATAAAATTATATTTAATAAAAATAAAAATTATATTTAATAAAAACACATAATTATATTCAATGAAAATACAAAATTATATTTAATAAAAACAAAAAAAATTATATTTAATAAAAATACAAAATTATATTTAACAAAACAAAAAATTATATTTAATAAAAAAATAAAATTATATTTAATAAAAATACAAAATTATATTTAATAAAAAAATAAAATTATATTTAATAAAAATACAAAATTATATTTAATAAAAACAAAAATTATATTTAATAAAAATACAAAATTATATTTAATAAAAACAAAAAATTATATTTAATAAAAATACAAAATTATATTTAATAAAAATAAAAAATTATATTTAATAAAAAATAAAATTATATTTAATAAAAATACAAAATTATTTTTAATAAAAATAGAAATTATACTTAATAAAAAATAAAAATATATTTAATAAAAATACAAAATTATATTTAATAAAAATATAAAATTATATTTAATAAAAACAAAAAATTATATTCAATAAAAAAAAATTCGGACCTATTAGCGACGGATTTTTTCCGTCGCTAATTCATCTCTAATAGATCCGAATTTTTTTTTTCAATGACGGATTAGCGACGGAATTTTTCTGTCTCTAATTCCATCGCTAATAGGTCTGAATTTTTTTTTGTTTCAGAGATGGATTAGCGACGGAATTTTTTCAGATGAAATTTTCCGTCACTAATTCCGTCGCTAATTTTTCCATCGCTGTTCCGTCGTAATTTTATTATTAATTAGCGACGGATAACTATCCGTCGCTGAAGTTGTGTTTTCTGGTAGTGTTGTAATCTCTTTTACTAGAGCGCTTTTAGCACATGGGTTTCACTCAAGCACACTTGCAGTGTCATGCTGGGCCCATCAAAGGACTCTCAGGTGAATGGATATAACCCAAAGGCGTTATCCATTGCTCGTCACCCTAGGGATTCCACCAGATCACATGACGGCTTTCACTATATTTAATGTGATTAAACTTTCTTTGCTTTACAATTTTTTCTTGGAACGACCTAGTTTAAATGCCTTAGAAGTACTGTCGAGTATGAAGCATATGAAGGTCAAGTTCAGGACCTCCACTAGCATTGGGAAACTATCCTGTGATCCGAAACCTCCAGCACACCATCCTAAGTAAACCCTGAACCTCTCCCTGTTTGCTTTTATAGTACTACATGTCCAATGACCTATTGTATCTAGCTTTACTGCTAATTTTATTGATTACCTTATGATTATATCACTCGTAATGGTTCATCTTGCTAATCTCTCTCTATGAGTTGACCACATCGAGCACATATCATGCGGCCCCTCCTATCGAATAAACGTATCGTCGATAAGGGATCCATCTCCATGTTGTGTGGACATAGCCCATCCTACGGAACGAACGTGTCGTAAATAAGGGATTTATCTCCTTATTGGGTAGACATAGTCCATCTTATCATCTGAACTCTATCGAATAAACGAATCCTCTCAAACGGAGTCTATCTTTAGAGATTTATCTCTCTAAACGGGCAAATATCGTCTAATCCTCCCGAACGGAGTCTATCAATAGGGATTTATCTTCCCAAACGGGCAAATATCGCCAAGTCCTCCTGAACAGATTCTGTTATTAGGAATTTATCTCTCTGAATGGGCAAATATAGCCCATTCTCCTAAATGAGCATATGGTCAAGTAAGGAAAACTCCTGCTCGAGTAAGCGCAACTCACTCTCTCAGTCGTAAGCAATCTAACGAATCAAGAGCAATAGTGCCCCATGTCTAACGGTTAAGTAAGCCTACCAACAATAAGGCATACCACCGGTCAGGATACATGATCGATGATACTTTCCAATAAACAACCACCATTAGAGCAAAGAGTTACAAGACCCGAGGTGAGTAATTGAATGTTTTATTAATGTTTTCTAAAGGGGTACGAAAGAAGAAAATTACAAACAAAATGAAAAAAGAGAGCAGAAACCCCGATCAAGGGGCAGGAGGATTGTCAGATTCCATGGAAGTCTGAGGCACAATGACCATCATGTTCTCGTCTAGCACACCCGTAGAAACCTCCCCAACAGGAGCAGGAGTAGACTCGGGATCAGAATTGACACCTTTAGTATATGGGGGCATGGCGCTTGCTAATCCCGGTTGTTGGATGATCTTCATAGCACACTAAACCTCTCGGACAACTTACACCGAATGTATGAATGCTGATCAATAATCTTTGTAATAGTACCCCTAGCTCAGCTATCCTCTGCTCAATGACCTAAAAGGATTATCCACGCACATTAGCTAGTCTCCTCGCTGTCTGTAGACATGCTTCATGCACCTTGGCCTCTGCCTATAGCTCATTACATCTCTTTGAGACCATATCGCATTATAGGAACACCGCATCTCGTTCGGCCCTTAGTTGCTATAGCTCTTCGTTATGGGCAATCATAGCAGCCACGAATCCCCTTTCTTTCTCAAGCTCCCTTTCCTACTGCAAAAGAGCGTCCTCCAACCAAGACACATTTGCCCCTATTTGGCAGGCTCGGAGCCTCATATGACTCGTTTTTGGAACTTTACTAGGATCATAGCCTGAGCAAACAAACACCTGTCAATGAGCAGAAATGAGAAAAGAAAAATAAATGGTGGAAGAAGGAGAATACCATTAGGGCAACAGACAGTAAGGCCACGTCGCTTGCTCAAGCGAGAGCTTACTTAACTTCAATTCCGAATGGTGGAAATCCAGTCGATCCGTTATTTGCCTCCCCTCGATAATGTCCACATAGCTGTGACGATTGTCTTCATCACAAATTATCACCGTCTCTCACTCTTTCCAGTCTCGGCGCCCGTTAAAGGACTAAACAGGAATCGCAAGAGGAATCGTATACTCCTCTAACACTATACGCTTGCCTCTATCCAAGGTTGCAATGAAACAACACTTGATGGCTCCACCTCTGCACCCGCGACCACCAAAGGTGTGTGCTCCTCCTCGGCTGCTTCCGCTCCCACAGTCTTAGCATCCTTAGTTTCTCCTCCCAAGCCTCATTTCTTATTGGAGAACCCTTGTCAGCTCCACTAGTTGAGATCTTTCCTTCGAGCTCACTACCGCTATGACTCAGCAGCAATCGATTGAAAATGCTCTTGAGTGACTAGGGACCTCTCTTCCGAACTCTCACCAGTCCCCTTCTCAGATGGCTCCTATAGATACGCTATTCTTCTTTTAGTCCTCAGTGAAGCCAGCGGAACAGAATTAAGCAACCAGGCTCTCAATGTACTCTCAGCTTCCCCTGGTGTCCCCTTAACTTTGCCCTCATCTGTCAGGTAGTAGTGACCTCTTTTAGGTTCTCCTCTACGGGGGAGCGCAAAACATCTACAAGTTTTTTCCTTTTCTTGAGCAACAAAGGCCTCTTGACTCCCCTTTTCTCTTCGAGCAGCAAACCTGTCAGCGACAACATTTCATCATCCAAGAGGCGATCAACCCAGATACTTCTCCGCCTAGTCTGGCAAAAACCACCCACAGACTGAACAAAGCCCGAATGACAAGAAGGCTGATGAGGCCTTAACCCCATGAATGGGTCAATATCAAGCATCGACAACTTTGGCATCAAATCCTTCTTTAGGAATTTGACAAAGAAATGCTTTTGCATTCATCTTTTATCAATAGTCTCGCTGTGAAGAACTTTCAGTTTGATTTTGACTGGGTCTGAAAACAAAACCAACCTCGGGTGAAACCCCTCTTTCCACAAGTCTTTAGCAAAAACACCGATACCAAAATTTTGAAATTGAAGTGCAATCGGCAACAATTTAGCAGAGACATTACTGTAATTACCAAGCACCAAATGCTGGAGATCAGCAAAGTGAGGAATATATTCCAACACAGTAAAACTCTAGCAATAGGGCCCGTGTAGTCACCTTCAAACTCTAGCAAAACTCTATCCTCGTTTGTCGTTGATACAAATTCGAAGTTATCGCCCAACAACATAACACCCCAAATGTCATATAGCTCTTCCTCCGACATGGTGCTTCTAATGTTGTCGATGCTAGGAGAAGAATCAGATGATGAACGTTTGGTCATTTCTCATAGATGGTTTTTGTAGAAAAGGCTGGGTCACCAAGAATATTAACTGTTGAAAAAGCAAAAACTGTAGTGAGAAACCAATCAGCAGACATGAGATATAAAAGGCGTATTGGAGACGATTTGCGAAAATTGAAATGGCACATGCCACATTTAATTTTTTGATTTGCAAAATCCGAAAGGTCTTCTCTAGACGGTACTCCTGAAGTCTCTTATTCAAAGCAATAATAGGAGTAGGAACAAGTGATGACATATGACCAAAATGGCCCAAACCATGATGGGCTGAAGACTAACCCTTGACTTGTCAAATGGTTTTCTGTAGCCTAGCTTGTTGTTTACTCGGTCGGTACCCATCCAATCGGACAATCAACTAGACAGTCCAAGAGCTTGTCGTCACGAGGCATGAGACCCTCCGAGTTAGTGACCCAAGGGGCACAATCAACTGAAACGTATCATCAATAAGGGATTTATCTCCCAATCGGGTAGGCACGACCCACACTATCTTGGTATCCATCAACCATACTCTACTCGATAGCCAGCCGTCCGGTAGCCAACTGTGTGGTACCTACCTTTTGGCACTCAGTGATCGTCACTCGATCCGTTAAGACAATATTCACTCTTCGTAAGTCACATGGGCAAGTTTACATAAATGGAATGGAGAATTATAGCAGATAGGAAAAAAAATCTCTATGACAATTCAGACCTTTTAAACTGATAAGAATTTGAAAATTTTGAGAATCCTATACTATGATTCTTAAAATCTCGGGATACTCTTATAAGAAAACTAGGATTTCAACCCCTCACATGCACACAACTTTCACACACTGAGGCTATATAAATATCACTAAATCAATTGGTCAGATATACTCTTTCGACTGGTACATCACATACAAAGCATACAAAACTCTCTTTCAATCTGTTTCTCTCTTTTAAAAACCGTTATCTAACTTGAATATCGGAATCTCTCTCATCGGAATATCTTTTAACAGTCTTTTATAAGTCTTATCGACTAAAACTATCAGACGATTAAGTCATCTCGTTCGAATTAGTAGAACTATTATTTGTGATATCAAATCCACCTCTAATAAGTACATACTCTATATATATATATATATATATATATATATATGTATATGTATGGCGAATTGAAAAAATGATGTCTTTCCTTGTTTGTCTATCCATTTCAGATTCTTGGTTTTTATCCCCACCCACCAACCGACCAACCCCCTTTATCTTTCTCTATCTTGACGTGTGGGTACACCGCACTACGCTACACGCCCCCTTCTCGTTTTGTGCTCCGTCTCTCTCTACGGAGTTCTCTTTTCCCTTTTCTTTTCCTTCGTTAAAAACTAAAAATTTTACCTTTGCCTTTGTAACTTACCTGTGTTTGGTATGACGTATCCTTCTAGCCGTTGGTTGGATTGAAACTCTTTTTTGATTTTTCACCTCTATCTGTGGCGTAAGGGCAACGAGGAATACTCTCGTGTTTGAGCAATGAGTTGACAAAATGGTGTTGGCGTTATACTTAAAATAAATTATATTTTCTTATCATGTAATGTTTGACTTTAACATTTCGGATTATTTATTGTTTGAGTGGCCAAAACCAACGAGAAGGGGTGTTATCAACTTCGTGTGATCTAATAACATAATATTAAATTTTTATTTCGAATTCAACTTTAGAAATCATAAAAATAGATATTTCTTATTAGGTCCTTTAATGTTTGAATTAGATTAATCATAGGATTGGATTTTTTTTTTTTTTAGGAGAGAGAGAAGAACGGTGCCTTCGGTTTCTGGAGACAACTGGGAGTTCGGTATTTAAGAGTGGCAGAGGCCGCGGCCCACTCAAAACCCACCGTCTTGTGCTCCACAAAGCTTCTAAAATTGGAATGATCATTATTCATCTCTTGTAATTGTAATTAATGAGAAAAACAATATATGCTATACACATGCCAAAAAACATCATAGGAATTCGAATTCTATAAACTCAATTTAAATGATTTGTGTTTGTAAACCCATTTGTTTTGTTTGATACAGTAGTTAATGTCATCTCATGCTCCTCGGCACTCTAAAATTCTCACAAATCAGGAGAAAAGTTTGGATCGATGGGACAACACACTAAAACAAGGGAAGCTTTAATTATTTATAATAAATATTTTTTATACTGATATGAACACACATGATGGTGACACCAGTATTCTACCCTATACCCTATGCATACGCCCACAATTATTGTCCAATTATTTAGTATTGGACGGCTGGTAGTAGTGGCCTAGATCCTCCAATCCAATACGATCCAAGAGGGGCTCTTCTAGGCTTCTTTGTTAAAGGACCAACAACTTACTGATGAGAAAAGACAGGCCACCTTCTTTACCTTTTCTTTGTTTGAGGGACATGGATTGATCACCTTCACGTGTCTTCTAGCAATAGTAAACTGATTAGCATTTTTTTTTTTTAATTTGACATATTATTTATTTTATATCCATCCGAAGTTTGAACACCCAACACACAAAATCCCAATAAGAGTGTTACTTGTGAATATTTTCAGCCACACACTGATTGTGTAGTTATGCTCCCCCCCCCCCCCCAAAAAAAATCCCACCAAATCTTTCATCCAATTTTAAGTTTTGCAACATATGGATTACTTTTCTCATTCGCAAATGCGAACTTAGATTTTCTTTATCCCCCTCCCCTCTTTTCATGACTTTTATATTTTGGTCGTGTAAGTAGGCGATTGGCCTTTGGAAAAGGAAAATTGTTTGAATTCTAAACCCTAGTGATCATTGGAAACCATCCTTATAAAAACAACAGTACTTTTTTTGGGTAATTCTAGCACAAAAATAATACTTTATTTGAGAACACTTGAACTCAATGCCCAAGCCAAACACTTCCCCTGGAAATAATAATAATAATAATAATAATAATAATAATAATAAGCTATAAAAATAACACCACTGCAGCAACAACCCAAAAAAAAAGCAATTTGTGCATAAAAATAACCTATAATATCTGCATCGTCCGTCAACCGAACGCAGAAGCACATTATTGCACGTATAGATATAAAAATTTGGGGCTGACTTATCAAGGCCCCAAAAAAAAAGGGGATGAATAAAGTCTGGGCATCAACCAACAGGATGATTTTGGGTGCCACCTTCAAAGGGCCCATGAAATAGTAGGAAGATAAGTACAAAGGGTCCCACTTTACCAATAGAAAACCATGCTGTGACTACCTGCCTAAAACAAAAGCTTCTTCTCACTTCCCTTGGTTCTTCGTTTTTATAGAAGAAATTATTGGCACCAAAGTTTCATCTCTATAAGCCGAATAAGTGCTGTGTCACTATCTAAGCCGCCATAACGGTACCAACCCTCCCCCAAATCCAACTGAGCTAATATCGAAGCACTTTATTATAATAAAACCCCGTCTAAGTTCTCTTTCTTTCGTTCATTCATCCTTTCTTTCTCTCTTTCTTTTCTTTCTTGTTGTTGCAGAGAAAAATGGCAACAAGATGTCCACAAGTCATTATTCTTAGCTCAGTATCATCATCATCATCATCATCATCATCGGTAAGATATATATCTCCTAAAATTTTGATGCATCAACAACAGCCTCAATTGCCACCCAAGAAACAAAACTCTCTTCAGATCAGTTCCTTCTCAAGAAACAAGGTCTGTTTTTTGTTTTCTCTTTCAATTTTCATTCTTGATATGATTTGAAATCAACTTCCATCCTCACTACCTTTAATGGGTATTGTTTAAAATCAAGAAATCTAACCTTAGACCCTCCCTATTCCCTAGACTGGGCAAAAAGTATGAGACCTTTATTGGGTTTTGTTTGAAAATATGGTCAGGTGTTTGAGGATACATCAAGTGGGATAATATGTTACAGAGATGAGAACGGGGAGATTGTATGTGAGGGATATGATGAAGGACCTCGTTTCCATCAAAAGATCTTGCCCACTTCTTGTAATCCCAAGTAAACTCTCTCTCTCTCTCTCTCTCTCTCTCTAGCACTATAGATAAATTTGCAGAATTTCATGTTGTTGCCTCCAAAGTCTAACGTACTGTTTTTTCTTTTATTTGATCAAGTTCAAAGGAAGCAGAGATAATTGCGCTTCTACAGAAAAACTGGTATATACTTATTGAAGGAATTGAATTTGAGAATGGAAGAAAAGTTCTGGCACCCGAAGGCTTCGACCTGAATTTGAATTTGAATGGTTTCACCACTTTCTTCTAACTAAAGCCTGCATTTATGTGTTGTAAAAGAAAAAACCGAAGGAAATGCATTTGCTATTGCAAACGGTGCAATGCATACGAAAAATGAAAAAAGGATTTCACTTTTTTTCTGGCCTGTAGATTTGTGTATGTATTTCGGTTCACAGCCAATTTGTCTCTTTCTTGTAAGAGCAAAGAAAGAATTGTATACTCAATCTCTTCCCCAGAAACCCATCATGTGAGCTCATTTGTTCGGGAGATTATGGATGGAACTCAAAGCCAAAAGAAACAGACAGGGCTTCGTTTTTCTGCATTCCAAAATTGCAACTCTATCCTGCTGAATTTTGTCTCTCTCTTGTAAGAGCAAAGAGAGAATTGTATACTATCTCTTCCTCAGAAACTCATCTTATGGGCTCATTTGTTTTGGAGATTACGGATGGAACTCAAAGCCAAAACAACTGACAGCGCTTCCGTTTTCTGCATTCCAAGGTCGCAACCCTATCCTGCTGAATTTGGTTTCAATCTGAAACCCTCCTTTATAATGCCTTACTGCAAAGCATTTTCCAATCATCAGCTGCATTTCTACGGTGTCCTTTTCTTTTTTCTTTTTTATGTTTTTTATAAACAAAAAAGAAAGATTATTTTCCCATGAAGTAGGTGCTCAACTGATCTCAAAAGTCTCAAATGAAAATTTTGATATTTCAACCAAATGTTTTCCCTGAAGTCGTTATGTCTGATGAAGTTGTGTCTCTGAGTCTCATGTGGAAATGTTTTACCAATATCAATGGAAAGGGGAATAAAACTGAATCTTAAACTTTTAAGATGGACAACATTTGAGGTGCAAAACTGATGTTTATGAGTTAAAAAACATGAAATCACAGCACCGAGAGCATCACTCCTTGAAGGTGCCTAAATTTTTGAAGCTTTATAATATGATACTAGAATAATGGGCCTGAAAATAAGAGAGCATCCGCCTTGGTCAGTTTCATTAGGTGCCAGATTCATAAAATCAGATGTATTACAGAGAAAAAAAAATAAGCTGGGTCATGATGAGGACTTTATACATATAATTTCAATATAAGTACATGAGAAAAGATAATGTACAGAGATCTTTTCAAGAGAGGGCATCTAATATTATACCTCTGCTTTGATATCTCTTGGCTTCAACAGCCTTGTTTCTCGAGCTTGTTACAAATAATGAACAATTGCTCTTTTAAACAATAATATGACTGAAACTAACCTTAGAAAGAATTGTGAAATGAGCAAGGAAGGGGAAAAAATATTGGAGGGGACAAAAAAGGAAGAAGAGGGGGATGAAGGATAAACAAGGATTTTGGAGAGGCCTGGAGGAGTTGTAAATTTTCTAATCAAATGGTCAGCCTGGTTCACATATCACTCTGCAGGGGTCCCATTCTCGCCCCGTGTGTTCTCTTCACCAAAATCAGACAAGGACCTACTCGGCATGATGGTTGGCGGAGACCATTGATCCGGGACCATCAAAAAATAAGTAGACATGGCTTTCCTGAACCTTTTCTTATATTGCTTGGGTGAGATCACAGTTGGCGAAGCATTTTTGAGCCCTCCAAGAATGCCAGAAGCCTTCACCCATGTTTCTAGGTGTTTGTCCCATGTGTACTGCCTCATGAAATCAATGATCCCAAGAACCAGCTCGTGTTTCCCTTCATCAACCCCTACCAGTAACGAATAATCCATCACATCGATTGACTGTACCGGCACAAATAAAATAGAAAATCAGATTGGCTGAAGGCAAATTGCAACAGAGAGAACTAGGAGCTCTTTAAACTTGAAAACACATGCTTATAAATGTTCTGGGAGGTGCCAGCCATTATGTCCCAAAATAGCCAATGCGAAATGCAAGTATTTGATGAATAATTAGCAGTGTATGAATAATTAGCAGTGCATACACGGCAAGCTCAATAAAAGAACTAGTCATAAGGCCTCATATTCTGGTCCCTCTTGATCTCAGTGTATCACCAATACCCAAACAAAATGTTAAAATTTCCATTTGATAAAATTGAACAGATCAAATTCAAACATACCGCAAGAAAAGCAGTATCATTCCAGACAGCTCTCTCCAACAATCGTTTTGCCTTGTTTCCTACAAAGATGGGAGAAGTTGGCATTGCTTCAATCAGATTCTGGTCCAGCAGAACTTTATTGCTTCCACTAGAATCTGGATTATAACGTGACCGGGAGGACCCTTTAAGATCATAAAGCCGCGTTACATTCCTTCTGAAAAGAAGATTTTCCATGACCAGAACATCCATTCTTGATTCCTTCCCTCCCTTTAGATGCTTTGCTGTAACCTACAGACATTAATACAAAGACAACCGACATTCAGTGAGTGCAATGGAGCATTAGACACAGCAGTAAGACTGAAAGTAAATTAGCACTTCAATTACACAATACAGCAGCTCAGACAACAAAAAGGATATCCTTTCTATCTTATATCAATTATTTAGTATCAGATTGTGTTAAAATTTCTGAAGCTCTGGCAGAATCTGGGAAGAAAGCTCAACAACCAGAGACATATCCTAGATTCACGACCAGTCTCAAGCTCCCAGTAATAGCACATTTCCCTTGAATTCAGATGACATATGTCGGCCTGAACCTATTCCACTACTAAAAGATGCAGATATAAACCCACTGATGATCCGAATTCTGGCACTACAAGACACCATGTTTCTCAGTAATAACGCATACAGGCTGGTCAAATGATAAATCTCAGAGTAAATAAGAGTGAACGCTAACAGCCACTGATCTAAGGTACAAGATTCTGTCACAAAATCTCAGCAAAATGAAGCTACAGCCTGAATGTCAGGACTTGGGTTATTACTGTGGCTAATTGCCTTATAGTTATTCACTCAACAGCAGATGTTCACATAAACAAGTCCGACTCTGTGGACAAAACAAATTTACAGTGAATATGCTTTTGTGAAAAAAGAATGTGGAAAAAAAATAGAGAGAGAGAGAGAGAGAGAGAGAGAGAGAATTTCCAGACTCACTAGGCTAAAATCTGCAAGAACCATAATGCATGATCAAACTCTCAAAATAAAGGTTGAGACATTGCTAGACCCAATATACACTTTGTCAAAATATTAGCCTTACAGGACATCAAAAGGAAAAAACATGAATAAGAAATCAGCGTGATGTAAGGTAAATCCAGATGAAATAACCAGGTAGAATTTCCAGTAATTAGAGAACCACCTGATAAATTCCAAGAATCTTTGCTAGGCAAGTTGGGCTGCCTGAGCTAATGGATTCGGACAGGTACTTAAAATATCCCGGGCCAAACTTTATGAAAGATTCCAGTTCAGTCTTTGTGACCTGTTTAATAATGAAGCGATCATCGAGGGTCTTAGCAAAGAAGACGTTACTTTTTCCACCCTGGGCGCCCCATTTCTTACATCGACTCAGGGATCTGACAAAATCTAGCTCAGATGGGCAACAAATCCTCCTCAAGGCTTCAAACCGCTTTGCATAGTAGCATGTAACAGTGTATTTCACCTTATCGGGTTGACTATTATCTACAACAGAAACTCTGGCATGCAAGGCCTTTGAGTACAAGAGGGGGTTCAAGACCAGAGAGCTACGAGACCCAGACATGGACAAGATGCTCTCCTCGGCAGACCCTAAACCTCTTAAAGTTTCAGAGACTGTTTCATCAAACGAATGGTTTGAATGAAAACTGTGTGACTCGGAAAATGGCAATGAGGCGGAAGATTCAGTACCATCTTTTTGCTTTTCTAACTCGTCAGATAGTTGGTCATGATAATCTTTTGACAGAAGCACATAAGATATGATACTTGTGGGTTCATCATCAAAAACTGGAATGACAGTGTCATTAACACTCACAGGCAGAAGCATTCTAGCACCTCCTTGAAGTTCCAAATTCCTGAATGACGAGATATAAACAGGGTTATACTCTCCAAGCTTATCAAACTTCTGGGCACTGCCTAAAAAGTTCCTATTAAGTGACCTATAGATGTTCATGAAGGGCATTCCTAGCCAGCTTGTTGACTCTTCTACAGCATCAGGGTCCTTGGTCACTAACCCTGGTGAGGGAATTCGGGATGTTTTAGGTCCAATCTGATTTTCCACATTGTCCTCCTGATTTAGTCTCTCTGCAATTGCTATTGCAACATCTCCAGCAGCAGGATTGAATGGTGGATGGACATTATCCTTCAAAACTACACTTCCTGGAGGATTTTCACCTGTCCATGCAGCATCAAGGGTGTCGGACAAATTAGCCATAATAGGGAATTCTCCCTCGGAGAGGGCCCTGCGAACAACTGCCCCAGATTCAACAGGTTCTAATTGAACTGGACTGTTTTTGCTATGGACAACATCAACCAAATCTTCGCTCCCATGGCTGAGATCTTGCTCCATGTCCACCCCTTGAACCACATCAGGCTGACAACTAAGGTAACCTTTTCCGCCACGATTAGAGCATTTAGAACGTTTTGCATCAGAAAGATATGAATCACAACTACTGAAACCTTTGCCCGGCACAAATGACATATTTGCCTCAATTGGCTCCTCAATTGCTGCAACAGGTGTCTCCTTACTTTCCAGTGTACCCTTTGTAAAATCATCCTGCACGCTGGTAAATTGCTTTGCAGCATATACAAGTTGATGGTCCCACACAAAGGACTGGACAAGCAGTTGCCATCTCAGGCGATTGATTTCCAGAATATCAATAAAATATTTGCCCCTTTTAACATCCTTGCCTAAGATTTTATGCAGTGATTCCTGAAATATATGCAAACTCATCAGGAACCAAAAAATTACTAACTAACAAAAAGATTTTAAAACAAAACATAGAAAATGTGAGATCTTTTGTAGTTTTATCTATTTTTCTTATTTAAATTTCCATATCATTTTCAAATTGTAATGACTGGCTTGTCTCTCGAGTAGGATCACACTTATGCAAGATATAAAGCTACCCGAGTTAAAAAAAAAAAAAACCAGCAGATTAGGAGTGAAAAGAGCTGTTCTTGTAGCAAATGATTGCCCAGACCCCATCAAAGACATTCCTATGGAAGATCCAACAGAAGGCCCCACAGATAATGACTCATTCAATAGAAGATAACTGGAGGGATAGCATTTGTAGTGGACCTAAATCATTGGTTATGTTTAAACAAGCATATTTTGCAGAACTATTAAACATACACCCTGATAAAGAAAATTTGTGTAAATAGAGCATGCTCTGAAGCCTTAAGTTTACAGTTCAAATGAACAAGTTACGTGCCCATACACAAATTATTCAAGTAGCTCCCTGGAGATGAATTTAATGACACTAACAGAAATTGTAAAAGTAAGTTCCCACCTCAAACTCAGCTTTCTCCTTTTGCAGTAACACTTCCAGTTCAGCAATGTGTTGCCTAGATTCAGGTGTTCTGATGCCAGAGTTTACTGGCCCCCTTCCAAATTTCTCTTCCTGAATATGACGCAGAGCATTCAATACTTCAGAAAATAGAAGTTCAGCCCTATCGACCACCTGTCATAAACAAAAACAGTGGTCACAACTTAAGGTAAAATCTAAGACATTATTCTCTGACACCAAGTTCTATGGCACGTACCTCCTTCATTTCTTTCTGTACCCATTCCTGATTCTCATACTCGAAATCAAGTTTAGGGGGTGGAAGATAGACGGAATGAACATCTATTGATGCATAACGAAAGCAAGCAACCATTTTTCCAAATCTGCAGATGTATAGTCAACAAGAAACAGCAAGAGAAAGTCATTGACCCGGGGGGGGGGGGAGATAAGAAGCCATAATTAAAACGACCACTTTTTCTAAATATGCCAATGTAAAGCCAGCAAGTTTAGGATCCACATCATACAAAGAAGGTGAGTGAAAATGAGGACAAGTTAGCAAGCAGTGGTGACTAGACAAACTCCAAACAAGAAATCTGGTAATCCTACCCATAAAACCGAAGACAATCTCTGTGAAGAGAATGGCCACAGCTTGCAACTCTGCTAGCAGCTGCATGGTTTGAAAAGCTGAGCTCCAAAAATTTCCCAAAAGATAATCCCCAAGCAGCATCAGACATTACGATCCTTCGCGTTGCTGGAGGGAAACCATGTGCTCGTGGACATTGCAGGCATCTATGCCACATCCAGATCTTCCCTTCCCGTTCACCAGGTAAGAGAATCTCTGGTAGTTTTTTAACAGAAATTGTCAGAGTTCCCTGTCGATGAGTATAACAATGGACATGTGCTTCAGATGGCATTTCACACGAACGGCAGCGATAGCTCTACCAGAGAGAAAATTTTCCTCAGTATTACATGGTAGTTATTTGCTTTCAAGAAATAAATTTAAAAATGTCCCCAAAAAATGAGGAAAATGAATAAATTTTACCTGATCAAACAAATGATCACGCAAAAACCGCCCTAATGGTTTATCAAAGCTGCCATAGTATTTGATTCGAAATAGATGAGCCCTTTCACATACAGTCCCCTTCCACACACACCTTGTTGACAGGGAAACCAATATGCTTTGATGGTCAGAAGGTGATGGAGGGAATTCTTCTTTCGCAGAGCCCTGATGTTCCTGATGGTTTCTATTATCTTGTTCGAAAGATGATAACCTTGAGATACCTAGTTGGTTCACAACCATATCGCCACAATTCCTGATGGCAAAAACACCATCTCCCATGATCTCTGAGGGCACTGCAAGGTTATTGGAGGGCTGAGCCCTCGATATATCTTCATCCTTGGTGGCAGAACAAACCATTTCACCAAAAGGCTTGTCGCTGTCTGCTTTAATTTTGTCCTCGGATGCATAATAAGAGGAGAAACCATCACGGTTAGAATCTGAAACTAATTTCTCCGTGCTAATAAAGGAAGAAGGTTGTGATTGCTCAGAGCCACAACCATTAGGCAGCGGTGTCAATCTCATTTTCTGCACTGAAGGACCACTCAGCTGTGACTGCAAATCAGCAGGTACACTATTGGACCTTTGTGGTTCACCACGTGGCAGGAATTCCTGAGGCCTATCATTGGCAGGATTAGAGAAACCAGGTATTGTGGAGATGGACCTCTCAATAGTTGAAGGCTTATCAGGAAGTGCAACGTTTATTGGAGATTGCAATGGAAGCTCTGGCAAGGAGGCTCCTTCATCAGCAAGAAAAGACGTCTCCAAAGCCAAATGATAAGCTGCAAACACTCCATACTGCACCACATGCTTCACTTTCTTCAGCTCATCTCCACTGGCACCTTTAAGCAAAACCTGAAATATACATATCAAGAATAACATTATAAGATAATGTGGAGATAGAACCACCAATTTCCTTAACATCACAAACTTAAATCTTAATCAAATGGCCAATCACCAATGTATTTGACACTTGGTATTGGTATACATATGGGTAGGTGGAACCCTTCTGAGGTTCCAACCAAGATGATATGCAACAAGCAAACCAACAGCATGCTGCACAAGATTATATCATTCTAAACCAATTTAAGTAGGCTGACAGGAGAATTTTGTTAAGAAGCATCTTAGGAGCTTTTTAAGCTTCAGTACTTACAGTACACCCCAATGGCTTTGGACAGCCGTCAAAGAACATCAAAGTCTTCACCAACTTTTTCCCACCTTGATCTGCACTTCCATGCTCCTCCAGATATTTCTCCACATGGAACATATCGCAATATCCTAACTTTTGGGTTGAGAGATGGTCAATTGATGGCACTATTTGTGCACCGGTGCAGCGTGCTATTCGCTCTAACAGTGGTCGCTTGACATTGAGAACAAGCGATATGCCTTTTGCAAGGAGATACTCTTGAGCAAAACGAGAAACTGATTTCTCTACCAAAAGGATATCAGGATGGTGAGCATCTATTTTTGTAACCGCCATCTTCAGATGGTCCATTTCCTGAGAAGCAGAATTGAGCAAAACAAATAATAAATACACAAATAAGCAATCACAAAATGCCCCAATCTGCAGCTAAAACCTAAAAAAATAAAGAAACAAACAAAGAGGAGGAAGAGGTAGAAAAAAAAAATAAAAAAGAAGGATGGATTGGGAGGAGAACCAAAAATAAATAAATAAATGTGTGACCTGCTGCAAGAGTGTGTCAAAACTTGACAAGAGGTTAGAAACCCGTTGGTACTCAAGAGCTCCTCCAAGGATCAAGAAGAGAGGTCTTTCTATTCTTGATGTCATCCGTCGATGTGCCACATTTTTCTTACAGACAACTCCTTTGACAACCACACTGCAACAATTAATAGCTTCATCAGAACAAATAGGTAATGACTAAGAATTAAGAATTTGTGAGGCAATACATCTATTAATGCCTAGGTAATGATTAAGAATTTGCTGATTAAAAAATAATTAAATAAATAAATCTATGAAGCACTGAGACACAGTATGACATATCAAAACCCAGAAAAGTGGGACACAACATGATATGGACACATTTAATAAACATTTATAAGAATATAAGGATTAGAAAGTAGGCGTATAGAATCAAAATGAATATGTTAACAATAGTATCAAAATTTAAATAAATAAATCTATGAAGCACTGAGACACAGTATGACATATCAAAACCCAGAAAGTGGGACACAACATGATATGAACACATTTAATAAACACATATAAGAATATAAGGATTCAAAATTATGGGTATAGAATCAAAAATTAATATGCAAACAATAGGATCAGCACAAATTACTTGTCAAAATTCATATGTTTTATACACTAGAATTTAAATGTGGTGTACATATTTATCTTATTTCTTTTTTTTTTTTTTATAATATATTTCCATCAAAAAGTCTAACCAAAATGATGATGATAATAGTAATAGTAATAGTAATAGTAATAGCAATGGTAATAGTAATAGTAATAGTAATTTGCCACGTGAGTAGCATGTTTCAGCCATCTTCAAGATCAAGATTAATCATTTTTTATATATTAGACACATACAAACATGTGTCCAACGGACTTCCGACACACCAGATAAGTAGTGAGTTAATGCTGTAGAGCAATACATGGATAGAAAATGATGTACAATATGGAAGATTAAAAGAAAGGCATTTAAACCTCAAGTCATAGAAAGAAGTGGACACAAACTAAATCTTGACTCGACCAGTTAGATACATTAGAAGAACAAGCATCAATAGTTGCTTATGATTGTGATATAAACTTTGTTCTGTACGGCATTAAAGACCTATTCACCTTTAAAATTATCCCATCATTCAGAAGCAATGCATTACCAGAAAAAATAGAAGACCTTGGTGTGTGTCTGGGCATAGCCAGACCACATCTGTGGTACCATTGGCCTAATGAAGGATTCCAACAATATTGTCAACAGCAAATTGAAATATAATGTTAGACCATGTAATTTTTCCAGCAAAGGCAGCTAACATGGCCCAAAATCACACTAAGAGTTAAATAGTAACAGTACTTTGTTATCTGTTTTTCTTGTATGAAGCTACATCAAGCAGAGTGAAATATGGTCCACAAGACAAGAGACCAAGGTACAATAGAAACTAAAAATATGGAGGACTACTATGTTTAGAGATAAAGCTAAGGCGAAATTAAGATGGTATAGATGGGAAAAGAAAGGAACAAGATTTCCAGATCATCATGTTTACCTCTCACAGCGGTGCCCACGTGCTATGCATTTAACCTTCACATATCCACCTGGATCCATACCCCCACCTTTGCTCATATCTGGCTTTAAGAGTGTAGCAGCCTCCCAGGACAAAGCCGTAATAATATCAAGCCAACTCTCTCTGCCATCACTCTCATCCAGAGGAAGGTTCTCAACCTGCAAAAGCTGAGCTATCAAAGCCCTAAAATGCCCATCGACAATGCCCTTCATCGCCTTCTTGTGCTCCTCACTTGACCTGTCCCTGCCGCGACACTCCCCACCTCCAAAACTGCTAGAACACCGCAAGTATCCCCATTCTCCAGTAGTAGCACCATCATCGTCATCATCAAAGAGAACTTCCCTCTCATCTTCTTCATCCTCTGGATCCGGGGGGAGCCAGAGTATTCCATTGTTCTCAAAATCCACAGGTTCAGTTTCAACACTATCCGAAGCATATAAAGAAGAAGGTGCCTCAGTTTCATCACCAATATCATGTTCTTCTTTTCTCCCAAGCTGCTCACTTTCTTCTACATGCGAATCAAAACAATTATGCAAAGGAGAGCCACCTAAACTTTTTGTGTTAATGTTTCCTCCATCAGGATGCACCTTATGGGAACTATAACCACTTTCAATGTCATCAAACTCAACTGGGCCATAATAGTCATTGACCTGAGAAAAATGCCGTGCTTCAGAGTCTGAATGATAACCCCCATATTCATCATCTTCATCATCACTCCGGCTGCCAGGAATCAAGTAATCATGTCACAATTGATCTTGACAACTTGTAGATTAGAATCCCATTACATTTAGGTCAATCGTGCAATAGACATTCCTTTTTCTCCATAGGTTCCATGTGAAATTAAAGGCACAGACAACACAGGTACATGGATCATTTAACAAGGGCACTGTTACATGAATCAGATTAAATAACTGAAATTTTTCCAACTGAAATAGGAATCAATCTGACAAATAAAGTTTTTTTTGGGGGCCCCCACGGGGTATTGTCAATATCTGCATGGTCAAATTGGTCATTTTCACTGTCTGAAACACATTTCTGTCATACTAATTCTACTAGAAGCAACACTTGGTAGGATCTAGCTTTAAGTAGGAGATAATGACATACAAAGAACACAATGCAATACATGATACAGAGTGTACGCTTAGCTTCTCCGCAATCAAAAAGGAAACGCTACATACACTGTTGTTTTTAAAAAATAATAATAATAATAATAAAATAAAAAATAAATAAAAACCTATTTCTCAACATTGCATAAACAGCTGTCACATATAACCCAAATTTATACTCTCACATGTGGAACAAAGAAATTTTTATTTTATATTAGGTTCAGTACTTAACTAAGATCCTAATTATGCAAAGCTTCAGGAGGGATCAATTGAAAATTATATGCTCAAAGGATTTTGCCCATTTTGCACATCCACCCCAAAAAAAAAGGATACTTAAATAAAAAAGAAAGATACTGTAGGTGTACACACAGTTTCATTGGCTCATCAAAAGAGCTGGCTGACCTGTGTACTAATTGCAAAGCATTCAGACTCCTACTTTGAGGACCTGAGTCCTACCTTTTGGGCCAACAGAAGGGACACGCAAGTATGCTTCAATGTTCATGTAACAAGAAATAATATGGGATGCCTCATAAATCATAATAATCAAGCATTCCAAAATGCTTAAATAGCATGTACAAGGACAAAGACAAAAGCTGTTTCACATGGAAATAATTTTTGGTCAGCAAGGAAACAGAATATTGAAACTGCAAAGTAAACTTCCCATACGGTAATTAGGAAGAATCACCTATTTGTGCAAAATCCAAATTGGTCCAGAGGAGGATCTTCGATAGTTGTTACTGGGTCAATACTCCTTTCAGATGGACTTCGTCCAGATGCTGCCACCCCTTGCCTGCCCTGACCCGATTCCATTACTGCTGATTGACATGGACTGAGAGAGGGGCTGTACTGACCCCGTTGATAGGTCCCAATTGTGTATGGCACTGAGCCAAGCGTTACACTGCTGCTAATAGCAGTGCCTCCAGATTTAGTGCTTAGGAAGCTTGTTTCTGATGGTGAAGTACTGAGGTCAGAGCTGGGACCCTGAGTTCCATTGTCAAGAGCAGTCCTACCTTGCTCCCATTGCTCGAAGCAATAATTGCAAACTCGGATCTTCTCCCACTCTTCCCTTGCAGTCCTTGGATCATCAGATGCAGCAGGGACCGAGTTTGATGTACACTTAGCACAGAAAACTCTGCCACAGAGTCGACAGTGGTGTCTACGATTAAATATGGTAAACTGGGAATCGCAGTTGTAGCATACCCTGCAACTTTGATCGGGCATCCAAAAGTCCCTCGACACATTAGCTGGGTCAGTTCGCCAAGGGATCCATGACTTAACAAAGCCAATCAAGTCAAAAGGTCTCTTGTCAGGGGAGTCCATCTACAAGCAATCCACCATCCCCACTCATTATGAAAAGCTCATTTGCAGCTGCTGGAACTAACTTCCTAGTTAAAAAGTGATAACTCTTTCAGGGGCGAAGATGGAGGAAGCCCTGACTCAAGTACTTCCAATTCAGTTATTTGAGAAGACCCTATTCACCGCATTTCAAATCCTCAAACACCTCCAATAAAGCTTTAAGGTGTACTGAACAGAACTAAATATTCCCACAATAACCTAAACCTCAAACAACCAACAACGCCCTTGCCAATGAGTACAGAATCGGCCGTGTGAATCAGGGAAAGAATTGTTAATGCATCTTCAGCTTATCAGACTAACAAATCTAAGGCAGTGAAAGCAACAACCTGAAAATCCGAAACTCATATGTTACCCATTCAAAAGCTCAACCCAATTTCTTCCCCAAAGTCTTAACTTCACAATAGGATCAAGCGCAGAACAATCCACACTATAACCTGATCAAGTCCCAAAGAAACAGCAACGAACCGACCAGCCTACGATTCAAAATATCAATGGAAAAAAAAAAACCCTTCAAATCGATGATTGCACAAACCCAAAAGAGAACAAAGGATGAGAAGACGACCAAGAAGGGTTTGCCCTAAGTAAAACATAAACTTTGCCTATCCCTCATCGATTATCCTCACCATCGGATCCCCCAAGGAAAATTCCAACGCAACCCAACCCAACATTCATCCAAAAAAAAAAAAAAAGAACCGCACAAGAAATCGCAGAAAATCAGCCGGAAAGATTATAGGGGCAAAAAGAGGAAAGGTTGAAGAATGAAATTCATTTACCTAGGGTTGAATCGGAAATCAGAGCATCAGCATCGGAGAAGAAGAGAAGCGTCGAAATTCTTTGGTGGGTACGCGTAGCAATTCAGGAGTCGAGTCAGAAATTGGAAAAAGGGAGGGGAGGGGGGGTCTTCTACATATGTGGGTTTGATGGGAGAATCTTGCGTTCCCAAATCGAGAAAGTCATTTAATTTACATCCTAAACTATTAATTTATGACATACAAAATAATAAGTAATTTTGATTTTTCAAAAGGTTTCTCTTATCTTCTGTTTGGCTTTGTGTGCTTCCTCCCCGCCCCACATCACCATCACCATCGCCTTCACCGCTGCTCTTTCTCTTTCCCCCCTGTCCTATATATGTGTGTGCATGCGTTCTGATTTTGAAAATTGTTGATCGGCTTTTTCTCCTTTTTCTTTTCTTTTCTTTTCTTTTTTGTTTTGTTTTATTTATTATTATTTTTGTATGGATGGACCAACTGCGAACTAGATGACGCCATTTTCCACTACGTTGTCCCTCCAAAGTCTCGCACGCTTACTTTATTACTTCATTTGCAAATTGAGCTCTCATACTTAAATAAATTTTTATGCTTAAAATAATAACAACAAAATGATAATTTTATTTATAAATATGACTATTTACTTAATTATTTTTAATTTTGAAGTTAATTATGATAAAATAATAATTATAAAGTAAAATAAAACTCTTGTGAAGTTTATTTGTAAATTTTTTAATTTTTACAAAGATAGAAATGAACACAATATTTTCTTTTTATTTCAAGTAATAAAATTTTAATTTGAAAATAAATTTCACCAAAAAACAAATGTGAAGTTCATTTGTATTTTAAGTATAGTGTAAACAACCTAGACCTAAATACAATTACAAGAAGACTTGTAATGATCACTCTTGCTTTTACAGAATGCCTAATATTAACCGGGCCTTGACTTGGCTGGAAATCGAATATAAATCAATAATTTTAGTTCTAATAATAGTTTGGTCTCGTTCCCATTTCTTATAATTCGAATCCAATTTATGATTTCGCACTAGATTTGATTTCGAATCCTACCAATCCTCATCCGTTTTAACTATCAGGAAAAAAAAAAAAAAAAAAGCTATCTAGGCTCTTCAGTGATCGATTCAGCCTGCTTCCATATTAATATCAATATTCACCTTAGATGATTGATTTTACATTTGACTCCATCTTCAATTTCAGGTTTGTCAATCTTTGCCTTCAGTTCCAATCTGATTATCGTTACAATTCATAGGAATCGTGAAGTGTAACTGAACCGTGGGACTCATGGTTTAGACTTACAACGAGATTGGGTTGAACTAGTTCAGTTTTGGACCAGTTAAAACTAAGGTCGTCCAGATCAGTACACGATCCAAAGTGGCTTGTGGTAGGGTGGTCCTATATTTCAACTGATGCTACATAGAAAATATTTTCAATCATGGAAGATCTTTTCCCAGTCTATTTTATGTTCTCTTTCGAAATTAATTTAAGTGTATAAAAAATAAGTTAATTTTAGATTTTTAAGTTTATATATTTACCCTTCACAGACAAAGATACCCTTCTATCACCACTCTCTTCTAATTTGTCCACTATTACACACACACACTCTCTCTCTCTCTCTCCCCCTTTCTCGATCTCTCTTTTCTCTCTTCTTCTGCCATTATTATTATTTTTTTCTCTCCTGAGACTTTGTGGCTATTGATTGGGATAATAGGGTGAAGAGAGAGTGAGGGGGGGGACAATGAAGGAGGGAGAGAAAGAGAGAGTGATGGCTATCAGATTGCTGCCAAGAGAGAAAATAGAGAGATATGTGAGAATGGTGGTCGGATGAGAGAGAGAATAATAGGGTATTTTTGTGTAATTAAATGAGAGAATGGTAAAATAGTCCTTAACTATTGGAAAACAATGAAAGTTTACTAACTAGAAAATAAATTGTTAAGATATTGAAAATAACTTTTTTTTAATTCATAATTGAAATTAATATTCTTTTGACATCATAGGTAAAGGAAATTTCAGAATACAAAATTGTACCCTTTAAGCTCTTGGACTGGACCGTCAATTAATATCTGGTAGCATATGCGCTGGACACCACCAAGAAACTAACGGAAACCCAATAAATTTGTGTTTACTTTACATTAAATGTTTTATTATATATATGTATGTATGTATGGGTTATGCATATATGTATGTATGTTGCCTACAACTACAAACTGGCTGCGTTGGGAGAGAATCCATTTCGAATCCACACACAACACCCACCCTTTGAAGCTCTTCTTCCCCACTCAATATTTCCCATCCCAATCCTCTATCTCTTTTTTATTATAATAATAATGGAATCGTGAATTACGATATCAAAATAATAATAATCGAATCCCGAATTATGAGATCAAAAGACAAAATTATTGTTATTGAACTGTCCTTTCAAAGACTCAATCATCCACCTCTCACCCTAATGCTATGCCACGTTTCAAATCTCGCTCCACACTTAAAATAAAAACAAAAAAAATTAATATTTAAGTGAGTGTTTGATAAACTCTCTCTCCCAAACGGAAACATCCATCCAACCTTATAATTAAAAATGGCCAGCAAATGCTTAGCTTGAGTCTTGTCTTGAGTGGAGGCTTTCATTTTCAGGAGATACGCGGTTTGCCGAATTAGAAAAGTAAATACACACTCCCCCGAGGCAACTTCTACAACTACACGACTCCATTGCATTGCATCCCAAAACCTTTTGTTCTACAAGAACCACACATTGGGTCAGCGATTTTGTTTTCGTTCCCTTTTTTTTTTTTTCGTCCATCTCTGGTTTTGAAGTCTTTCTCCAAAAAATTGCATCTAAGGATTTATGTCCCAGGTGAATGCATCAATCTCAGTTGACAATTTGATAAATAATTTCAATGAAGTTGATCTAATAGATAAAAATTCTAAATTTTTTTAATCGTTTCATATTTAAAACTTAAAAAAAAAAAAAAATATAAGTTGAAAGACCTCTTAATTTAGATCTGATAACGTGTGAATCGAATTATTCAAAATATGATTTTAAATATTGTGTAATTATTTTAAAAAATTAGCCAAGTGATACCAACTTTTCTACCCTCATCCCGGGAAGAAAATCGGAAGACCCTTTTTCGTCCTTCCCGGTATGAAATAATGAGACTCCCTTCTAAAAAAAAAAAAAAAAAAAAAAACTCTTTCTTGGCTGCCTAATTGTTCCTTTCCAACTCCAAACAATACGACATGGCATCAACAAGCTACCCACCTGGTGGGACATGGTACAAAAGTTCAGACCAAAAGAGTCAATCTTCAAGAAGCCCACGAAGGGCACCTACGGAGCGGTATCTAACAATCATCATGATAATCTACCAAAAAGTCATAGTTACCCAGATGATCTACCGAGGGGTTTCAGTCGCCTGAGTCTACCAAACGACAAGATCTCAGTCACCTCGCCAGCCGAACGTAATTCACCGAATAAAGGTAATCGCCCCGATCGGGTAAGCAGATATCAACTCTTTAATCAGACGAATCACGAAAATCTCTTAATCGATCGGGAAACCGAATGTTGTGTAACACCCCTAACAATTCTAAATGAATGTTATAATTCCCTTAATTTCAATTTCCTAATGGCAAATCTCGAATCTTTCAAGCAAGGAAAGCACTCCTCCCGAAAATGGTAATTCTACCGATAAATGAGAATCATAATCAACTCATAATATTAACCTCCGAGATTTTCGAATCAGTTTGATAAGAAAAATAAGGTTGAAGTCCCCTTAGCGACACACATCTCTCAAAGGTATAAGTTATTCCAAAAACTTTCAGAACGAGATACGCTCTCTAGGCCTAACGCTCTGGTCACACTAATCACAGGGAATAGCTTTCTTCAATTCTCAGTTTGTTTCTTTCAATCAAAAACCGTTCTTTACTGATTTGAGTGTCAGAGTCTCCCCGCCGGAACACTCTCCGATGGTTTTTGCAGGTGCATCCACTCATTGACGGCTACTGTTCGGGTCAAAAAGGAGCTAGTATCTGTGGAACCATAACCCACCTCCAACAGATTGGCGCCGTATATAGGAATAGACTGAAAAAGTTTCGGTCATTTCGATAATCATACCTCCAAGGACTAGAGCATTTTCGAGAGCCACCCCTGCTGTAGGATGGCATATCTCTATACCCGCCAAACCTACCGTTCCCTCAGTAACGAATCCTCCAATTCACAATCCTATGTTTTCTCCCCGACCATCACATCCAGAGTTAATTCCGCAATATGCAACCCAAGAATGACAAGTCATGGTCTCAGGACCAAAACAGACAGACCAGCCTCAAATGGAAAAATTAGTGTCTGGAATCCAAAGAATGAGTAAACAGTTGGAATGAGTCAGTCGAGCTCTCGGACCAGACAATCATTCATCTGCTGCAGAATCTGAATATAAGCAACCACCCAAACGAGAATTCCCAGAACTATCGGCGGCCTCTCAATACGACCCCCAAGAACTGAAAAGGCAAATTGAACAGCTCGTGGTCGCTGAGTTTAAAAGAGCGGGCGTAAAAGATAGAGAGAATCCCCTATATTCCTTAGGCGAATCGTCATTCAATACAAAGATTTTGTCAGAACCAACGCCGAGGGATATCATTCTCCCTCCCATGGAGCGGTATGACGGGACAAATAACCCCCGCAACTATTCCGCCCATTTCATAACAGTTGTGGTCTCTAGAGATCTCTCGGATGTCGCGATGTATAAACACTTCCCTACCACTCTTAAGGGTAATGCCCTAACATGATTCAATTCTTTTACCCCGATCAGTATCAAGAGTTTTGCACAATTTCGACAACAGTTTGAAGCCCACTTTGTAATCAGTCGAGGGGTTAAACAGAAATCTACATCCCTCTTATCATTACGTCAATGGAAAGAGGAATCTCTTAAAAACTTCATGGAGAGATTTAAGACAGAACTGCTGAAAGTCCATGATCTGGACCATAACATCGCTTTGGCCGTGCTCCTAACGAGCCTGCGCTCCTCTGATATAAAGGTCTCTATCACAAAGAAACCTCCGGCAACCATCCAAGAGTTTACTCTCGAGCGGATAAATATATTGCTGCGAAAGAAACAGAGGCCTTCGATCGACAAAAAGGCCGTCATAGCAGGAAAAAACGTAGTCGGTCGCCACGTCAGCCTTTGCTGAAGAGAGGCAAACCAAGAATTCCGCCTTCACAAAGGTTTAGCGTCTACACTCCATTGAGCGAAACCCCAAGTCGGGTTTTGTATCAAATAAAGAATAAGTCATACGTCAGATGGCCCCCGCACTCGACAGAAAAAGATCCTAAAAAGGACAAGTCCAAATACTGTCATTTCCATTAGGACTACGACCATACGACCGATGAGTGTAAAAGACTCAAAGATGAATTAGAATTCTTGGTCCGCAACGGGAAACTACAGAAGTTCATCAGTATAGAAGGAAGAAACCTGTCTTCCCCCAACAGGCGTGACGCACCAAGGGAGAATGAGCTACTTTATAGACCAGATCCCAGACCATCACACGAGCAACTAGGAGGGGTGATCCTCCAAATCCATAATGAAGACGGTTGGCACGAGCCATACGTTCTTACTGGCATCTGTCCAGTATATGATCCGGACTTCCTGGCACTCTTCCTTTAATGAAAATTTCAATATTTTCTACTACTCACTAATTGCGCGTGGCCTGAGACTTCAAATGACCTTCGAAGAAAAAACTCCCCGAACGGGCATATACGGCCCTAATTTATAAAATCTTTAATCGACCGGAGGGTCTTAGTCGCACAGATCCTTCCGAACGAATGTATCACTAATATGGGATGAAACTCCCCGAAGGGCGGACACAGCCCTAATTTCTAAAATCTTTAATCAATCGGAGGGTCTCAATCACCCAGATTCTTCCAAACGAATGTGTCGCTAATATGGGATGTAAGTCCCCGAACGGGGAGACACGACTCTAATTCCTAAAGTCTTTAATCGACCGGAGGGTCTCAGTCGTCCAGATCCTTCCGAACGAATGTGTCACTAATATGGGATGGAACTCCCCGAACGGGCGGACACGACGCTAATTTCTAAAGTTTTTAATCGACCGGAGGGTCTCAGTCGCCCAGATCCTTCTGAATGAATATGTCGCTAATATGGGATGGAACTCTCCGAACGGCGGACACGACACTAATTCCTAAAGTTTTTAATCGATTGGAGGGTCTCAGTCGTTCAAATCCTTTCGAACGAATGTATCGCTAATATGGGATGAAACTCCCCGAACGGGTGGACATGACACTAATTCTTAAAGTCTTTAATTGACCGAAAGGTCTCAGTCGTCCAGATCCTTTCGAACGAATGTGTCACAAATATGGGATAGAACTCCCCGAACGGGCGGACACGACCCTAATTCCTAAAGTCTTTAATCGATCGGAGGGACTCAGTCGCCCAGATCCTTCCGAACGAATGTGTCGCTAATATGAGATAGAACTCCCCGAACGGGCGGACACGACCATAATTCCTAAAGTCTTTAATCGACCGGAGGGTCTCAGTCGTCCAGATCCTTCCAAACGAATGTGTCACTAATGTGGGATGGAACTCCTTGGCACACCTCAAGCGTTCGAGCAACCTAGGTTGAGAAAGCTGAGTTTCGGCAGTATCTTTGGCAATAGATGTCTTGAAAAGGGCCATCTCTCGTTCAATACTCTGAAAGGACTCCTCCCGGAGATGAGCCAACGTTTTGACAGTCGTCAGTTTTACTTCCCTGATGCGTACCACCGCTTCCACCTCTTTATAACGATCATGGGCTAAGGATAAGTCTGCCTGAAGGTACTCAATTTCCTTGTTTTTCTCCTCCCCAATTCTATGCTCCTGGTTCTCCAAAGTGTCCCGAAGCGCCGCCACTTGTTTGCCCAGGAGGGAAAACTGATCCTCAAGCTTTTGCCTCCTTAACTTTTGAAACTCGGTCAGGGTAGAGGTCTGAAAAGAGGCACGGTATCTAGGATAACGAGATGACAAAAAATCAAACTTTAACTCGCACAAAGAGAACACTTACTGTAAGGCAAAGAGAATGAATGACCCTGTCAATACACTCAAGAGGCATCTTTCGGAGGTCCGACTTCAGAAGAAATTGGAACTGCTCGGCCAACTGCATCCCTTCCTGTGGAGCAATAAGATTGAAGTTACGACCCTCCATAAAGATCGTCACCGATCCTTCTTCAGAACTACGTCCCTCTCCAACCGGAATAGACAAAGGAACGTAGTAGTCATCCGGTACATCTACCAAGAGACACTGAGATCCCCGAGGAGACTATTCCGATACTTCTCCAGGAATAGGGAGGAAAGTTTGCGTCACTGGAGGCTCCTCCCGCCTTTGCGGATCTCGAGCCAGAATGCTCCTGTTCACCTCGAGGAGCCCCTCGTCGGAACCACCTCCCTCTTCGACCTTGATAGGTGCGTCAAAGGCTTCTTAGTAGCCGACTAGATGACCCCCTCCTGTTTCAGAATGCTCTTGAGAAGGCTCACACTCTTTAGATTCAGTTCGCTCTTCTTCTCCAGCAGATGGGCTAGACGCCCTAGCCCTGGACTTTTTCTGTCGAAACTCAGGAGAAGTATTAATCGCTTTCTTTTTCATATGAGACCGCACTTCCCGCTCAGTGAAAATCTCATTGAAGAGACGAGCGTCGATGACCGACATAGTATCAACAAACCAAACAATAGCAACATTTCATCCTCTATCAAAGAATCCACCTATAGACTCCGATGATGTTCTTCGCTGTGGCATCCGACAACTCACAAAAAATGAGAATGACGAAGGATATTGGGAGTCCTCATATTCAAGAAAGGTGTTTGATTAGCATCTGGAAGTAACTGAAGGAGATCACTATTCAAGAACTTCACATAGAAAAATTTCTGCATCTAGTATTTATCTTGGGATTCACTGTAAAAGAACCTCCAGCGAGACTCCCTGCGAGTTTGGAGTTTATACCAACCATGAGTAAAACCCTTGGAATTGCATCACCCCAAAAAGAAAATGGCACCCAAAATCTCTACGTCAAAACGAACACGGAAGAACCCTAACAGGAAAATTAGGGCAATCGTAAAACGCCAAATGCTTGGAATAAGCAACGAGGGATGGACGTTCCAGTACCTCAGAACCTCCGCCAGCGGGCCCGTATACGGAATCCTTAAACCATACTTCATACATTGCTTATACATTGGGACATAACCTTCGGGAACGTGACTCGCCCTGTCCCTATTACCTGGCAATACAAACTCGAAATCACTCCCAAGCGACATTTCCTTTTGAATTTCTCTTAAGTCATCTTCGGTCATGGTACTCTGGATACTATCCACAGCTCACGAACGATATTTTTTCTCTACGAAAGGAGGTTCTGCGGAGAAAAGTCAGAAGAACGATGAGGCTGATGAAAGAACGTAACCCTCCGATAAGCACGAACCTATATGAAGCGTACAAAAGATGGCTCATGAAAATCGAAATGATACAATTCAAATTAAAAAGAGGCACTCCTTTTTCGAACATTATCACTCATGGCGCTTCTTTTTCCCAGGAAGACTATGAGTCGGAAGCAAATGATGGGACATGACCCAAAAGTCCAAACTAAAAGAGTTAATTCTCAAGAAACCCACGAAGGGCACCTACGGACCGGTATCTAACGATCATCATGATAATCTATCAAAGGGTCATAGCCGCCCAGATGACCTACCGAGGAGTCTCAGTCGCCCGGGTCTACCGAACGACAGGGCCTCAGTCGCCCTGCCAGCCGAACGTAACTCACCAAATAAAGGTAATCGTCCCGATCGGACAAGCAGACATCAACTTTTCAATCGGACAGATCACGAAGATCTCTTAATCGATCGGGCAACCGAACGTTGTGCAACACCCCAGCAATTCTAAATGAAGGTTATAATTCCCTTAATTTCAATTTCCTAACGACAAATTCCGGATCTTTCAAGTAAGGAAAGCACCCCTCCCGAAAATGGTAATTCTACCGATAAATGAGAATCGTAATCAACTCATAATATTAACCTCTGAAATTCCCAGATCAATTTGATAAGGAAGGTATGGTTGAAATCCCCCAACGGCACCCATCTCTCAAAGATATAAGTTATCCAAAAAACTCTCAGAACGAGATATGCTCTCTAGGCCTAACACTCTGGGTACACTGATCACAGGAAATAGCTTCTCTCAATTCTTAATCTATTTCTTTTAATCGAAAATCGCTCTTTACTGATTTGAGCGTTGGAGTCTCCCTACCGGAGCACCCTCCGATGATTTTTGCAGGTGCATTCATTCATTGACGGCTATTGTTCGGATCAAAAAAGAACTGATATCTGTGAACTCATAACTCACCTCTAATATTACCTAATCTCGCTGTCGTGCTCACCTGAATGACATTATTCTTTTGGCCCCCCTCCCCCGGGGGGGAGGGGGAAGGGGTGGGAGTGGCTACAATTTCATTAGTTCTATCTTAGGGTCCAACTTCCTTGATTTTGGTGACTTCCTTGCTTTAGTCAGGACTTGTCAAAATGCAGAGTGCCATAGTCCACACACTCGTCTGCTTGCACTTAGGAGTTGAGACATAAACATTAAGGCTGCCTTCGGGAATCCAAGATGCACACTTTTTTTTTCTTTATAATTTTTTTTATTATTATTATTTTAAACAGTCCTTATCCAGTGATGTGATGAGGGAAAATGTGCACTTCACTTTCTAAGCAGAGATTGAGCAAAGATGGATTATGCCCAAGCAAAAGCACCCACACCTTCTACTGGAAACTTGTATCCGCAAACAATCAAATCCTTAGCAAATGCCAAGATGGTGCATATGATTTAGTTGTCTGTCTTTGAAGTCTCAATCAAGTCCACTCAACTCTGTAGGCTTTACTACATTTTACTATAGATATAAGCACTTGGTATAAAAATATTCTAGTTAACTTACTAGGCTCCTCAACGTAAGGCATCTCCACAAATGAGCAGATAACATCCCCCCCACAAGGCAGCTGCTGGCATAGGCAACTATTAAACTATCAAATTTGACAATCAATGAGATCAAAGCTTATCTAAATGACAATACAAAAACATAGGCCATTGCTAACTCATCCACATCCATTTTGAAATGGACAAATAATATAAATGTATATATTCCCCATTCATTTCAACAAAATGATCACAAATTCGACCTCAATCACCCCCAATGAATGTGGAACAAAAATCACTTTGTATTTGTCTTTCTGTTATTTCAATAGAAATAAGATATTTTCTTTTAAATGATTACATTACGAATTAAGATTTTTTTAATAAATCGAGAAAGATATTTTTTCCATGACTTGATTATCTTTTGAAGTACTAATTAAGATATTTTTAGGTTACATTTCATGAGTAAACTATCTTTTAAAATAAAGATATTTTTAGGTTACCATTTTCATAGGATAGCATGTTTCTGAAACAATTCTAGAGGTGAAGTCTAGTGAACTGAACATGACAACCCCCACCTTTCATGCCCAAACAAAACCTCTGGTTCTTTGTCAATGGTTTGTTATTATTTATAAACCCGGGGACCAAAGGGACACGATTTGCCATTTTTATAGCTTTACATTATCTGAATTATACATAACCAAGATAAAATACTACTTGGGTATGCTGACCTTTGCACCAATTATGCAACTTGTTTGACTGATATACGTTTCAAATAAGACATTTTAGATCACTATTGTAGATCTGTGGACATTAAACCTTGAATCTATTTGTTAATGGAGTTTTAAGAGAAGCATTCAGTTCTGCATCTGCTATACAAATGCATGAGTATAAGCCTGCACAACCTTATGTTAAGTTAAAGCCCTAACAGTCAAAATGCCTGACCAACGTTTGGGCTTCCTCACCTCACTTCTCACCTCTACGAGAATTAGGGCTACCATAACTGGATCCTCAAATTGTTCATTTTTATGCATAACAAGAAAAAGGTGGATGATACGTGTAAGAGTGTTTAGGCCTATAAAAACACGACACCATGATGATGCTACTCATGTTGGTGGTGGCTGCGGCACGAACCCTTTACATGCAAAAGAGGGGATTGTAATTGCTGCAGATCAGAACAAGTTCAGGACTATTGAGTTTGGTCTTGGTGAGCTGACAAAATCACATTAGCAAATCCTCCACATGACATAAACGGAAATTCTTAGATTCACAGAAGCGATAAGCCTTAACTCTAACTACATTAATTGAACCGGCCAGCCAATGCTTTTCAAGCCCACTCTGCGACGGGGGAACCCCATGTTCTTTTATTCTCGAGAAGTCAGTCTAATCTTTTGAGGACTTTTAATATGGTATTTTTTTGTGTCTGGACTTGGTCCACTATCGAGTATTCGGAGTTTCATCCCGACTAATCTTTAAGACAAGCGAAATGTGGATATAATAATTTTGCAACTACACATGCCACTTTGGATGATCATATGCCTTTATGTCCAAATCAACTGCTCTAGCACTATCAAGGAGACAAGCACTAATAATTTTTTCTTCTTGTCACTTTATCAAAAAGTCTAGTTTCTTTTTACATATTATTATGTTTCTTTAATCCCTTTTTCCTACAACAAAATATAGTATAGCGCTTGCATTTATTATTTTTGGATAGAGAGGAATAAGTGGAGAGCCGGAGAGCGCCATCTTCCTCCATGTACCATTGCGACCTTTGTTAGCATAGTCCATTCTTTAGCTGCGACTAGGACTTAGTCTCCTTGCTTGTAAGGTCATGTTGGCCTGCTGATCCTTCAGGTAGTACCTGTGTAGTTGTTCTTTTTTTGATATATATTCTTTTCATATAAAAGAATATATATATATAGTATAGCGGTTGATCCAATTGCATTAGTTTAAAAAATATTTAAAAGCCCTTTTTGGTGTGGCATACTAACCATACCCTTTCACTTCTGAGACCAAAATGGCTTTGCTCTCTTCTGCTCACCACTTGACAACTCAACAAGAAAGTTTTCACGGTGTGGATGAAGTCCTTAGTGCTAAATGGCAATGGTTGCTCGGTGTTCAAATCAAGTGGGCAGCTCGTGTATAGGGTTGATAACTATGACTCTAAAAGTACAGATGAAGTTTTTCTCATGGATTCCAAAGGAAATCTTCTACTCTCCATACTTAAAAAGGTAAGGCGCATGGACGTGCGAATTAATGTCACTAGGCAGTCGAGTAATAGGGGCAATGTTTCTGAAAATGCAAATGTTCTTTTGTGCAGAAATTTACACTCTTTGGCACTTGGGAAGGGTGCAAATTAGCAACCGGTGGTTGTGGGGGATCATCCACTCGCAAGCTTAAAGAAGGAACGAATCTCCGTTTCCAAGTGAAGAAACCTCTTTGTTTCCTAAGAAGGAGAGGCGACTTGCCGCCATGTGAGGCTCTTCTTGGGCTTGAAAAGAAACAATCACTCTATTACGAGTACAAAATGGAGGACTGGGCCGGCAAGGGAACGTGTAAGATAGTAGACAACTTGGGAGGACTTATTGCAGAGGTTAAAACAAAAAAAAAAGTTTGATCAGAGCAGCAGACGTGTGTGTATGTAATTCTGTTCTAGTTGATGATGTTCTTTGGCTGGAAAAAGTAAAGACCAGATTTAACATGGTTGTTTGTAATCTAACCAATGAACACGCCTGCGCAGTTTAAGAGGAAACGATCGACAAGTGGGGTTGTCATGGGAGAAGATGTGTTGACAATGGTGGTGGAGCCTGTAAGAAAAGGAGGGTGGTCCATCACCCTCCGTATGCTACAAGTTCATTCCTGAAAGTTAGGAATTTTTATTCACCAAATGGGTAATCAAGTATGGGTCTCAATGGTTATTGATAGCACAATCATTATATAAATAGAGACAACTATAACAAGGGTCTCTAAACTCAATTCATTAGTTTCACACACCAGAGAATTGAGAGTTTGGAAAGCTTCTTACACGTCCGGAGATGCTAGAAAGAGAATTGTGATCGCCAGAATCCATGACTGGAAATATACTTTGCTTCCGCTTCTTCTTTGATTCAATTTTATTTTATAATTCATGTATTAAACTTGCATGAACCTCTTACAGAGCCCAACCACGATCACTCCCTCATAATGGGGCTCATTGTTGTCTGCGGTTTCATCAATGGCAAAATCTAAAAAATGTTCCCCCCAAAAATCGAGTTATGTATGTACGCATTTTTGCTATGGATCTTAGTTTAATGGATCATGTAAATGGTGAAAGTTAAAAGACATTAAATGTTCACGGTAGAATACATTAACATATTTTAATTAATTTTTAATTAGACATTTATTTAAATTGATCATAATATATTGATAATCGAATAAAGTTAATCAAAATATTTTCATTTAAAAAATGACCCATTTTGTCCATGTAGTATTACTATAGCCTAATTGAATATGGCAAACCTAAATGAAAGAATATATAAATGTTCTATATGTAAATTAAAACATCCTGGATGCATTAAATTTTATTAATCATTAACTCAACATCTTGAACAAATAATAGTTTCTAATAGTACCTGATACAGACGACATAGTCATCATAAAAATATGAAATCATAATTATCTATTGTTTTAATAAATTATAATAATAAGTTGAAATAGATTTATATAAAAAATTTATTATTATAAATATGAAAATATAAAAATATTTAATATTTTTAATTAATATTTTTAGAAATATTTAAAGAACAAATGCGATAATCTCATCACATTATGGCAACCATCTTGGGGCATACAGTGTGAAGGTGGGGAAAGGTCATCGCCAAGCAGCCATGCAACTGCATTGTTTGGACGTAGGCCTTTGACGCGATTTCTAGATTCGAAGCCATGGTGGTTCTCTGAGTTTCATTTGGGCTTTTCTTGTCCCTTAAGGGCCCATGAGATCGGAGGCGTAAAAAGCAAGCAATTAGGTTCAATTCCAAGCTCCAACCAACAGGTGGGGTCCAAAAGAAAAAAAAAAAAAAATCCAACGACAACAATAATTTAAATTTTAATCTTAAAATTTAGAATCAAAATTCTTAGAAATAAATATAAGGTGATTAATATATATATATATAATATATAATATGAAAAAAAATAACAACTATCTAAATATATTTATAATACAAAAAGTGATGATTTAATTTATTTTAATTATTGGACGTTATTCGTTATTGTCAAAAATCATTTTTTCAATTAACCTCTTAATTGTCATATCTTTACGAATACATTGCATTCAAATTTTTAACGATCTATTTCATCATTTCAATAAATCTCTTATATTTAATCTCTTGATTTTTCTAACTGATGCGTTTTTGGATTTTCATTACACATTCTAAAATCACCTCAATTAATACTCCTATATCTTATTCATAATTGATATTACTCTCAATTTAGTGCATACCACTTCATTTCTAATTCTATTTTTTCTAATTTTACCACATATTTATCTTAACATTTTCATCTCAGTTACAGTTATTTTCTGTTCTTATTGTTATTTAATGGTTTAACATTCAGTGTCATACAGTAATACATGTCTTATTGTCGTTCTATAAAACTTTTCATTCAAATGTAGTGGTATCATACTATTGTAAAGAACTTCTGATACTTTTCTCAATCTCATCCAACTCGATTGCATCCAATGGTTTACATCCCTATCTATATTACTGTCATTTTGGATAATGGATTCGAGATATTTAAAACGTTTACTTTTTGGTACATCCTGTTTTTTCAATTTAATTTTTTTTTTTATCGTTTTGATAATTATCACTAAACGTATATTTAATATAATTCGTTTTAGATTGATTCAATTTAAATTCTCTGAACTTTAGTGTGTTTAGCATCAATACACACTTTAGTTTTATCTATCAATAATATATTATTTATAAAGAGTATATATCATGATATTTTATCTTAAAAATTTTTGACTTTATTGAACACTATTATAAACAAAATAGACTTAAAATCGATTCCTGATAGTGTCTAACCTCAAATCATAGAATAAATCAACTGTTACCATTTGCAAATAAATCGAAATCACGCACAACCCACTCTCTCTCTTTCTCTACCGATCTCTTGGCGTGGTGTATCCCTTTCTCACACAGTGCCTAAATAAATAAAAAAGAGTTTTTTTTTTTAATGGGAAGATATTCAGTTTTGACTAATTAATTTCAAGTGTTAGTGCTAAGTGTGCGTAGCGTACAAGCTTCTCTTCGCCCGCAAATATCACACTCAAGGCGACACACAGCATCCTATTCGTTTTTACGAGTGGGCTGTGTTCACCGGAATATTTGCCTATTCGCCGGACAAATCTCTCTATCTTTCTCTCTCCGTCCCCTTTTTTCTCTTCACTAAAATCTAATCTCACCGGAATCCAAAAAACATCCAAATAAAAAAAAAAAAAAAGAGGAACAAACATAAGATAGATGTGGTGGAGATCCGCTTCGTTTATTCTCGACAAGCAAATCCAACAGGACGAGAAGGAAGACTTCAAGCCTGAGAGCCTCACCTCTTTCTCTCTCTCTTCATCAGCCACCCCTCTTCCCATGGCCGACGCTCTCCCTAACCCTAATTTCAACTCCTCCACCCACGACAATATTCCCAAAGTCTCCGCCTACTACCAGACTCGCGCCGCCCACCACGGCGTCGTCACCGGTGACTGGCTTGCTCAGGCTCAGGCCGCCGTCTGCCGCGACCCCTCCATCGACATCCCTCCCCCCGATCCTCACCGCAACTCCTCGTCCTCTGATTCCGGGAAGCCGTTTAGTGTCATCGACGAGTTCAACAGTTGGAGGAGGCAGCCTGATCTGGCGGAGGCCGTGGCGGCTATTAGGGCTTTGGCTGCCGTCATTCGTTCTAGTGAGGCTACCACCATGATGGAACTCGAGATTGAGCTCAAGAAAGCCTCCGATTCTCTCAAAGTAGGCTCCTCTACTCTCTTCCCTCTATTTGATGCCCTTTTATGCATTATTGCTTAGCATGATCCACCGCCGGCATTGGGTATAGTTAATTTTGGATGGAACTCAATGCCGACCAGTTAATTATGGGTGGAATTCCAATTTTTCTCATGTTTGTCATAGGTGCTGAACGCCCTCCTCTTCTGCTAAGCGATCCCTCTTTTTCTCTTCCTTGGACAAGCCTTTAAACCTAGGATGATGGCTATTTTGGTACAAATAATATATGAATATGTTCTCAGGCACTGATTGTAGAGTGATCACAAAATCCCCTTAACAGACTCTGTAGTGTTCTTGTCATATTTTATTTTTTGTAATTCTAATTTCGTTGATGTGGTATGTCTTGGTGAATTTGTTGATTGAGTAGTGGAGATTTCCTTGGAATGGATTCGAGAGGGAAGGCGTAGACTTTCCGTTTTCTTCCTTTTGGTAGCTGCTGTAATTATGCTGAGTGTTACAAGAAGTGGAGGATGTTGAATTTTGAGAGATGTCATAGCAGCACATTGCAGAATGATTGCTATAACCATTATATCTCTTTCCTCTTAGTGTTTTTTTTTAATTTTTTTTTAATTTTATTTTACTGTCATGATCAATATGATAACTTTGGTTGACCGATGTGATTATGCATACCCTACAATGGACAAAATTATTATGCCCTTGAAACCTTGTGTGTATGATTTTGCTTAATGGTGGTGTGTTCTTGTGCACTCAGTCGTGTTGTATAATCACTAGTCTTTAATTTTCTTTCCTCTTTAGATGCTCCAAGGTTATCTAAGAAGATGATCTTCCTAATTGAACTTGGTTAGCCCGATAATGGCACCTGGTACCATGTTTTGCTGCCTCCTTCAAACTTTACATTCATGGTTTTATTTCTTGAAAAAAGTAATTAATAGAAACTTGTTGACAAGTTTAGAAGGGTTTTATATTGTTCTAGCAATTTTGCTTCCATTTAACGAAAGTGAAAGAAATAGGCTCGTGCAGATTAGGTTCATAAGAGTCTTTGGAGATAGTTGCTATTTAATGAATTAGATTTCCACGAAGGAAAGAGATTGCTGGTGAAAAAATATGTTGGCACCTTAAGTTGTCACCAAAGAATGTCAGGACTTGAAGATATTAGTTCATAAGCAACTTTTATATTTATTTATTTATTTAATGACGTGGGTGAACATGTCATAATATTGCTTGCATCTTATTCAAGAAGCAGCCTCTTCTTAACAGAAAAAAGGTTAAGCTGTCTAAATATTGCCCCTTTAGATTCCATGTGTTTAGTGGTATGCTTTAAGTACCTGATGAATTCCCTCCCCCAATGACGAGGACTTTGATAAGATAAAGCAAGGGAATACAGGAGGGGAAATATTATGAAGAACAGGGTGCCTTATGTGCATGCCCACATGCCATGCTCTCACACTCTCTCTATCGCTAACTAGTTCTCTTTCTCTCTCTCTCTAACTAGCTATACTGGCTTTTATATGCATAAGGGATGCAAAACGTTCCCAATATCCCTCTTTTGTATTAATGCCTTTTAGCCTAAGGGAGTAGCTGTGTGTTTTTCTAAGAAAAAGCTGCATGGCTTGGTAACCACATTGGAAATGTCACCCTTATAGGAGAATCTCAAATCCCTTTGTAGGACTTGACTTTTGAACATCTTCAAGCAAGGATCTCAATGTGTTAAATATGCTCGATATTTCTGCTGTTGAAGTCACTGTCCGAATCTAATCTACTCAACTGAAATTTGCTTGATTGGTATCACTTTTTCCCTATAGGTTTATTTGGATTGTAGAGTTTCTCTGGCCAGACCCTGTAAGTTAAGTTGCAAATTTTGGGTCCTTCAATCATGCAAGCAACTACAATTTGACCTTAATATGAGGTGCCTACAAACAAAATGCACATGTTGTTCTCATCTAAAAAGTTCTGAGAACGGAGAGATTTATAGTTTGTTGTAGTTTTTGTAACCTAAGCTGGGTGTGTTTCGTGTAGCTCTTGCCAAAAAATCCAAAAAAAAAAAAATGTTTAAAAGTGTAGAAGATTAGCACTGAACTCAAAAGCATAATCATACATTGCAAAAAATCATATCAAAGTTCTTTCACCAGCTGCATCAAATATTCTTCAGACAGCACAGCAGCTTTATCTGGTTAAAAAGCTTTCATATACATAGAAGATGCAATGAGATATGTTGCAACCATGTTGTGCCTGCATGCTGAACATGGGTTTATAGGAGCAAAAGGAGACTAAGTTCTTTTACCTGCTGCTTCGCAGCCTTAACTTTGGTACCTTCTCCGACCATTCCTGGATTTAGGAGGGAGTCATATATGCGACAACCAATTCTCTCCTTCTCCATAGGGAATTTATGGAATAGTTTCTAGCAATTAATATTCCAAAGAAATGGATCAACTCACCTTACAAGTCAATCTTTTCGAAAGGACATATGAAGTATTTGATTGCACAAACTTGATATGGAATGCCGATGCATCTCATAGAAACAACATGAACTCCTCTTTACTCCTTTTGTACCTTATTCTCTATATTTTTCCTCCCTTCCTATTTTCATGGGGGTCTATTATAGTATCAAACGGTTACATCTTTTGTAATCTTCAATTCAAGTAGTTAACTTTATTTGTCAATTCCAGTCCTGGGACACAACCTCTATCTCTTTGACAGCGGGCTGTGACCTGTTCATGCGATATGTTACAAGAACTTCTGCTTTAGAATATGAGGACTTTAATTCAGCAAAATCTCGTTTACTTGAACGTGCAGAAAAATTTGGAGAAATTTCCTATAAGGTATGGAGCTACTCAGGCCTTGATGATGGTACTAATTTAGTGTAAGAAATTCTGCAATTACCACTGACTTGGATATATTTATAATGTTTCAGGCACGCAAAACAATTGCCATGCTAAGTCAAGATTTCATATTTGATGGATGTACCATTTTGGTGCATGGTTTCTCTAGAGTTGTCTTAGAAGTTCTGAAGCTGGCTGCACAAAATAAAAAACTATTTCGAGTGTTTTGCACAGGTCTTGTTTTCCGAGCCCTTGTTCACAGCAAGCATGTTGCATATTTTAGTAAATGTTAGTCTGTACTGCATGTTGAATAGAACATAAAGCTTTGTCATACATGTGCAGCAAGGCTTCTGCTGAGCTTTCACATCCCCATTCTCATTCTGGTTCAAATTTTCCACTAATAATATCCTTGACAAACAAAAACTTCAGAGAAAGGTTGAAGAGGTTGTTTTTAGTTTTAACTAGAGTTATGTTCAATTGATTGAGTCTGGTCTAGAGGACTGTTGAGTCTTGCCACCAGCATGACATTCCTTTGTATTTACTTAATATCAGTGGTCTCATTTGGCTCGGTTTGAGAAGCAAGCATTTTCATTCATCCATACCATGGAAGCACCAAATTTTAATTTTACATGCTGTGACATGCAGAAGGCAGGCCAGAGAGGACAGGGTTACTATTGTCACATGAGCTTGCCAAGCTTGATGTTCCTGTGAAGCTCCTGATAGACTCTGCTGTGGCCTACTCAATGGATGAGGTTGACATGGTTTTTGTTGGTGCTGATGGAGTAGTTGAAAGTGGAGGCATTATTAACATGATGGGGACATATCAAATTGCTTTGGTGGCCCATAGCATGAACAAGCCTGTTTACGTGGCCGCTGAAAGCTATAAGGTACTTTGAAAACTATTGGTTTCTTTTTTCCTTTTTTTTTTTTTTTTAAATTTAATTTCCTAATTATCTTAAGGTACAAGACCAACAGATTTATTTTTTTGCATTTTGTGATGGGAGAACGTTCACGTGGCAGTGTGGTCCAGCACATAAACCCTTATTGTTTAGTACAATTGTTTTATTGTTGTTTTTTATGTTTTTCTATGCAGTTTGCTCGGCTATACCCCCTGGACCAGAAAGATTTGACACCTGCATCGCGCCCCATTGATTTTGGGGTACCAATACCATCCAAGGTTGAGGTTGAAACATCTGCAAGGGATTATACACCTCCCCAATACCTTACTCTACTCTTTACAGATCTGGGTGTGCTAAGCCCATCTGTTGTCAGTGATGAGCTAATTCAATTGTACTTGTAGTCACAATGATGGATTTGTTTTTGTCTAGTTTTCCAGATGCAGACTTGTGATTTGAATTGGGACTTTGTTATATCAAAAATGTCTATCTTCCCTTTGCTACGGAAGTGCAGAATTTCTAAATTCTCGGGGCTCAACATTAATGTAGCCTCACAATTTTGAATTTTCCTGCTGGAAGTTACGTGATTTACTGTTGCTGTGTGTTTTCTTTCATTGGTTTGCTGAGGGTTTTTCTAAATTTAGTTTGTAAGGCTAAAGCTGTGATAGTTGATGTCAACATTTTGCTGTGACAGGGTGGAGAGTGAAATCAACATCATTTGCTAGTTCTTTTAGTTGATATTACGAAGGTGTTTACCTTTAAAATGTTAAATCTGATTTGGAGTGGGAGGGGAAAATTGAAGTTCATGAAAGATGACAAAATAATCATGCGTGTGATGGAATCTAACGTTATAGAGTTGTTTGGAAAAGTTGGAAGAAAATCTTAATTAAAACTATTTTTCTTCAAAAACTCATTGGTATAATAGTAATTTGGTTTTATTTATATAGAAATTTGATTTTCTGTAATAAAATTGTACATATATTGTGAAAATTTCTTTACAAGTAGTATCAATAAAATAAAATCAAATCAAATTGAGATTGGTAGATTTTCTGAACTTGCCATTGTGATGACTCCATACCATGTCATTGGTTCATATCATAAAAACTTAATCGTCTTCTAGCCATTGAAGTGTTGGTTTGAATTTGAAGAAATGGCATAGCCCAAGAGAAAATTTAAAAGAAAAAGTTCTGCCACGTCGGTTCTTAAATTTCTTTTGATTGACGCGATATATCATATATCCCCACCCCCCCCCCCTTTTCTCAACCTTAAATTTTACCTTATTTTATTTATTATATATTTTTAATTAAAAATTATAATTAAAATTCAGTATTATTATTTTAAGAGTCACAACAATTTTTCATAAATGAATGAATCTAAAGTATAGTTTATTAAACATAACTTACACTTTTGTGAAAATATTTTTAACTTTTACCCATAACTAACTATTTTAAAAATTTGCCTTTATTGGTTATTCTTTTATTAAAACATAATTTTTCATTCAAATTCTCTTACATATTCATTCCTATTTAAAGCTATAGTATAAATAGATTATTGTAGCAATATCTAAATTTTAAATTTATCACCACCTATAACTTAATGTGCATGCATGAAATATAAACATAGTTTTATAGAGTATGCTGTATAAATAGACATAATTTAATTTTTTGATTCTCCATGAATTCATGTTCCACTTTTCTTCCATAGTGAGAGGGGACCTTATTTAGAAGATGAGTTTTTCAGTGTAATCATTTTCACTTCTGAGTTTTGAATCTAAAAGTTAATTAAGAGAATTAATATTTTATTTTACTAAATCAACTGTCCATTGTATAGACATAATTTAATGGTTAATTATTTGATAATTTGTTACAAAAGAGAAATCAGAAGTTGGATTATAATGATTTCGGTTAATTTAGTGGATGTATGGATGAAATTGAGAAAATTCAAATATTGGGGTACAGTGATTCCCACTAATTGAGTGGTTGTATGGATGAATTTCCCTCAACATGTAGAGTTAGACCCATAGACTTACTTAACACAAAGTGTTTGACACAGCAGCAGCAGAGCCACAAATTTATATTGAAGAGAGTAGTAGTTTAAGATGGAGATGCATTGCATGGGATGGGAGATATTATGACTTAAACCTGAAACTAGCATTTATCCGAAAAGGTAAAAAGAGAAGTTCCATTCCACACATAATATCACAAAAAATATACCCTTTTTGCAGGAGTTTCACGTTTTCGATTTACTGTGCCCTACCCAACATTGCAATACAATGTGCTCTCAGGGTCCCACTCTGTTTTATCACATCAAATATGCATGCGCCTCGGCCTCACCTCCTGAATAAAGAATCTTACCTAAAGAGTTAGGCCTTAGGCTACGCTCTATGTTGTTCTCCTACTTTTTATGATTACTATTATCATTATTTTTTAAAAGAATAAATGCAAAATAATTAATTAATTAATTAATTAAATGGGACATAATAGTATGTTTATAAGACTTTTTATATTAATCTTTTCAATTTAAAATGATTTAAATTTGAAACATTCTTAGTTAATATAAACTCATATTTAAAATTTAATCTATTTAATTATTGTCTTTATCATTATTTTTCTTTTAATTATATAATATATTATTTTTAATTTTAATCTATCAATATCTAAATCTTAAATTATTTAATTAATTTGATTAAAATATTATAAGGTATTATTTAAAAATCGACTCTTTTAATACTTCATTAAACAATTTCATATGATATGGCTGGCGGTACCAGGCTGGTTTGGCTATCCGTGCCGAGGTTGTTCAAATGATAATGCCATTATTCGTTCCAAGCGTAGCACGTGCATTACAGTAGCCCAACGTGCGTATTTTTGTTTTTGTTTTTTATTTTTTTATTTTTTTTGTTTTCTGTTTTTTGTTTTTGTTTTTTTTTAATATTTTCATGGTGAAGGAAAAAATCGCATATGATAAGTAAGCGTTAGTTACCCTTTCACTGTTTCGCCGCGGAACAGCGTGTCCTTAAATGTCCGTCACTCGTCTTAAACACTCTCACCAGCTCCTTTCATTACATAAAACTCTCTCTCTCTCTCTCTCTCTCTTGAGAAATATGGTGGCTGGAAGCACAAACAGAGAGCCCATAAAGCAAACACTAGAAGGCTTACGCATATTGATTGAATTCCCAAGCATTGAATCCAATATCATTGTTAAACAGACTACGAGACCAACCTTTTCCCGGTCATCAAAATTCCCAAAACAGACCTCTACTCCTTACTCCGACTCTGAGTATTTTCCGTCTTTGAATTTTCTGAAATCATGCCATTTGTGCAACAAACAGCTAACCCCAGATAAAGATGTCTACATGTACAGGTACATCCCACCCCCCCAGATTCTTTGAAAACAATCAATGCATATATTTGAATTTTTAGTTGTATGAACTAATAATTATTCTCGTATTAATGCAGGGATGAGGGTTTTTGTAGCCCCGAGTGCAGGAATAGGCAGATATTGGTAGACGACATGAAAGAGATTGAAATATCAAGAAAAGAGAGAGAAGCTAATTATTCTTTCACTCATTGTGGGGTTTCTGGCCACCGGTGCTGTAATACTTGTGCTCTCCTCCAGGAGCTACGGCGGCGCCGACGGAAACCGTTTTCCGGTCGGGGAATTATTCGACCAATTTTCTCTTGATTTTTTTTTCCCTTTTTTTCCCATCCTAATGTTATGACATATATGTATTATGGTAGATATTTTTGATGGTGATGATGAAGAGGAGAGATCTGTGAGAAGAAATGAGTGTAGAATAGGTGTGGATAGTGAGAGGTGCTGTTGTTCTTGTGCGTCTTTTTGACACATATGTATGTGTTAAGATTAGATAAGGCCAAAGGTCCTTGTTGGATGGATGCCGACTGACCCTTTTGTCACATTCACACGTATTTTCATTTTTAATATGTACTACATACTCTAGTAGTACAATCTTAGCTTCGACCTTTTTTAATGTTGTACTCCGATGTCAACAAAAGAATCAATTGGGAAAAAGGAAGAGAGGCGAGGTAAGAAGAGAGTTTTATTCAAATTCGCATGAGGGTAGATTCAAATTCAATACTGTTCTATAATTTTCATTTTTCTTAGAATCAGCCATGTTTTTTTTTTTTTTTTGGTTGATGGTTTGGAATTTTGGAGTTGTTTTCTAATTTTTTGTCATTTTACGCAATGGACACTGTACCACCACTGAACTATGTCAATATTTCGGCATAATAGAAAAAAATAATGGTATGTTTTAAGGAAAAACATTTTGAAACTTAGTTATTTTCAAATGATGCAAAAGTTATTTAATAAGGATTTTATTAATCTTATGTGCTTACCGTTTCCGAATATGCATCCATCAAATGGTCTATAAGAGTCATTAGTTCACGCAAGCACCGTGAGATAGTTTACCTAATAGGATGGCATGATAAATTTTTTAATTAAATTTTGAATTCGAAACTTGAAAAAAAAAATTACGCTAAGGACCTACTCCCCTGTATAGAGCCATCACAAACGCTTAAACTGGATTAGTTGGAGTGTGATTTCAGATATCGATGGTCTAGTATAAAAAAAATAATTCACACAAGCCAAAATTATTTTAAAAAATTCAACCCTAAATATTAAAAGAAATATTTATCTGTCATGTGGATAAACTAATAAATAATTTATATTTAAGTTAAAATTTTGTTTGACCAACGAATTTAGTGGTAGGATATTAGATTTCTTTAATTAAAATGTCGAATTCAAATATTGAGAAGGTATAATAGATGCTAAGATAGTAAAATAAAAAATCATGTTTGGTTAGATGAGGGAAAGTGAAGGAATATAATAAAAAAAATATAAATTTACTATTTTATTCTTTTTGTTTTTATTAGGGTTTTAAAATATATGGTATAAAAGTAATTTGATATTTATTATTTTAAAAGAGAATCCCCCTCTAAAATTCACCGATTTGATGGAATTAAAAAATTGGATTTGGAAGGTTTCATAGAAACCCTTTCTTTTCCTCCTCTTTAATTAATTATTTTATCAAATGTAGATGAATTCTTTAGAATCCCTCCCTTTTTCTCTCTTTTTCACTCAAACCCTCAATCCAAATAAACTATTAATATCAAATTTTTGGATACAGGTGAAATAATAAAAAAGAAAAAAATGTTTGCGATTTTCTTAATCTGGCCCATGAGCAAGCCCATTTAAATCCGGCCCAATTGTTCGGGCTCGGGACGGTTGTAACGGGCTTTAAAAATCCTGAACCAAACTTTAGATTACATGTATGTTATTTATTAATCTTGTTTAGAAAAATTCAGATTTGATTTAGTTAATGTTAAATAATTTTTTCAAAACCAAAACATCAATGTAAAGATAATTTATTTTTTTTATAAAAATTTGATTTTTTCATTAAAAACCTAATATTTTTTACTAATAAAAAGGTACAACATTAACAACAATGATCTGAGTTTTAATTTTAAAATTTAAGATCAATCGTTTAAGAGGTAAATATAAAATGATTAAAAAAAGATATTAGCTTAAAATAAAGATTACGAGGAAGTGAAAGGATTAAAGATTTTGTAAATAGAGTGAAGGCAATAGAGAGAAATCTCTAGGTTTTGGGGCGAAGAAAGAAGGGAGAGTAGAGAGAAAGAGGAGAGGGAGAAAGAAAGAGAAGAGAAAGAAGAAATGAGAAATTAAAATATAAATCTTTTATGAAATAAAAATTCTAAACTTTAAATATAAAATTTATTTATTTTTACTCTAATCTTAAAGTAATTCAAACCTCAAATCTGCCAAAATATAATAACCTGATTCACGTTTATTCAGGGGCAATTTGTGAAATAAAAAAAAAAAAAACAAATTTCTCTCTCTCTCTCTGTCTCTCGTTCATTTATTTATTTAGGGGTCCTCGAAGCACACCCAAATCTCAAACATGGTAAATGACAGGATTAACTGATTTGGTTCACTCAAAACATCAAAATCCAATTCCAAATTCGACAAGAGCCAACACGTGGCTCCCAATTTGAATTGAACATCAGAAACTCCAAGCCATGCGAAGCTGCAAAAATATTTCTCAGCAGACGATCCCAGCTAGCTCATGCAGAACAGCAGCACGATTCTTAATTTCGTCATACGAGATTGGGATTGAAGTTGGAATGAACCGAATATCTCCAGAAAACGAGATGAGTTCGAGCCCAAATGACACCCACATGATGATGGGTTGTTTACAACCGCCTCTCCTACGTTGTTTGCCATTACCAGGAATATCTCATCCAAGATCATCTATATCATCCATCCTAAATATTACAAAAAATATTGATTTCGATTTTTTCTTTTTTTCTTTTCGGGCACGACAACGTGTTATTCTTCTAGTAATCTCGTAAGCCTTTTCCTCTATTTCCCCGATTCTCGTGGACCCTTTTGCAATTCCCCTACAATTTCAACTCTCTCTCCCTCTCATTGATCTTTCATACCTGTTTCTTTATTGGTTCAAGTTTGGTGAAGAGAGAAGAATAGAGCAGAGAGACCACCCCTTTTCCCCTCCTTAATTGCTTTTCTTACCCACTTTTTTACTTGATTTATCTCTTGTACGGGGAGGGGTTTCTCGGATTTGTCTTGGTCTTTGTTTCTTTATCAAGTTCGTCAAAGGATTTTTTTTTTTTAAAATTTGTTTTCTTGAAAATTTCTACTTTTTCTTGAATCAATTGGGTTTTGTTTGACTTGGGTTTGTGGAAATGTAATGTACATATGTGGATTGTCACTGCAGCGAAAACTGACACCCACCCACACGCTCACATTTAAACAAAAACAAATCTGAGGAATATAATTTAATTCTTGTGGTCTGATTCCTTTCTGTGTTGTGTGTTTTTGATAAGTACCAAAAATAATTAAACGCCTTCATCATAAAATTTTATTTATTTATTTACTTTTTCTTGGGCTTTGATTTTTAAGAGCCACTCCTAGGGTTTCTTTTTACTTTTTCTACATTACTCTTCTCACTTCTCATAATACCTGTTGGTAATTGTTGAGGCTACAGACTCTTGGTTTTCTTCCTCGATCTTCCTCCTCTTCTGGTAAATCTACGGTGTTTTCTTCTGAAATTCCTTTTTCTAAGAATCCGGTGTTTTCTTCTGAAATTCCTTTTTTTTTTAACCAGGTTTTTGCATCTGGGTATTGCGATTTTTGTCAATTTCACGAGTTTTGGGTGGGTTTCCGCTGAAGGGGCAGATTTCATTTAGTCGTCTTTTCGTTCCTTGTTTCCTTGTTAGGGTTGGGTTAGGGGTTTTCTGGGCTTATTTTTTAGGTTTTCAGTTGTAAATATTTGGTTCGGGAGGACCGAAGGTTATTGCTCTATAACTATGTTTCATTCTCAAGGGGCTTCAAAATACAGTTGTAGTCTCCTTGCGGTCACATGTCGCAGAATTTTTGATGAGAAGCCTAAACAGGACATCCCCAGTGAACGGCCGAAGTACCCTTTTCCTAAGATGGTGTCTTCTGGTCGTTTGGAGGTACAACTTCTCCCTGCGTTGTATAAGTGCTATTTGGTGATTCAGCCTGACATACAACTTACATTACTTATGTGAATGGCAGATCATACTATGGTAGTATATAACAATTATAGCCAAAACAGAAACTAGCAATTAGGTGTAGTTGACATGGGTCAAATACAATCACATCACAGACCAAACCAAACACACTTATATTTAGATGATCTTCTGTTATCTTCTGTTGAAGCAGTTTTTAGAAATTCCAACTAAAGTGTTTCATTCCTGCTGATTTTTTTGGTTGACTCACCTATTTGAATGTAGGTTCACACCCTAAACAATCCAAGTACAGATGAGTTCTCTAAAGTTTTGGAGTCATTGCGGCCTAATTTTGTCTATTTGCAAGGAGAACATAATCTTAATGGTGAAGAAATTGGATCTTTGGTCTGGGGTGATCTTGAGTTTTCCAATGCTGACACCTTGTCTGGGCTCTTTGGCACCACATTGCCTACCATTGTACGTAATTCTGTTGTCCTCCCTGATTTTGGTGCTAATTTGTAGAACTACCTACGAGTGTGTGCTTCAATTCTACATGCTATCATATATTTTGCTTTTCTTTTTTTTTTCCCCTGCTTTGGTTTTCTGTTTATCTCCTCAAATTTTATAATATTCATCATGGATTTAGATACCAGTATGTATCAGCCAATATGTAACCGGATCATGCTTGCCGACACTGTTATAGCACAGTATAGGGGGTTCCTCTGCTGCAAGGACAACAGGCTTTTGGTCTTGATGGAAGAAGGGGAGGAGGAGGGGAAAAATTAGAATCAAAGTTACCTCCCTTTCCACTGCCAGACAAGGTCCTACCCGTGATTGTGTTCTTATTGCCATCCTCTCTCTCTCTCTCTCTCTCTCTCTCTCAGTCTCTCTCTCACAGCATGTTGAGAGCTTTGCTGTTCATCTTTTGCAAAACTGGGTGGGGGTTTTGGAGGCGCTTAGGCCCCTCCCCCTTGCTCCCACGCACGATCACACATGTGAAGCTACATAAAATTCTGATCTCTGTTTAGAGTAGGTTCAAGTTTCATTTTTGTGATAAGTAGCCAAAGACTTGATTTGATAAATTTCCCTTGTAAGGTACGTTAATGTAATACTGGGTCAATCATCTTATAACCATCAACTAGGATTGCTTTATCAGCAGCTTCTTAAGTACTTTAGAAGGATATTCCATTCCCTTTTCTTGACTAGGTGATTGTTCATGTCATGATATGCCAAAATTTATCTACTCTTGGTGTTACAAGTAAAAAGTGGAGATTCAAATTCCATGCTTAGAAATGCTGTGAGCAATGAATTCAATCTATGTATCTTAGCAAACTTAACATTCCATGCATAAGTTTTCATGTCCACTCATGAAGTTTAGTTTCTAAAGCTCCAAGGGGAAGAAGCCCTTCAAAAGGTCTTTTAACAATGAAAGTAGAGAGATCACTTGCCTCAAGTGTTAGAAACAAGGGCTCCTAATGCAAAACCATCCATCATTGAAGGAGCTTTGAAACTTCAATGGTTGGCTACGGCACGGTGCCTTAAAAGAGGCGCTCCCCTCGTTGCTGAACTGCTAGAGGCGCTAAGGTGCTGAGGCAATCACCTCTTTTATTTCAGTCTTTATTTATTTATTTTTAAATAAACAGCCCCTCAGAAAAGCCAAAGCACATTAAACAGGCTGTTAAAGAGAAATCATAAAATAGTTTTTAGAATATAAAAACTGTGCCCTCCAGCCAGCCGCCACCTCCTGCATGAAGCCACACAAAAAAGATCGAAGTCAACCAGAGTCTTCAACTTCTAGATTGGTTAATATTTGTTTTGGAGGAAGTGGATTTAGAGAACTCAAATGAGGAGTATAAGCCTAGTGAAGGAAGGAATGATGATTTGAATGATGAAGATGATGCGGTTGACATTGATGATGATTAGGGCCTTAGATCTTAACTATTCTATGATTTATATCTAAGTTTTATTGTCTAGGAAGGAAGTAGAAATTAGGAAATATGAATGAATTTTATAGTGTTCTTGCTCTCTCAATTGGACGCATGACATTTTTATATGTTTCTTTTATAATATCAGAAGCGGATTCTAACTTTTAGATTTGTTTTTAGTCATTTTTTCCCCTAACTTTTAGATTTATTTTTAGTAATCATTTTTAGACACTTTTTAGCTTTACTTTGAATGTAGAAATTATAATTTCTAAAGGGTGCCTTACTTAGCTCGGGCAAGTGCCTTTCATGGCACGTAGCACCTCATGCAATAGAGACCCTTAAGGCCTTAAGAGTGCCTCGCACCTTTTAAAGCACTTGCTAGCACAAAAGGGCATAGCCTGATGGTTGGTGCACCCATTAGCTTCCTTCAAGTGAGTAGGTTTGAGTCCTAATAGTTATTCTGATTATTTAGTAGTTATTGGGAGGGTCCCCCCTAATTTTGCTCCAGGCCTATGGACCGTCTATTTAATCAAAAAGAAAAAGTTTTATGGTTGGCTAAGAACCTAATGGATGCTTCAGTTTTAGCATGATGTGTCTGTAAACATGTGGTATTTTGGTTCTGAGGAGCCCATGTAAGCGGTTGAACTATATAACTAGCTAATGAGTACAAATTAGTCGATTCTGTATTTCTACTATCAAAATTGAACATCTTTCTAATAACTAATGCACATTCAAGAATAACTTAAATAGCTGTAACAATTAAGCTTAAGCATACGTTGTTGGCATATTGTTACTACCTTATATATGTGAAGTTGACTTATTAATGGCTAGATTTAATGAAGTCTTTCTTTTTTTGGCATGTTCTAGATCAACTCTCTCCATATGGTGATTTTAATCTCTAAATATTCAACCCTCAATTTGTTCTATGCTAAATTTTTGGTTTAGTAATCTTGTTCTAAATAGCCTAAGTGTGTTATCTTAAAATTTTAGTGCCATGCAATTTGTTGGATTGTTCTGCAATTTCATGTGGGGATGCTGGTCACGTGCACATCTTATTCTGTTACTTGACTTGCTTGGTGTACAAATGTTTGTGCAGGTTTATTTGGAGATCCCGATTGGAGAGAGGTTTGCTGAGGCACTTCACTCTAAGGTGATTTGATTGTTATAGTATGCTGACTCACTTGCCTTTCCATCCATGGGAGTCAATAATGAATAAATTTGGGTGGTAATTCTTGTTCAAGTTATGTATTGAATCTAGTTTTCCATGTTGCAGGGAGTTTCATATGTGATATATTGGAAGGGGTGTGTTTCATGCTATGCTGCTTGCCACTTCCGTCATGCATTACTTTCGGTTGTTCAGAGGTATGCCCCATACAAATTAAGAAATGTAAATTCAATCATGTATTCTATGGAATTTGGTTAGTAATCTCCTTGTACCCTCATCTTTGGGTCGGGAAGTGGGATTTTATTTGGTGAGTGATCTTCTGAAGCTGAGCTGATTCTGTAGATAAAAAACTGTCAAAATTCTCACTTTACGTCTAAAGCTGTAACAATTGACAGTGGCATGACCAAAGCTATATAGGAGCTTCAGTAACAAACTGAGTCTTGCTTGCATGAGTGTGAATATCAGACATTAGCATGGTTACATGCTTGCTTAATTATGGAGGGAGTGTGGGGAGAAGTTCGGTACTTTTGGTGACTGATCTGTAGGATCTAAAAAAATAAAATAAATTCTTTGGGAAATGGTTGATCACAGAGCCCATAGGTAAATTTTACTATAAAATATAATTTTAATCCAACTGTTTCCAAAATGAGAGATCTCAGAAGTGCTAACCTGTGCAGGTTGTGGTAGGTTTACACCTTGCATGTGATTGTAATTACTGTTGGAGCAAGCTAGCGTTCCTTTTGATTATTATTAAGTTTAGATTGATAATCAGTTCTTTTTATTCTATGGTGGAAGTAGAACTATGAGAGCCCCATTTGCTATCTGGTACTAGGGATGAAATCCTTCAATGGAAGGTTAGTTTAGGATTATAAAAACTTACCTTTCCTGGAGTGACGAATCCAAAACCTGTATCAAGATTTTTCCCCCCTCCTCCATTCAGGTTCGGTTGAAACTTGATCTGCATGTCTGCAAGTTATTTCAGTTTGCATGGCACATGAAAGTACATAAATTGCTCCTTTTTGTTTAAGCCACTGAAATGTTCATGATAGTTTCTTTTGTTGTTGCAGTTCACCTAGCCATGCATGGGATGCTTTCCAACTTGCTTGTGCCTCTTATAGGCTCTACCGTGTGCAAAAGAATCTTTCTTTTCCTAATAATCATGAAAGTGGTAGTAAGATGGGGCCCTTCCTTATTGGGGAGCCTCCAAAGATAGATGTCCCTCCACCTGAGATCGAAGCAGGGGAAGATGAGGAAAGCTCTGGAGATGCTCTTCCTGCAATAAAGATATATGATGATGATGTGAGCTTAAGGTTCCTTGTCTGTGGTGTACCGTGCACATTGGTGAGTTAAAAAAATCTCTCTGCTGACAAGTGTTTCCAATTGTTCTCACAAGAAAAGGAACTATCATCATTGTCACTTTTTTACCTTCATGCATTTTGTTTTCTAAGAGATCCACTTCGTGCCAGGATGCATCTTTATTGGGATCTTTGGAGGATGGCCTCAACGCCCTCCTGAGCATTGAGGTGTGGTGAAAGATTTACTTGGATAAATTTTTACTTATTGTCATTTTATCTATTCAAACTTTGCCCTTTTCATCTTATTTGCGTTATTCCTATTCTTGTTGTTCCAGCTACGGGGGAGTAAACTTCAGAACCGTGTAAGGTATGTTCATTTTGGACCAGTTAGTTTTGAAAAAACCATGTGATAAAGGATTTCTACCGTGTAAGACATGGACCTTATTGCTGTGTCCGTGTGGAGAAAACCATGGAAGTCTTATTGCCAAATCTTATTATGTTCAAGATAATTCTGTACAGGGTGCTGTTCGGCAATGGTGTCTTAGTAGCTTGTTATTGTCCTGGCCTTTATTAAATTTTCTTCAAGCATTCTTATGAGAATATATATGCACATATCATAAATTTAGAAGCAAGGGTAACATCTATAGTCTACAAGAAAGTAAGGTGGAGAAAACCGTGGAAGTCTTATTGCTACAATTCTTGAAATCTTATTATGTTTGAAAGAATTCTCTAAAGGGTGCTGTTTGGCAATGGTGTCTCAGTAGCTTGTTATTGGCCTGGCTTTTAATAAATATTCTTCAAGCATTGTTATGAGAATATATGTGTACATATATTATTTAAAAGCAATGGTAACATCTATAGTCTATAAGAAAGTAAGGTGGATAACATTTCATTCATTTTTGTACTCCAAAAATGCCCTCCAACTTTTTATATATCTGCACCTGACTTTTTATCTTGCATCCTTTTACATGACTCTTGACTTCTGCTGGTTCAAATTGATGGCTGTTGGACCTTTTTGGAATAGATATCACCTTTTGGAATGTGTGTACAAACTACAAATATGTTAAAGTTTGATGTTCTGGACTTCTTAGTTGTTCAATTCTACAACTATAACAGTTTACAGAAGTTACACTGAAGGAGAAATGTTTAACCCTTTGAATAAAAAATGCGATGCAATTAGAGGAAAGCAACATAAAATAGATCTCATACTGCTTTGTGCGCTTGCTCATACAGATGAAGTTGTATGTTTGGTGGATGTGTGTAGCATCAATTAATTTGATATCTTGATGTAAGAATAAGGCAATCAAATTTTCAAATTCCACCATTTGTTTTTATATCAATCAAACCATCGTTAATTCGTGAGAGTTGACTAATTAGGTGTTTCAATGTTTTGTTTTCCAAAGTTTGATATTCCAATTGTTTTGATTAGCCATGATTACTTAGAAAGCATAGACAGGTAAAGTGTCCATTATCTTTTATCTGGGGTAGTTACATAGTAAGGACATGGCATATTGTATGATTAAGGACATTTAACTTCCAATTTGTTTATTTGAGGACATGAACTTTACATTTTTGTTCAATTGTGGATATTTGTCAAATTGAGTTAATGGTGTCATTTTTAAATCCAAAAAATGAAATGTGTGGACATGGCACTCATGCGAGAAAACGGAAAATGTTATAAAAGTAACACAAAAAAATGTAAAATTAATGAATTGAGAGAGAAGAGAATGAAAACTATTCTCTTTGCAATAGAATGTGGCTGCCATCAGATTCTTTGGCCACCGTCTAACCTTGGTCTCAAGTCTATCAAACATTCATTTTCATAAGAATTCAGATTCTGCAATGTACGATATTTTGGAAACGGTTGGAAGATTGTTTCATATGATTGGAGGCCTTCAATATTTTATTCAATTTGGAGCTTGCTGAGATTTTTGTTAGTGAAATAAAGGGGAGCTCAAGAGTCTCCTGACTGAGATTACTGCATACATTTTTTAGGTTTTAGCATTGGGATAGGGAATTGGTGGATAAGATTTCGGATAAGACTAGGATGAAGAGCACAAGTGGACCATGCAGCAAGCAACAGAGTTGTCACTGGCAGCATCCATGATTGCTGCATCATTGGATTGTAGGTACTTGAGTGGGTTGGAGGAGGAGAGAGAAGCAACGGTGGGGTTTCAAAGGAGGTAGGGTTGACAGAGCACTTGGGGCCTGCTAAGGTTGGGGTTGATAAGAAGATATGGAATTGGTGGATATGACCTGTATGGTTTATGTAGTATTTTTAGTCCACTTGTAGATATGCATTGTTTCTACTTCTAATTATATACTACATAAACTATAAATATTACTAACCATATCAGTTATTGTAGAAAATGTCCAAATATTCCCAATCTTGGAGTCCTGGTGCAATGTGCAGGGACCTGAGTAGTGTATATAAAACATGTTTTCTCATTTTATAATTTTGCTACATATGTAGAATGGATCCTGAGTGAACCCAATGAGTTGGCATGTTCTCTACTGCAAAAGGCTTTTTTTTTTGGGGGGGGGGTCTAGCTATCTCAAAGGGAAATTATACAAGAAACTTCGAGGGGGAAAAAGAAAATTAAGAAGTTTGTGGGGGTCAAAGGGTGGATGTGATTGATGAAAAACTAGAAAAGATTTAACCCCCACTGTGAATACGACCCTGTAGGGATGTGACACTTATCTACATGTTCATATAAAAATGTATGTGCATTTCTGAACAATTTTCATTATGATTGATGCTTATTGATTATTTTATTCTTTGGCAAAGAAATCCTTGAAACACCTCTATTTATTGCTTCTGAAGCCAGCAATGAAAGGAGAAATTTTTGCAATGACAGTTCATGTTAAAACCATGAATATGTATTAAGGTAGTAGTAGTTTCTCCAGTGGGTGGAAAACTTCAGTTGCGTGATATGATCACATTGCTTATGTAATGGAGAATTTGTTTGTGGGTAGACAAAAATTGCATTGTGCTTGGAATTCCAAAATGCACTCTTTTACTTGAATATAACAATTTTTACATGTGGTTTGCATATTAGAGCTTCGTCACTATTGCTTTGAGGTTGCAATTTATCTGATAAGGCTCCATTTTTTACTGATTAAACTACAATGCTGTGCAGTGCCCCTCCACCGCCTCTTCAGGCAGGGACATTTTCACGCGGGGTTGTGACTATGCGTTGTGATTTATCCACCTGTAGTTCTGCACACATCTCACTTTTGGTGTCTGGGAGTGCACAAACTTGTTTTGATTATCAGGTGATTTTACATAATTGTTGATACATCCAACTTTCAGTACTTTGAATTCTCATATCTTCTGACATGGTTTTGAAGCTTTTGGAGAACCATATCAAGAGTGAAGTCATTGAGAATAGTCAGCTAGTACATGGACTGGAGGCCAATGAGGACAACAAGGTGCCATTGTCTGAGCCTCGTAGATCTGCTTCAATAGCTTGTGGAGCAACGGTTTTTGAGGTCTGCATGAAAGTCCCTGCATGGGCTTCTCAGGTCTCTCTCTCTCTCTAACTTGTTTGCATGTTTCCAAATGTTTGACTGTAAAATTACAAAATTCTCTGGTGAGTTTTGATTTCCTTCTTGCCCTTAGCAAACCTGGGTTGATCTTGACTTTGTTCTTAACCGAATTTGAAAAAAGCAATAGGGTGTCATTTCAACACTAAATTGTGTGTTTTCAGAATAATTATGCTTATCACGAGCTTTACCACCTTTATCCTGTAAAATTTGGGACCACCTAGTAATTTATGATGGCAGTGCATGCCCACCTAATATATGCCAACGAACAATGCAATAGCTACGTGATTTAAGCAATTTTAGTACAATTTCCCTCCTTGATTGACTTGAGAAGTATGATAAAGAAGGTATCAGGGGGTCCTGTAACTCTGAATCAAGTTTGAGCAAACACTGCAATATGGCAATTTAGCTTATGATAGCATAGAAGAATCCTGAGATTTTGTGCATCTCTGCTCTGTTGAGGAATTCTTGATGGATGTCAATGGTTTTGGTGGAAATTAGGATGCTAAAAACTCATTGGATTATGTTGTCATGTCTACTTTTGGTGCTTATGGCTTGAAGGGAAACTTCGGATCTTTTATGATTACAGTTGTGATTTTAATCTACTGTTGGATTAGATTGTTTTCTGGCTTCCTTTGACCCTTGATTGTGGGTGCTTTTTGGTGTTACAGGTTTTGGGGCATCCCTAGGGACTGGAATGATATTTTATTTTTGATTGTCCTTTCTGCTTCTTTTCTGAAGGATGCCTTATCTTGTGATGTCTTCTTCGTACTTCTTCGCCAATGAATTTCTTTTCTTTTTGCATCAATACAGTTACCTTTTTTTGTAAGGTCAACATCTAGGATGACCTTTTTTGGCAGTGAAATATCATATACCGGAGCTATTTGTGAACCCAAATAGGTTAATCAATGACAAATTTTTTAGTTTTGTGATTAGCAGAGTGTATTCGAGTCGAGTCGATCCCGAATATTGTTCTCAAACTTGAACTCAAACTTAACGAGTTGTAAATAATAGGATTTAAACTCGACTTATTTGTATAATGAAACTGTTCGAACTCGACTCGAAAACTCGATTATTATATAATATATTAATATATTGTATTTTATTTTATTTTTTATATTATAATCATATATAAATATATATATAATATATTAATATATGTTATCGAGGTATTCGACGAGTTTTCGAGTTTAAAATTCTATTACTGGAACTCATTTTGAGTTCAGTCAAAATCGAGTGGAGTCAAGCCATTGACAGAGCGGCTCGAACTCAACTCGGTTTGCATAACAACCCTAGTGATTAGGCTTGCACTTGGTCCCTCTTTATTGTCTTGCATTCTATGTTTTCTTCTGTACATATTCATGTGATACCATGAGTTCACTATCCAAGTCAAAAGGCCTTGACTTATGCCTTGAGATGTGTCCCTTGCTTCATCAGCATTGAAGTTCCTTGTATGGTAGATTTGCTTTTACAACATTCATTTTTCTTTGGCGCTCTGGTTTTTTTTTTTTAAAAAAAGGTTGTCTTACAAACTTGATTGTGAGCGTTAGTTGGATCAAGATAAAATAGTCATTTTCTTTAATGGTCCAACCACTTATAATTTTTCTGTTTGGCATTTTCAGGTTTTGAGGCAGCTAGCACAAGACATTTCATATCGTAGTTTAGTTGTTCTTGGCATTGCTAGCATTCAGGGACTGGCTGTTGCTTCTTTTGAGAAAGATGATGCTGAGCGCCTCCTTTTTTTCTGTCAAAGAGATGACGAAGATATCAACTCCAAAAGTATTGAGTTTAGTAGCCTTCCTATGTGGTTGAGACCTCCTGCTCCTAGTCGGAACAGATCTGAAACATACCAAGAAGCCAGCCCTTCTTCCTATAATGGTGTGCTGTCTGGAGATCAGAATATGGTAACAGGAAGACACCAAGATGACAAGGAAAACAAATCATTGGATGATGGTATAACACCCTTACTTCCTGCTAGAAAGAAATTGAAAATAGCAGCAATGAGGCCCATACCTCATGTACGTCACCATAAGTTGTTACCCTTTTCTGGAATTCCTGTGGGGGATGGGCATGATGGAGGTCAAGTGAAGGCTATTCTTCCTGCTCCTCCCTCCGTGAGGCAAAGTATTGTGGGATCAGCTACTGTGACACATAGAAAAGTGTCTTCTAGTTCAGTTCAGGCTAAGCAGATTATCTCTTTGAATCCCCTTCCTCTGAAGAAGCATGGATGTGACAGATCCCCTATACAAGTTTGCTCTGAGGTGAGCTACTTTAATTTGCTTGGCCTTAAAAAACATTTGTAGATTCAACTTTTGGATTCTTTTTCCATAATCTCTGGTTGAGGAATATAATAATCCCTGTATTAGAAAGTCTCTGTTGCATATCAACAAAAGTGGGTTCACAAATCCCTCAAATTGTGGGATATTAAGTACCGTCATGCTGTTGATATGAGAACCTAATGCTTAGGATCCTAGTATCAAGTGGTGTTCACCATTTTGTATAACATATTGTATATCAGAGGAATCCAATATTTTGGCCTGTTGACTAACTAGGTTTGGCTGTAGAGGGTGTCAAATGTAGGAGACTGACACTGGTAAATGTTTGCTTGCATATGTGACTGTAGGGGGGGTTTTTTTTTGGGCGGGGGGTTGGCAACATGTTCTATGGACAATTTCGTTAAATGGTTGGTGATCTATTGTATTTATGATGTTGGGGAGTCCCTTGTTTGCTTTATGGAATCATAAAAGCAGGTTTGTCTACTAAGTTAAAATTTTTTACTTCCCATTTAACAGATCTTCAAAAATTTCTCACTTTTCAGGAGGAATTCCTCAGGGATGTAATGCAGTTTCTAATCCTGCGAGGTCATACACGTCTCATACCTCACGGTGGCTTGGCTGAATTTCCAGATGCCATACTCAATGCAAAGCGCCTTGATCTCTACAACTTGTATAGAGAGGTGAGCTTTCATGGTAATTCAAAACTTGCTATTGGGGTTTTCCCAGTGATGATCATTTTCCAGGACTTGAAGCATAACTATATATCAGTTTGTTTGTTACTGAATTTGATAGGCTCGAAAACTGAAAGAAACACACAGAAGTAGAACTGTAGCTAAATTCTTGGTCTTCTAAATTCAGGTTGTTTCAAGGGGTGGCTTCCATGTGGGAAATGGCATTAACTGGAAGGGTCAGGTTTTCTCAAAAATGCGCAACCACACTATCAGCAATAGAATGACTGTATGCTCTATTACTTTTTGTTATGTGTATTTTCCAGTTCTAGTTTTTTTTATCAATGCTAAAATTTCTAGAACTGCACTGTACTTGAAGGAATTAACCTCTGTCTCATTATTTATTCATTCATTCCGTTTTCTTCTGTTTGGTGTATGGGGGTTATAGTAATCACTTTGACTCTAGACCTACTTATTGTTGCAATATACATATTGAGGCTTGTGTGAAGATTGGAGTCCAGAAACTCTGGTTCTTGGAATACGCTAATGTAATACAGAGAATAACTAATGATGCCGAAAAGAAAATAATTTTGTTTGTCTTTCAGAGATTACCTCAAATTGGAAGAGTTAAACTAACATAAAGTTTGGGAAGGGCATGATTTGAAATCTCGAGTTTTGTAATGCCATATGGAATGGACCTTTTGTGATCAACAATTAGAATATCATTAAAAATGCCAAAGAGGGTGCTACATATGAGAAGGATCACTTTTGGAATTATCAGAGGCTTGGAGGACAATCTACACGAATCATCTGTATTCCCAAAAGAGTAGTTTGCTTACAAGTAGCAATGATGTTGGAGGATGCTTGCTTTTGCCCCTAAATACCATGTAAGCACATTTCTCTGTTCACACCAACAGAAAATTGAGAGAGATGAGATTGCTTTTCCTTTTTGCTTGAAAGACAAGACTTCAAGCCTACTTCTTGTCCTTCAACATTCCAACTATTACCAAAAGATCCTCGTAAGTAAATCTATGAGCACTCAAGACCTTTTAGTCCAACTACAGTCAAAAGAAGATTATGAGTTGACTTGAGTGTGGGATTGCAAGTTAAATCTTTATCCCCCATGTAGCCTTCCTCCAGACTCGGTCTAAGTGATTTCTTGCTTTGTGAATTTTCGACTTGAATATAATCTCCTGTTGTAAAAATACTAAGATATGTGAGATGGTTACTATTGCTTTTGACATGGTTATTTTTTATTTATTTTTTGTTTTCTTATATTTCTCTTATTCAGGGAGTCGGGAACACTTTGAAAAGACATTATGAGACATACTTATTGGAATATGAATTGGCTCATGATGACGTAGATGGAGAGTGCTGCTTGTTATGTCACAGGTTTGTCGTCTCTGCTTTATTCCATTTGTGTTATAGGTTAGAAGTGTTTTCTGACCACCTGGGTTGCACTGTTTTCTTGCAGTAGTGCAGCGGGAGATTGGGTAAACTGTGGCATCTGTGGAGAGTGGGCGCACTTTGGGTGTGATAGGAGACAGGGTCTTGGTGCATTCAAGGTATTAGACTTACTTGGGTTCTTATATTTCTTATTCATGTCAAGCTGGGTTTTGCTTGCTGTATGAATTGCAGATCTGAAGCTTTGCTGTTTACAGCATCAGCATTCATGTTTCATCTTGCTGCCATTTTATTTTTTTGAGTTGCAGGACTATGCAAAAACAGATGGTTTGGAGTACATATGTCCTCACTGTAGTGTAACAAATTTCAAGAAGAAGCCCCAAAAAAGTGCAAATGGGTTTTCTCAAGGAGTCACAGTCTCTCGCCCCCTGTGACTCGGTATAATTTTGTCTTCTATTTTTGCTTATTTTTTGTAGGTTTAGTTTCCCCCCCCTTTTTGTGTGGAGAAACACTCGCACATTATTCTCTAGGTTGGGGCATCACGTGTATTATCAAATTTGTTCTCATTGCTCTATATCCATGAGGACCAAGATAGTCGAGTACTAGGAAGAATGTGGCAGGGGAGTGGAGGAACAGAACAAATAGAAAGAAATGGAGGCTGAATCCTCCACCAAGGAGGCATCATGTATACTGATTTTCAATAACAAGTTGGTTTAGGATGGTGTAGAGATGTTTAAATTCTAGAGGGGGTTGCTGTAAATGGATAGCATTCTGCTGTCAAAATTCATAGCTGATATAGTTTTATGATGATAATTATTATTTGCAAATTGTTTTTCCCCTTGCTTGTGGTGATTCACGCATTCAATTAGGCTGATATAGTTGTGTGGTGAACTGGAAAATATATTTCTCTGAAATCTTGATTGGCAAAGTAACTATTTAACATTGTGAAAGTTGGTGATGCATTTTGAGGTGTGGAGGTGACATGGGCGGTGCCCACAAAGAACTAGAATTTGTACTGGTATTCTTTTCTTCCTTCCAGTTGCCTAAATCTAGCCCTTCTCATGGTACTTGCACATTGTTGAACTCGGAGATGATTGTCGTGTCTGCAAGAAAGTCTTAGCATTTATGTGCTATATGTTGTTCTACGACGAGCTACAGCCTGGTATTTTAGAAGCTTTGGAAAGGTTTGAATCGGCTCAGTCACTCCCCATTCTCCTGGACCGCCTCAGGTTGCATCACGTTTAAGTTGGCATTTTGCAAATTATACATGTTATGCGATTTATGAAGAAGATATATAGGACGTTGAAGACACTCTTTGATGCGAGCAGGTTACCTTTGCTTATGTGCAGATGAAAATGTCAACAGGGAACAAGCAAGGTTAAACTCTAGTCGCTGCATTTTATGATAAAAGAGGTTTGTAAGCTCCAAAAAAAAAAAATGTAGAATGGTGATTGATTGGATAAGGAGTTGGATGGATTCTTATACATTGGGAATTGAGCTCTGCGCCTTTCCTCTTATTCGTGTGTGGATGAATGAATGAACAAAAGTGGGAATGAGTAAACAGCTTGTTCATCGGATTCCCAGAACAAGAATTATTATTGTTATTATTTTTTTTAAATTTTAAATCCAACCGGGGCGAGAATACTAGGACCGGTGAAGCGAGCAATTATTATTGGGAATTGAGAGAGAGAGAGAGAGAGAGACATTATGATAAAAGAGGTTTGCAAAAGATAGAGGAGACATTAGGAGGACACCGGTCCGTCATACGGTTCTTGATCTGGATTTTTAATAAGATTTTTAATCTAACGAAGAATCGGACATGTTCTTGATCATAGATTATTTGTGAAAAGCCTTGGACAAGTTGCCTCGCACAAGCATTAGGAAGGGACACCAGTCCATCAACCCTCAAGATCATGCAGATAAACCTTGGATGCCGGATTTGCTTCAGAAAATTAGGACCGTCCCATGTGAGGCAGATAGTCCAAGGGATTCAGGAAGGGCTAAAAGGGTAGCTGAATTGGGTGGAAAAAAAATCAATTTTTGGTGCGGCTGATGTGGAGGAGGAAGCATTCATTTCTTGGATTTTTTTTTATTATTTTTTTTAAGGTGAATTTTTTTGATGATATTGAGATTACATATGAAAATAATTTTTTTAATAAAATATAAAAGAAATATCGCGCGCATATATATATATATATATATATATATATATGTTTAATTCGTGATTCTATTTATCAGGATTAAAACCCCGATCGTTATTGTTGTTGAACGAGAGAGAGAGAGAGTCTCACTTCTCTTGACAGAATACGAGACCATCAACGGAAGAAAACGTCGATCAAAATCAACATCAGCATCAGCATCGACCAAGAAGAAGAAGACAAGTACAATGGAATCAGAACCAGAAATAGAAGCAGAAGCAGAAGCAGTAGAACAAACCTCGGCCTCAACTCGTGTCCCCTCCTCCCTCCTCGTCGATGAGAGCAGCGATTCCTACTTCGCTGCTCTCATCGACGAGGACGAACTCTTTCCTATCTCCGACGACGACAAGTATTCTCAATCCTTGACTTTCCAAGAGTGTCTTTTTTCCTCCATAGTGTCCCCCTCAACAATGTTATCTTAAAATAAATACTCTGCCACCCCCCTCAAGCAAAGTCACAGTAATGAAGAAGGAAAAAAGAGAATCTTCTAGAACCTTCTACATAATATGCATGGACGCCAAACCCACCTACGAAATGTTCCAGAACAACTGCTGCTCCCATTCCTTCTGCCTAGACTGCATTTCCAAATATGTCGCCGCCAAGATACGGGAAAACTTGGTTGACGTTAAATGCCCCGGATCCAAGTGTGCCGGAGTGTTGCAACCTTGTTCATGTCAGTCCATAAGGCAATGCAGCTTGCGAAGGTTAAGGATTGGAAAAGGTGTCCTAAGTGCAGTTTCCATGTTGAGAAAGCGAGCGGCCATTTGCACATTTCCTGCAGGTATAGATAGATTTTCTGTTAACGTTGTGAATTTATGAGATTCTTGGATAATGTTAACACATGAAGTTCATCATTGAACAAAAACCGTAATGTCTTACACCAATCTCTTAAGAAAGAAAGAAATTTCTAAATAAAAAGATACTTGGTATTGAGAGGCCCACCTCGTTATGATTGTACAATTGTTACTCTTGGATAAGATAATTCATGTCAAAATTATTTTTAGCATAGTAATGTGATGATAGGCATGCATTTAATTTGTGTCCAAAAACATTCCTAATTTGTCATTATGTGGATAAAACATATGAAAAATAGCTCTCCGAATTAAATTCAAGGTAACCAAGTACAAATAGACACATTAGTGAATGAATTTGAGTTGGTGGGAGTTGTCGTTATATGGAAGTATACTTCGTTGATGTGCCCTTGCTGAGCATAGGTTGGTTAGAGATGGCATAATTTTGCTATTATCTGTAATCTAGTATAAGGGAAGACCATCATTTAGAACCGATATGAACCTACATGGGTACATGTTTATCGTAGTCATTGCTTGTCAATGAATGCTCATTGCTTTATAGGTATTATGCTGCCATATCCTCTCTCTTCCTAATTTTCTTATGTACAATCCATGTCTAGGCTTGTTGGTGAGTGTCAAACAACCAAAAATAAATTACCTACTTTACGAAAGACGAGTCTAGGGTAAGCAGGGTCGAATCCACAGGGAACGGTGGATTTATTTCTTTTAAGGAAAATAAGAATTAAAATAAAATTTGGGGGGGTTTTGAATTGACTAAATTAACTTCTAAATCTAAATAAACGAAGAATTAAAATCGAAACAGCAAAACGATAAAATAAAATCAGGCAAAATTTAAATAAATAAAAATCAAGATAAATTGACCTAGTTGAAGGGTTCGTTTCCACTTTGATTCAATCGATTGATCATTGATTCAAGGATAATTCAACAATGCATAAATAAATTGGTTATAGTCGCCGACAATCGCCCAACGACCAATCTCTCCTTACTTCGTCGATAATTAAGAGACGCTCGTTAATTATTTCCCTAATCGAGAGTCAACCCTAGAAAAGCTCTTAGGATTGAAAGTCTCAACAAAGATTAAAATTTAGAGAGACCCAATTCTAATTAACAAACACACATCGGGTTCATTTAAATTAGATTATTTAATCCCATGACACGAATGTCATTCCCATGACATGAATGCCAATTACCACTTCATTAAAACTAACAAACAATTACGGATTTGCCGTTTTAATTAGTTGTAGATTAATCTAGGTCTATTAAACATTGGCCATCTATTCAATAAACCCTAGAAAATCATGATCCATGAAGCACGAGAATTAAATAAATATCTATGATTGATGAATGATTAAACACATTTAGATCTCACAATATCATGAATCAAAGTTTCAACTAACCTTCAACTAGAAATAAAATTAAAAAGAAAACATAAGAGAAGAAAAAGAATAAAACTCACAAAACTATTTCATTAATGTTGAAAGTCGCTGGACAATAAAGAATGTGATCTTTAGAAGCTATAGGACGTGACAAAAATGGTGGAAAGAGGGTGAAGGGGCGGCTGCCCCCTTCTTCGGGCTCTCCTTTTGCTTTCATAACTCTCTATATATAGGAGTAGTTAACCTAATTTTTAGAGAGATAACTCTCCTAAATTTTAGGTAACTACTAAATGATAAATTACAAGAGTTTAGAATTTTTCAAAATTCTTATTCCCAAATATTTAGGAATATTTGCAAATCTTCAATGCTTCCAAATTTGTCTTCTTTTCCTTCCTTTTTTCTTCATGACTCCTCCATTATTCCTAACACATAAAATATAATAAAATATACTAATTAGTGCAATATTTACTTAAAAATAAAACAAAATCAATTATAAATATTACACTAATTTATGCCCTATCAAATTCCCCCACACCTAGATAATGCTTGTCCTCAAGCATTTTTAACTCAAATAAAATTAAAACTACTCTAACCAACCTATTTTTCTTTTGAACTACTAAACCAACATGTGCTATAAGAATTGAACCGGAAAAATAATCAAAACAACAAGTACTTCACAGTATTTCGTACAAGAACAACTATTACAAATCCCAACAGCTCCCAATGAAGTCAAAACGGCAAGATTCAACATCCTCTCCAAAGGTTCACTCAAATTCACTCAAAATGAGGGTAGAGAATATATCAATAACACTCAAATCAACACATTGGAATTGGCATTACCATATGCTTGCAAATATATCAAATCTCCACCACTTATAAATTTGAATTTCATGCATCAATCTAAAGGTCTTCCATTTGGTTGTAACGTGGTTAGGGTTAAGGGTAGGATAAAAGAGGTATAACAAGGGTTTAAAATGTACCGAGAATAATATGCAATTAACTACACAATTTCTTGTATAATGAACACTTTCGAATCACAAATAGCACACCAAAAATAAATGATCTCGCTATCCACATGTGCTCATAATAGCCAATAGTCACAAATACATAAAAATATGAAACTTTTTCGATCAATGATCCATGACTGAAATGAAATTTTCAGAGATGCAGCGTTTTTTTTTTTTTTTTTTTTTTTTTTGCTGCTGCTTTTCTTTTCTTTTCCCTTTTTTTTTTTTATTTTCTTGTTTCGTTGAGTATCTCAATACAAATAGTGAACAAAACTCAAATTCTTTCTTCCTTTCATAATCATGAATTCCGTTTTCATTTCACATCAATGAAAGGATCAAACTCAACATTTAAGTCAACACTTTCCCAATGAGACAAAAAACATAACTAAAATTATGCAATTAATTACATAAATTCTTGGTACAAGGGTTGAAACGCAAGCCAAAATAAGATTGTGGTGTTGTATTGAGGGTTTTGAAGAAAGAAAGGGTTTCAGGCTCAACTTGGTTCACTAAAGGGAATAAAATTTAGGGAAGGGATTTTTGCGAAAGCCAAAATGAGGTAAAACCTAAATGCCTTTATCATTTCAATGCATGAAACCCTAGATGTGATCTTGAAATGCATAACATTGCAAGTTCTAGAATGATCAACCCAAGTGCGATAATCACTCATGAAGAAAAGAAATTCCGAGCACAAAGAATGAATTTGCTCATTATAGGCTCAAAACCTCACTTTTAAATGGGGTTTGTGTCAAATCTTGCATGCTTCTCATTCAAAGAAAACTAGTAAAGATATGCATGTCATTACAAGTACAAAGACCATTGATACAAGCTATTTTTCATAAATTTCTAGCCAACCAAATAACACATATCAATTTAGAAAATTCAAATTTTTTTTTAATAAATAAAATGAAACAAAACTAAACCTATTGTAGGAAAACAAACAAACAAAAATATGAAATATCCCCCCACACCTAAATCATACATTGTCCCCAATGTATGCCAAATGAGAGAGAAAAAAAATAAAAATAAAAATAAAGAACATTAAAAGCAAAATAAAAAGATAAAGTGAGAACAAAACTTCCCTAGGGTGGAGTGGTGAATAGAGGGTCAAATCCAATAAGTTTTGAAGAAAAAGTTTTGGTGGTAGCAATGGACCCCTTCTTAGGGCGTGGGCACGCCCTAACTCATGTGCAATTCTGGTCATTTGAGAGCATTTGTAAAACTGGACAGCATTAGAGGCTTGTTAAGGCGTGGGCACGCCTTAATGACAGAGCACTTCTGGTCACCGAATTTTTCAACATTTATTCACCTAAAAATTAAAAGCAAAGCTAAATCAAACAAAATAAATATGAAATAAAAAACATAAAAGAAAATATTGGGTTGCCTCCCAACAAGCGCCTTTGTTTAATGTCTTTGGCTCGACATTACCTCCTCGTTTCAACCTCGTTCAAAGACGGGTCCGATCCATTTCGATTTCAACATACCTGGTGTGAACTTCAACTTTGAATTGAAGTGAAGGATTTTATGGCCTACCAATGATTGTTTCCAATGAGCGAGTTTGTTTTCAAGAAATTTGTCCAATTGTGCAACATTGTTTGTCACTTTTTCCTTAAAAACAAAATCCAATTCATCTTGTACAAAATTATCATGAACAATAAATTCCACCATGCTATCATAAAAAATAGACTTAAAATCATTTGGATACTTCATAACATCAACAATATTAAAAGTATCAACTTTACCATCAAACTCAAGAGTTAGAGTACCCAAATCCGTATCAATTTTTGTCTTAACTCTTTTCATGAATGGTCTTGGCACTTGCTTTATTACTTCTAGGAGAGGAATGTTGGTTCCTTCTTTCGGATAAGTTTCCAAAATCTCTTTTTCTTCATCCTCTTTCGGTTGTGCCAACCTACCAGGAAAAGGTGGTAAAATCAAAATTTTTGTTTTGAAAGTATTGGACTCGTTATTTACCTCCTCGGTGGATTCATTCATTGTTGATGATTTCTCTATTTGCTCAATTTCCATATCTTCTTCGGCTTTTGATGAATTGTCTTCAATTTCTTTTGATGAATTTTCCGATCGACTCATGGTTGCCATCAATTCTGACACTTGATTTTTCAAATTTTGGATGTTGACTCTTGTCTCCTGTTGAAATCTCAAAATACTGTTAGCCAAACTCTTAACAATCTCTTCTAAAGACGTACCTTGGTTCGAAAAAGTTTGTTGAGACTGAAATTGAGATTGAACTTGTGGTTATCGTTGAAATCCTTGTTGCCAATTTCCATAATTGAAATATGGTTCATTATACCATCCTTGATTATAGATGTTTGAATATGGGTCACCATAAAGAATAGGACACTTATCGGTTGGATGATCCATCTCTGAACAAATTCCACAAGTTTGTATCGGCAGTGTTTCTCCTACAATAAAATTACGCATAAGAGAAATTAGTTCTCTCAATTCTTGACGAAGGGAAAAATCACTTACCTCATTGTCTCTCTTTGGAACATCTTGCCATATTCCAAATTGTTGAGGAGTCTCAATATTAGGAAAATCACTGTAAAAAGTATGTGCATCAGGAAATAACAACTCCCTCAAAGTCTTTTGATCAGTCATATTTTTGTCAAATCCTTCTCTTCTATGTCACCGTCAAATCTCAATAAACTCACTGCAAAGGTTAGTCTTCAAAAATAAAAAGAAAAAAAAAACTTAAAAGAAATAAATCACTTAATACCGTTCCCCGGCAACGGCGCCAAAATTTGGTGTGTGTCAAACAACCAAAAATAAATTACCTACTTTACGAAAGACGAGTCTAGGGTAAGCAGGGTCGAATCCACAGGGAACGGTGGATTTATTTCTTTTAAGGAAAATAAGAATTAAAATAAAATTTGGGGGGGTTTTGAATTGACTAAATTAACTTCTAAATCTAAATAAACGAAGAATTAAAATCGAAACAGCAAAACGATAAAATAAAATCAGGCAAAATTTAAATAAATAAAAATCAAGATAAATTGACCTAGTTGAAGGGTTCGTTTCCACTTTGATTCAATCGATTGATCATTGATTCAAGGATAATTCAACAATGCATAAATAAATTGGTTATAGTCGCCGACAATCGCCCAACGACCAATCTCTCCTTACTTCGTCGATAATTAAGAGACGCTCGTTAATTATTTCCCTAATCGAGAGTTAACCCTAGAAAAGCTCTTAGGATTGAAAGTCTCAACAGCATTAAAATTTAGAGAGACCCAATTCTAATTAACAAACACACATCGGGTTCATTTAAATTAGATTATTTAATCCCATGACACGAATGTCATTCCCATAACATGAATGCCAATTACCACTTCATTAAAACTAACAAACAATTACGGATTTGCCGTTTTAATTAGTTGTAGATTAATCTAGGTCTATTAAACATTGGTCATCTATTCAATAAACCCTAGAAAATCATGATCCATGAAGCACGAGAATTAAATAAATATCTATGATTGATGAATGATTAAACACATTTAGATCTCACAATATCATGAATCAAAGTTTCAACTAACCTTCAACTAGAAATAAAATTAAAAAGAAAACATAAGAGAAGAAAAAGAATAAAACTCACAAAACTATTTCATTAATGTTGAAAGTCGCTGGACAATAAAGAATGTGATCTTTAGAAGCTATAGGACGTGACAAAAATGGTGGAAAGAGGGTGAAGGGGCGGCTGCCCCCTTCTTCGGGCTCTCCTTTTGCTTTCATAACTCTCTATATATAGGAGTAGTTAACCTAATTTTTAGAGAGATAACTCTCCTAAATTTTAGGTAACTACTAAATGATAAATTACAAGAGTTTAGAATTTTTCAAAATTCTTATTCCCAAATATTTAGGAATATTTGCAAATCTTCAATGCTTCCAAATTTGTCTTCTTTTCCTTCCTTTTTTCTTCATGACTCCTCCATTATTCCTAACACATAAAATATAATAAAATATACTAATTAGTGCAATATTTATTTAAAAATAAAACAAAATCAATTATAAATATTACACTAATTTATGTCCTATCACTTGTGTTTTGATTTGTCAAAAATAGTAGACAAGGAAAATATACTGGAAATTGACCTTGTTCGAGTTAACCACCTGTTTCCGAATTCTCTAGACTATTATTATAACAAGAATTATCTATCCTAGGCACTGCTGTGTGAAAGTCAGTTGCAACAAACAGCCTTCAATGCATTAGTGATTGGTTAATGCCCTGTTGAACAAATTGAGAAATCGTTTTCACCTGTCATGAAGTCTTAGACATATCTTGGATCTTTACTGAGAAACACATAGTTTAAGCTAATCTCCCCGTTCCTTTACATGGAGTCTGATTCCATCAAATCCCCCTTGATTAGGTGGAGAGGGCATGGATCGGAGTAAAAGACAGAATTGTTTGTCCCAAAGAGTTGAAATTTTGAGGATTAATAAAGAAAATGTACCGTCTATTTTCTTTCTTGACTTCCTTGAGCTCGTAACTTTCTTGGTCTTCTTAATTGACTTCTCACTTGACTTTGTCGTACGACCGCATGTTAACCTAGATGGGAGTAGAAGATCATCAATCAAACCCCCCCCATTTGACATCTCAAGTGGGTTCATTGCCAATTTTTTTAAAAGATTTTTCTTTTGGTGGCATCGAGCAAGATATTAAAATCTATAGTTATTGAAATTCATTCGTAACTGGCAACACATCATTAGTTAGTTCCTGTCAGAAGTTGCCAAAGGTCACCATATGGAAGGTAAATTAAACTATTAGGAGGACGAAAGCTTATAAAAATTACCACCTGCACTTCAATTTTCTTTCATCTTTGTTAGTGTTAGCCGATTCACTGATTTAAGGTGCATTTACTACAACTATGTGCTTCTAAAGAAGTAGGTATCCCTATGTTGAAGTTGAATTTCCTTAGATGGTGAGCTTGTCTACTGGGCTGGTGATGTGAACTATGAATAAGTTAATTTAGTCTAAAAATCATTTCAATAAATTATTTGAACTGATGAAAAATAAGGATATCAAATCTTGTCCTAAAAGAGAAAGAATTTAAGATATATAACTTTATACCTGTTTCTCACTAAAACAAGAACTTTAGTATAAAGATGGAATGAATGACGTCATAATCTAAATGGTTTGAATCTTAAATTAATAAGTTAAATAACTAAATAAGAGTTTTATTTTGAATAAATTCAAAAATTCTCAACAAAACTTATATGAAAAAATTTTACAATTTTATTAATTCTCTCAAAATTATATTTTACACAATGAATAATAGTCTATTTATATGCTAAAGTAAGGACTAAATTGGTAACTAAAAATTTAATAATTTTTTAAACAATTATAAAAATAAGAAACTAAAATATAAACTATAAAGAAGTATTAGCAAACTAAATAAACCAAACTATTTTGACAAACATTTGTTACTATTTTTCTTTATTTTCATCTTCTCTTAGTTTTGGATAGTTTTGGACCCTTTATTCTTTCGATTGAGTTTGTATAAATGTAATTAAGACTCTTTTTGGTTTTTCATTCATTTGGACTCCAATTTCTTATAATAAAATCATCTGAATTAAATATTTAGTGTTTCTTTGGATTTTTTAACTCAAACTTTTGTTACCAGTCCAACTGAAATTTGAGTTGGATCTTGTAAATTCCTTACAATCTTGATGACCTAATCATTTCCCCCTCTTGAGAAGGATTTGTCATCAAATCGTCATCTACATCAAAAGAACTCAAGTCAGTAATATTGAAAGTAACACTAGCATTATACTCACTTGGTGAATCAAGTCTGTAAATATTGTCGTTGATCCGTTCTAGTACTTGAAAAGGACCATCTCCTTGGGGTAACAATTTAGAACATTTTTGTGTCGGAAATCTTTTTTTTCACATATGTAACCAAACCCGATTACCAGATTCAAAAATCAGCTTGTGACGTCCCTTGTTAGCGTGCTTGATGTATTGTTTGGTTCTCCTCTCTATATTGAACTGTATTTTCTCATAAAATTGCTTCATAAATTCTGCATTTTCCTTACCATCTAAATTCACTTATTCAGAAATAGGCAAAGATAATAAATCCAAAGGAGTTAACGGATTAAAACTATAAACAATTTCAAACGATGAAAACTTAGTAGCAGAATGAACAATACGATTATATGTAAATTCAACAAGTGGCAAACATTCTTTCCAAATTTTAATATTTTTACTAATGACAGCGCTCAACAAAATGGATAAAGTTCTATTGACTACTTCTATTTGACCATCAGTTTGAAGATGACAAGTTGTTAAAAATAAAAGTTTCGTTGTTAACTTTTCCCATAATATCTTTCAAAAGTAACTCAAGAACTTAGCATTTCGATCTGAAACGATTGTTCTAAGCATTCCATGTAACCTTACAATCTTCTTAAAGAATAAATCCGTAATATGAGAAGTATCATCAGATTTATGATAAGAAATAAAATGAGTCATCTTAAAAAACTGATCTATAACCATAAAGATCGAATCTCATCTATATCTATTCTTAGGTAAACCCAAAACAAAATCCTTCGAAATGTCAATCTAAGGTGAACTAGGAATAGGTAGGGATGTGTAAAGACCATTAGATTGAACCCTATATTTGGTTTGCCTACAAGTAATACATCTATCACAAAATCTCTCAACGTTTCGCTTCATATGTGGCCAATAAAAGTGCTCCTATAAAATAGTCAAGCTTTAGTCGACTCCAAAATGTCTCATTAACCCTCTACTATAAGATTCCCAAACTAACAAATCTCTCAATGAACAATTTGACATATTTGACATACACAATTTATTTTCCCTAAACAAAAAGTTTTCATGTTTATAGAATTTGCCCTCTGTAGATTTTTCACAAACACTATAAATTTCTCTAAAATTGTGGTCATCATGATAAACTTTCTTAATATACTCAAAACCAAAAAATTTAGTATCAAGAGTAAAGATTAAGGTATACCTGCATGAAAGTACATTTGCGACTACGTTCTCCTTACCTTGTTTATATCGAATGACATGAGGACAAGTTTTGATGAATTCCATCCATCAAATATGTCTTTTATTCAGCTTATGTTGACTTTTCAAATGCTTCAAGGATTCCTGATCTGTACGGATCACAAATTCTTTCAACCACAAATAGTGTTGTCATGTCTCCAAATCTCGAACTAAGGCGTATAATTTTTTGTTATAGGTACAATAGTTAAATGCAGCCCCACTTAACTTTTCACTAAAGTACGCAAGTGGTTTTCATTCTATATAAGAATAGCGCCTATACCTATACCAAAAATATCACATTCAATTTCAAATGTTTTAAAAAAATTAGGTAAACCAAGTAAAGGAGTATGAGTAAGTTTATATTTAATAAGTTGAAACGTCTTCTCTTATTTTTCACCCCATTAGAGTGTAACGTTTTTCTTGATGACTTATATAAGCGGTGCAACGATGATACTAAAATTTTTTATGAGCCTTTTATAAAAACTAGTAAACCCATGAAAACTTCTAATATCACCTATATTTGAGGGGGTCGGCCAATTTTGGATGGTTTTGATTTTCTCTTCGTCAACCTTGATACATTTAGCACTCACAACAAAATCTAGAAAAACAAATGTTATATTATTGATGGCTCGACAATTAGCACATATTCTCCATGTCTCATCTTTCTTAAGCACCAAAATCACCGGAACTGCACATGGACTCATACTTTCTCTCACATATCCATTTTCCATCAACTTTTCGATTTGTCTTTGTAACTCGTTCGCCTCTTTTGGATTGCTTCCATATGCTGGACGATTTGGAATTGATGCATTGGGTATGAAATCGATTTGATGTTCAATCCCTCGGATAGGTGACAAACCTTGGGGTGGTTTTTCGAGAAACACATCTTTAAATTCCTGTAAGAGAGAAACAACAGCACTAGGCAAAGAAGGGTTAAGTTGGTTAGTACCTAAAAAGATTTCTTTGTACATAAGTACAATCATTGATCGTATAGAGAGCACTGCTCGCTTAATCTCACTTGTTTTGACATAAAAATTCTTTTATTTTCTCTTTGATTTTACCTCATTAGTTGAACTTTTGTCTCTTTTCTCTTTCTCACCAAATTTGACCTTTTTCTTTTCTTTTCTCTCTTTTTTTTTGTTCTTTCAACTCATTTTTATATCTTAATTTCTTTTGTTCACTCAATTTTTGCAATCCCACTCAGTCTTTATAGACTTGTGTTCGTGTCATTGGAATCAGAGTGATTTTTCATTGATTGAACATGAATGAATACTTATTGGTGAAACCATCATGTTGCACATGTCGATCAAATTGCCAAGACCTTCCTAACAAAATATGCCCAGCCTATATTGGCACCACATCACATAATACCTCATCTTCATATTTTCCAATCCGGAAGACACAACAACTTGCTTTGTAACCCTCACTTCTCCACTATTATTCAACTATTGTAGTTTGTATGATTGAGAATGTTTAGTGGTTGGCAAATTCAGATTTTCCACCAAAGTCATACCCGCAACATTAAGAAAACTACCACCATCAATAATTAAAATACATATCCTATCTTTCACATGGCAATGAATGTGAAAGATATTCTCCCGTTGTATTTCTTCTTCATCTCCTCTAGCTTGTAAGGTTAAGGCTCAGCATGTAACTAGTGCTAACATCTCACCGTGTTCAGCTCTGTACTCCTCATCTCGATGGTGACATCTTCCAATGGTGGAATACAATCAATATCATCTTCATCTTCAGACTCGATTGCACCATTTTCTCAAATCACCATAACTCGTTTGTTTGGAGACTGGTTAGCTATATGTCCCATTTCCTAACACCTGAAGCATTTAATCTCACTAGAACGAGTTGATCTGGAGGCTACCTTACCTTGAGAAGTTGTGGTGGAGGCAGCTGGTTTATGTTCAGGCTTAACTTTATAAATGACTGAATTTTCTTCTTTTTTTGGGTAGCTTGTTCTCCAAGATGTTGCATTTGGAATCTGTGGGACTAGTCTTGGCTGTGTATGTGTATTGTCTCTCTTGAGCTGCCTCTCAACCTTGATTGTCATATGTACTAAATCCTCTAACTTTACATAATGGTAAAATTCGATCATGTTGGCAATCTCTCGATTTAAACCATTCAAAAATCTAGTCATCGTCACCTCTCTATCTTCTTCTACATTGGCTCTAATCATAGCCATCTCCATCTCTTTGTAACATTCGTCTACACTTCGGTTTTCTTGGTGAAGACTTTGTAATTTGAGATATAAATCCATATAGTAATGGCTCGACACAAATCGTCGTCTCATCACCCTCTTCATCTCATCTCAAGTTTCAATAGGTCAATCCTCATTCCGCATTTTATTGATGCACAACTGATCCCACCATACAATTGCATAATTAGTAAACTCAATAACAATAAGTTTTATCTTCTTCGATTCGGAATAGTTATGACAATCAAAAACTAAGTCAATCTTCTTTTCTCACTCAAGATATGTTTCAGGATCACTTTTATCTTGAAATGATAGAATTTTCATCTTAATACTATCTAAATTATTGTCTACCCGATTCTTAAATTCTTTATCCCGACCAATTCTCCTATGATTACCAATTGACAACCTATCAAACTTCTCTTCTAACCCATCCCCTTCAAACTCATTCACAATTTCAGTTTCTCTTTGATGAAACCTATTCTTTCTTGAGGGGTTCAACCCTATTGATGATTGTCCACTTTGTGATCCCTCTTTTACCCTATCCAACCTTTCATGTATAAGATCTAAATCTCTCTTCATCATCTGTCTCATCTCCCCCATAAATGCTTGTAGTTGTACATTCGGCCCAACGTGTGGTTGAACCTTCTCGCTTGTGTTATCTTTTTTATTTTGAGACATGATTAGAACTGCAAAACAATGTTAGAATAAAATATGAAAGAATCTCACCACAATCTCTCACGTGTTTCACTCAAAAATAATGATTCACTCAAATCCACTCATGTTTCACTCTTTCAATTTGGTTTTCATTTTTAATGAATCCCCTCTTACCTTTTATCACTTCTTTTCACTTAGTCAAACTCTTTATTGAACTTGAAAATTCAACTCAAAAATAATTGTCTTGTGAAATTTAAAAACTTATATAAAAGAAAATATTAACAAGAGGCACAAAGAAAGAAAGATCAAGAAAGAAAAGAAGAAAGAAACAAAAAAAGGGAAATAAGATAAGTTACAAATTTGAAAAAATTCCAATTTAAGAGGAAACAGATAAATAAGGAAGGGGAGCAAATAAGGAAAGAGATCAAGAATGGAAAAACAATTATAAAAAGTTTGAATTTAGGAAAGTGCACAAATTTAAAAAAGTATACAAATAAGGAAATATTTCAAATTCAATCAAAAAAAATTTTAAAAATTCTAATTCAAATTTGGTAATAACAATTTAGAAAACTTGCCAAACTTGAATAAGATCACAAAATGAAGAATTATTAATTTTGTAAAATTTGGAAGCTGCCCCCTTTTTTCTCCACGACCTTTTTTTTGTGGGCATTCTTCTTCTTTTTTTTTTGCATCTTTTTTTTTTGCCCTACTTTTTTTTTGTACGACCTTTTTTTTTTTTATTTTAATGACCTCTTTTTTTTTTTTTGAACTATGACAGCATAAAATAAAGAATGAAATATACCAAAAACAAGAAGTAAACCAACGAATAAAGAATTTTGCTTAAGATGATGAATCGAGATTAAAATTAGAGTTTTAAGATACAAACAAAAACAAAAGAAAGAAAAAAAAATAAGAATAATTCGAAAGAAAAAAAAAACTTGAATTTGCTATGATACCAACTAATGTGAACCCGACGGGTATAGAAACTTTAGAACTCACGAATAAGTTAATTTAGCCCAAGAATCGTTTCAACAAATTATTTGAACCGATAGAAAATAAGGATCTCAATCATTGCCTTAAAGGAGGAAGAATCTAAGGTATATGATTTTATACCCGTTTCTCACTAGAATAAGAATTTTGGTATGAAGATGTAATGAATGGCGCTACAATTTAAGTGGTTCGAAACCTAAATTGATAATTCAAAAAACTAAACAAAAGTTTTATCCTGAATAAATTCAAAAGTTCTCAAAAGAACAAGACTTGTATGAAAAAATCTCATAATTTTATTAATTCTCTCAAAATTGTATTTTACACAATGTATAATTGTCTATTTATAAACTAAAAGTAAAGACTAAATTGACAACTAAAAATTTAATAATTTCTTAAACAATTAAAAAAATTAAAAATTAAAATATAAACTATAAAGAAGAATTAGGAAACTAAATAAACCAAACTATTTTGATCAAGTCTTACTATTATTTTTTTTTTTATTTTTGTCCTCCATTGGTTTTGGGTAGTTTAGGATCTTTATTTTTTCAATTGGGTTTGTATAAGTATAATTAAAACTTTTTTTTGTTATTCATTCATTTGGACTCTAATTTTTTTATTGTAAAACCTTCTGAATTAAATATTCAGTGTTTATTTAAACTTTTTAACTCGAATCTTTGTCACCGACTCAACTAAAACTTGAGTTGGATTTTATGAATTTAGTATTGATGACCTCATCATCTTGAGTAAGTAAATGGTGGTGGTATTTTTTTGATTGCTGCTCCGTTACTAAAATCTTTAGGCCTGCTAAATTACCTCCTCTATTGCATCCATGGGATCATCTAGCTGGTTGTTTTGATTAATCATTAGTTTTTTTTTTTTTTGGGGGGGGGGGGGTGCATGTTTGTTTGTTGGACATATTAGGAAAAATTTTACCTGAGCAAAGTGTGGAAAGTACTGGTTCCAAGTGTCTGATGCTCATACTTCTTCCTACATGTGTTTGCTCTAATTTCAATTTTTACATTTGTAGAAATTGTGTAGTAAGCTAATAAGTGAAAATAGCGTCTATCTGGTAAGAGTAAAAATAGCACATTTAATGGTTATAATTCATATCAGACGTTTCACATTAAGAGAAAATTATGTGGTCATGGGTAGTCTTACAAATAATGTCCGTCAGTGGTGTGACTTAAATAGTTTCACCTCTCTAGTTGTTGTTGTTAACGATACACGGCAACTTATGGAAAATGGTTTGCAAACTGCTGTCATGTGGTTGAATACTTGTGGGAATGGCAGATACCTAATATGCTTGGTGTTAGAGAAAAAGAGGAATCTGAATTAAAATGATAAATACAAGGTAGAAGAAGACATGTGCATGCAAGTAGGGTTTGCATATATAGGACCTAGGATAATTCAGGACTATGGGATAGCTTAATTGGCTCCTTTCTTCAATGATACATTTCTTATGGAAGGTGGAAGTAATCCGATCAAAAGTAGGAGTTGTCTCCTTTATTATAAATGCCTGATGGCAATAGTAGCTGGGAAGTTGATTTTGGTGCATGGAAGACCAACCGTTGTCTTCAAGAGCAAGGAAAATAGATACATTCAGAACTATATTATTGTAACATCAAATTTTTGTGTGTGTATGTGTGTAATTTTAGTTATATTATGTCTTCAAGGGAATAGTATAGTGATCACAATTATCCCTTAATCTAGAGATTCCAGATTCAAATCTCGGTGTAATAAAAAAAAATTAGTTATATTATGAGATGTCGAGATAATTTTCATGTAAGCTAAACAAGACTAAGAATATAAACTTTTTGGTTGTAATTATAAAATTCATAATTATTTGTATACAAACTTTTTTTCTGTAAGTAAAATATATATATACGCTTTTGAAATTATATACTATATTTCCCTAGTTAATGTCATGTCACTCGTAGCAAATTACTTTTGAAATTTGGGGTTATATATATATATATATATATATATATATATATATATATATATATATATATATATATATATATATATATATATATATATATATATATATATATATATATATATATATACGCTTTTGAAATTATATACTATATTTCCTTAGTTAATGTCATGTCACTCGTAGCAAATTACTTTTGAAATTCAGGGGTTTTTCAAAAGTAATCAAAGATTAGAGGACAATAATTTGTAGAAGGGCCACCCCCATGTAGTGTAGATTGGAGAGTAGATGCAAGAACCTTCATTACAAAGCTCATGCTTTTTCAAACAATAGTCTATTTCACAGCTTTTCTCTCAGAAAAGTTTAAAGAGATTAGAAGAACTCTAAAAAAAATTTAAGGATTTTTGTAAGTGTATTTTAATTTTTAATTTAAAACCAAACCCTTACAGGGGCCATGCCTCAACTTCAACCCCATATTTTGCTTTAAACACCCCACCCCACCCCCACCATCTTTCCCTCTGACCCTCGTTGTGAAGCTTTATTATTATTATTTTTTCTTGCTTTGGCCTGTCTTCCCGCCTTATATCCATTGTGGGATTCCTACTTCCCTACTTTTCAACTGTATCAAAGTTTCGCGAATGGGTCATAAAATAATACCCCCCCCCCCCAAAAAAAATTATTCAATCATAAAACAACTAAGTTTTACTATTCCATTTCAACATGATTTTTTTTTTTTAACTTGAGTTTGAAGGTATTTTGACCGAATCAAATCTTTTGAATAATTGAATCTGATTATGAAAATTTCTCCACTGATAGGTTTATACTGTATGTCTTTTTTTGGTCATTTGAGTAAGTGTTTCTCCTTTTCCATAATTTCAATTTTTTTTCCACAAAATCACATATTTTTATTATATTAACAAACCAACCCTCGTAGTGTCATATCATTTAATTTACAAAAATAGAAAATCAATAGTACGTTATCATTGTTTTCTTTTTCTTTTGTCCCCTTAATAGAAAGGTCTAACAACTTTGTTGTGTGAACGATTTGAATATGGACATTTCCTTTAGTTTTACCCTTTTAACCACGGCTAGAAAACGAACACTCAGTGTGTTGGGTGCACCTTTTGTAAAAATGTCACACTTCACTTTTATTGACATTGAAAAGAAAGAGAAAAAATAATGTCGTCTTCTTCTTCTTCTTCTTTTTTTCCCTCCCGAAGTGCCTGCGGTAATATGGGCCCTTTGTCGGTATTCAAAGTTTGAATTTCACTTTCTGCGAATCGTTTTTAAATGCGTAGGGAGGGGCAAGAGGGAGATGGGGTTTAATGATGAGGTTGATGCAGAGGAGGACCACCACCACGACCACAAGTGAAGCTCATTTACATCATTGTTATGTAACGTCATATGATCCATATCCACTTTCTTAATCTCGACCCCATAAACTCAACAGGGCATTTTGCTCAACCATAAAAGGTGAGCCATAGCTAGTCTTTGGGTATCTTGTTTAACCTTGACTCAACGCATTGAAGAGTTTAACTAGCGTTTGGGTATCTTGTATAACCTTAAATCTCTCTCAACACCTACGTATCATTTTGCACACTGTTCATTCATTTAACTTATTAACCCATAGTGCCCCGAGTGCCATGCACTATGACCATATTATTTTCCAACCTAGCTAAGTAGCCATTTGCAGTGTTTAGAGCCAATTGGAATAGAATACCCATGGGTCGGAATTCGGCACAGCCTGTAAGCATTAACATGAAAAGTAAAATCTTTGTTTTGAATTCATAATTATTAATTGGTTCCAATTCACCGAATCTTTCTTTTCTAAAATGATCACAATTTCGGTAAAAACTTAATATTAATATTAATATAATTTATCTTTAATTAAATTAATTTAGTTTGAGAATTAATATTAAAGAGGGTCGCAACAAGTGCCCATTCATAAAGAGGGTTGCAATGACCAAACCCATGCGACTATTTACCAAAATTATAGGTCTCCGCAAAGCCATGAGCTCGGCCATAACTAAGTTCATGAATAGATTACCTCTTTTCGGGTCCTAATTTTTAGCTCAGGCAAACAAATGTTATTTTTTTAATCTTAATATATTAAGAAAATAATCACATTAGTCACGATTTTTTTTCACTTTATTAACGTCTATATATACGAAACCATAGAAAGGCAAAGCGAGAGAAGGCCTGGCAGATCTAACGTGTATGAAAAATATTTTTAGAGAAAAGCGACATTAAATGCTCAAGCTTTTTTGGTGAGTAAAGGCAATCAAGGTAGTGAGATGCGATCGCAGACAAGACTCTCTCTCTCTCTCTCTCTCTCTCTCTCTCTCTCGATTCTTGATGAGGTTTGAGCAATGTTTGAATACTTTATTCATGGTTGAGGGAAAGGAAGAAAGCTTTATGTGGATGGACGACAGCAGCAACAAATGGTTGCAAGTCAAAAAAAAGTTTAGGAAGGGTATAAATGGCCCCACCTGCTATTTTAGGTTCCTAAATTTACAATGATTTGGGGGAGGATGCAGTGCAATGCAATGCAATGTCCAAAATGATGTCGACAACTGTCTTCTACTCCATGCGCATATACCCCACCCCCTCCGGTCTGCAGTGCCTTCCACTACCACACACTCATTCACTCTCCATGTACTTAACAAACCTCATTATTGTTGCCTGTAGATTTCATTCACACATGCACATAAAACCCTCCTACGAGTATGTTAGAGCAACACTTTATCTACTCCTCCCTCTCGCCCTAGAATTTAAACTTACACCCTCGAATGGTAGATGCTAACCATAAAATGCATAGACATACAAAAATGCCTCTCTATTAGCCCTCTTAACTACATTGGTTCTCTCTCACCCTCTCTCTCTCTCTCTCTCTCTCTCTCTCTCTCTCCCCCTAATATAAACACGTGCATTACATGATGTTATCGATGCATTAATTAAACACTAGACATGGTAAATACACCTATGTCCATATTTATTCAATATTGTATGACACAGCTAATGGAGACCAAATTTTGTGTACAATCATTGCTTTGACAGTGAGGCTCTTCTTCACCCTTTCAAGTAACTTTTCCTTTTGGCAAATAATCCAAACATTCTGTACCCACTCCATCCCCACACCTATAAAGGTTCATCAATTAAGTCGATGTCAGTTGTTGAGTTTGCATCCACAATCCCCAATTCGTTTGCATGTTCTTTCTTCTGCTTCAATTTCGAATGGCAATGATTTGACCACTGCCCATTTTTTACTACCACTAAAAAAATATCCCTTTGAATTCCCTCTAGTTGCCCTCGTATTTCTCGCCCCTCACTCACCACAGACCGCACACTTGTTCTGGGGGGTCCAATCCAAACCATCTTAAAAGTAAGTAGGTAGACTAAATTATAACATCTTTTGATGGCGTTGTGAATGGGTGGATGTATTGGAATCACGTAGCAGATGTATAGTTGTGTCATACAAAATACATTTATTCTTACTTTGAACTTGTATTGTTTGATTTTTTCTTCAAAAAAAAAAAAAAAACAAAAAAAAAATCTAATTAAATCCAGAGTTCTTGTAATTTACTAGGAAGGGAGGTGTGGTTGCATTGGGAGAAGAAACTTGGAGGGTATTATTTAATTTCTTTTTTTTTTTTTTTTTGATTTTTTGGTTTAGGACTATTCAATAAGAATACAAGTGCAATGAGTTCGATGGCCCTTTAACCATAGTTTATTTGCCAAAAGGGTGTTGTGTGGCACGTGCGGAGATTCTGCACCCCAAAAGAACGTGTGCTGCTTCTCAGCTCGGTTTTCTGCGCTCTGCAGCCTACACTACACAACTCAACAAACGCAAACATGTAGTGATATGCTTCCACACACATGCGATGACAAGTCCTCCCCCACGCCCGGGATATGTCTGTCTGGTGGTCTTCCTGTCTGACCCACCCCCCTCCCCTTTCCCTTCATCGGGTTATTTCTCAAAATATATTTAAAATTGTACGAAACCCCAGAAAGAGAATGATTTTTTCAAACTAATGAAGTAAATATCCTATATGCTGACTTTGAAGTTGACACCAGGATGTCGATTTCAATTTACTCCATTTACACCGTCGGTCGGTAAAAAAAAAAAATCGAAAGGTCAACATCTTAGATATCGCCTCTGAAATCAATATCCAGGATGTCACCTTAAAATTAATATTCAAGATGTCATCTTAAAGTCAATATCAAGATATCGACTTTACGAGGTTCTTGACGCATCAAAGATTTCTAACGATTGACCTGACAGTTGGTGTCTACAAGATTCTTGACTTTGAAATTGACATCCTCAATATCGACTTCAGACTTACAAATACCCCCCGACAGCTTCAAGGTGCACGCCTCTTCTTTTATTCTCCCACATCTCTCCTCATTTCTTTCGGCCGAGCAAAACCCTTGACTTTTTTTTTTCTCGTTTAATCTCCGGTATATAAATTCTTTGAAGTTGATATCTAAAATTATAAGTAGTCTTTTCAATCTTTAAAGATTATTTTTTTGTTGCATAAACTTTTTTTTTTTAGAATAATAGTTTTTTTATTTGAGTTTTTGTTTTTAGTTATAGATTTGGTGAGTTGATATTGAGATTGCAAGCATAAGGTACCTTCACCACCGTTTATGTATTTTTGTTGAGGCTTTACAAATTTTGTTATGTTTTCTTTTTTATGTTAGTTATTTGTTAATATTTATTTTGGACATTACATTTTTTGCTTTATATGTTGGTTATTTGTATTTAGTCATTACAAAAGTTTTAATTTTTTTTAAATGCATTTTAGTTTAAGAGATGTTACTTTAGTTTAAGAGATGTTGGTTATTTATTTAGTTTAATTTTTTTTATATGTTGGTTATTTGTTAACTTTTACAAATATTAAAAAATGCATTTTAGTTTAAGAGATGTTATTTTAAAATTTTGTAATAAAATTTAAAATTTAATAAACAATACAGATTAAAAAAATTTATTAAAAATTTTGTGATACAAAAAATTAAATTAAATAAAACAAAAAAATATTTAATAAAAAATTTTGTTATGGATTTTGTTATAGATTTTAAAATGTAAGTAAATACATATTCATTAAAAAATGTTTATTAAAAGTTTTGTTATAGATTTTTTATTTTAATAAAAGATGTGTATTAATTAAAAAAAAATTATGAAAAATTTTGTTATAGAATTTAAATTGAAAAAATGATATATTAATTAAAAATTTTTATTTTTTGAAAATTTTATTATGAATTTTAAATTTTAAGAAATTTGTATATTAAGTAGAAAACGTATATTAAAAAATTTTGTTATAGATTTTAAAATGTAAATAAATGCATATTCATTAAAAAATCTTTATTAAAAGTTTTGTTATAGATTTCTTATTTTAATAAAAGATGTGTATTAATTAAAAAAATGTTTATGAAAAATTTTGTTATAGAATTTAAATTGAAAAAAAGGATATATTAATTAAAAATTTATATTTTTTGCAAATTTTATTATGAATTTTAAATTTTAATAAATTTGTATATTAAGTAGAAAACCTTTATTAAAAAATTTTGTTATAGATTTTAAAATGTAAATAAATGCATATTCATTAAAAAATATTTATTAAAAGTTTTGTTACAGATTTCTTATTTTAATAAAAGATGTGTATTAATTAAAAAAATGTTTATAAAAAATTTTGTTATAGAATTTAAATTAAAAAAAGGTTATATTAATTAAAAATTTTTATTTTTTGCAAATTTTATTATGAATTTTAAATTTTAATAGATTTGTATATTAAGTAGAAAACGTATATTAAAAAATTTTGTTATAGATTTTAAAATGTAAATAAATGCATATTCATTAAAAAATATTTATTAAAAGTTTTGTTATAGATTTCTTATTTTAATAAAAGATGTGTATTAATTTAAAAAATGTTTGTGAAAAATTTTGTTATAGAATTTAAATTGAAAAAAAGGTTATACTAATTAAAAATTTTTATTTATAGAAAACGTATATAGATTTTAAATTTAATAAATTATAGATTAAAAAATTTTTGACCCCATTTAGTTAAAGATTTTAAATTTAATAAAATATGTATACTATTTAAAAATGTAAAAAAAAAAAATGTTATAGAATTTTAATTTATGAAAAAATTAAATTAATTAAAACTATAAATAATATGTAATTAAAATTTTGCTATAGAATTCAATTTATAATAAAAAATGTATATTAATTAAAAATAAAAGTATGTTTATTGAAAATAAGTTAATATAAAAAATAATTAAAAAAATGGTATATAAGTAATATATAAAATTAAATGTAATTGTGAATTGAATAAATTTAAATTAGTATAACATAAAATATTGAAATTTTGTACTTTTGATAAGAAATTTAGCTGATGAAATTATGTTTTGCAGATTCTGACGATGGCAGTGGCTCATAATTATGAAGACTTATAGCTCAATCCACAAGATTCGAGCGTATTGTACCTGCAGCCTTCACATCGTTCTCAGCATGTGTGGTAGGATGGGACGGATCCATCACTTGATATACATCGTGCTGATCATGGCTTCTGGTCTACATTCCCGTTAGACGTTCATGTACATCATATCCTGTTATGAGCTGGTTTCTATGGGGTGTATCGGTGTGATCACATTCAGGTTGACCACTCTTTGATTGTATCCCCAGTGGAGCGATGAAGACAGAAGACGTATACGTTTCATCTTCTCGTTGGTGAGATGACAATTACGCGCCCCGATCCTCGATCCGAAGCGTGAGCAGCCACCCATTACCCCGTATGCTGCCACCTCACGACACGCATACCAAGACAACGAAGGCTCTTATCAACACCTGTATAAAACTTGTTTTAAAACCTGTTTTTCTCAAAACATCATTTCCCAAGTAAAGAATATAGAACGCAAGACAATGCCTCAATGCATAGTTATACAGCACATATGAGAATTTCAATTACATTATATAACAAAATTCCAGTCATTCTGATAAATGTATACAATGGTCATACTATAAATCTCAAATATACATATATATATCATCAAATATATCACTGCGAAAGAATGATCGATACCATACCCAAAGTCCAACGTCTCCAATACAAATCAAGTATGTCGAACTCTCTCGACACGTCTTACTGTCAATCTATCTCTGAAATCAGTGAAAGTGAGGGGTGAGTATTATGGGGAAATACTCAGTGAGTGAGGTGATCGATAATATGTTATCAATCATACGTGTGAGTATGGAGTGTTAAAGCAAAGTTTTAAAATGCTATGGCATTATAAAACAATCATGATATTTCCACAATTCATAAATCATATGTCACACATCTTGGTATCCAGACACACATCCGTCAACATTTCAAAATCATATAGAGCTGACCAATAAAATATCCCCGGTGATGGTCTATTGCGACCAATGATGGGCGTATTTAGGGTGTTTCATATGCAAATATAAAGAAAACATCAAGCTCTCTTCCCTAATGTTGGCCACGGGTCTCAATAGTATCAAGCACAAATAATCAATCATGTATAGAATCCCGCCCGGAGTTAGACAGTGGCGTTACACACGTCCTCCCCCATATGGTTCATCCGGCCGTAACTATACATATGACGTTTGGGGGATACCTCCAACCGAAGCGTATCGGGATACAATGGGTGCCACTACCAAAACCCTTCGTAGCTACGGAAGTCCATCATGGACATCATCATATCACAAGTGGGCATCCGACCCACGCATCACAAACGATTTGGCCCATAACAATTCATTAAACCAAGTCAAATAAATGTGTCATTACAAATGGAAGTATGTAAATCATATCAAGTTTACAAACGTGACACAAAGTCATTTCATCACAAATCTCATAGATGCATATCATTTAAACAATTTATTGAGACATTCCAATGATCACAAAAGAAACATAAGTAAAGATATATCAATCGGATACTTTCACACACATCATAAACTATATCATTTGGAAAGCTATAAAAATATGAATTTGTTCAATCAATAATATAGTGTCTACAGTCCCACTCACAGTACTAGGAACGATAATCACTCCCAGACGTCTCTGTAGTGAATGTTCTACCTTGTTCAAATTTCGACAACTCCTAAGTGACATAACTAAGTATCCATCATCGTCAATATCAATTCTTTCAAAAAAACTCAAAACCCTAACATTGGATAACCAATTTTTCTCTCACTTACGGTGACTCAAAACCCACCAATTCTTTTTCACCAAATTTCAACATAACTCCAAAGTCATGAAAAAAAAAATAAACCCAAACTAAAATTAAAAATATTACTTAAATTTCAATTTCCGAATTGTCTCAAGTCGAATCACGATCAAACCCTAGATTTTCTCTCACTAGAAATCTCAACTCTCCCACTAGCTTTAATTTGCTAGAGGTTGGGTCATGAGTTTTGAAACTTTTAGAGTGTGGATCTAGAGATGCTTTGATTGACCTTTGGAAGAAACATGAAGAAAGAGAGAGAGAGGGCGTGGACCGAGAGAGAAAAGGAAGAAGAAGAAAAATGGAGTTTGGACTTCGTGGGTTCTAATGTCTCACCAATTCTCTTTACTTATAAACTCATTTCTTGAATTTATTTAGTTATACTCCTTCACTTTCAATGGACCCAGGTGCCCAATATGTCCCTTTTTGATAAATTTGGATCTCAATATAATGAGTTTAAATACTTAAAATTTTATTTATTGAGGAAAAGTGTGATTTGTGATATGTCTGGATCAAGTCTCATCGGTCTAGCTGATCATCAGTTAAAGAGAGAAAATGCTATTCTGGAAGGCTGTTTGGGAATATTGCCCAGGAATGTTGTCCAGGAATGTTATCCCAGAAGACTGATTAGGAAAACCGATCGGGAAAACCATTCAGGAAGGCTGACCAGATAAGACATTCGGGAAGGCTGACCAGATAAGCCATTTGGGAAGGCTGATCAGGAAGAGTGACTGTGATGGCTGATCGGGAATACTGATCAGGAAGACTGATTGTGATGGCCGATCGAGAAGACTGACAGACCAACCAAATAAGAATGCTTCCTTATGGCTAGCCGATCAGTAAATAGAGGGACACAGAGTCCTCAAATTTACAAGTGTATACCGACAGACTCTTGACAACATTATGAATTTATTGTTAACAGTACCGAATAGGATTTACAAATATCCGAAAGGAAATGTAATGGGCACTGTTCGGTCAATACCGAACGAATGAATATTGGAGAAAATTTATGACCGAATGAATTGGCAAATACCCAAAGGGAAATGAAACGGACTCTCCAGTCAATAAAGAAAATTATGCCAAATGGGTGCAGGAGCAAAATTGGAAGGCACTGATAAGAATTATTTAAAATTTCCAATTTCAAGTGCCGAATAGAATCGAAAAATGCCGATTGGAGATTGAATATGCTATTCGGTCAATGGACCGATGAGAAATAATTATTTAAACATATCAGTGTGGCAAAGATACTGATCGGGAATTCAAAATATATGAACGATAGAAACAAATAATTAGTCTAGAGATAACAATCTCCCCGGAGCAGTCACTACCGAACAAACTAATACTCTACAAATCGATCACCTAAAATTTAAAATATCAGCCGATCAAATATTTGATGAATTTTCTGAGTGAATTTCATTCTATGAAACGTGAAAAAACATTATATATAAATGTGAGGAGAAGTAAAATATGAGTACACTGAGATATCGGTGTTACAGTTACATTACAGGGCGTCGAGGTCCTATGGGGTTTACCGATTGACGGAGATGCTGTTATCGACATCGATCAGCCGCGGAGTATTGCTGAGTGGTAGCACTTGTGCCTAGAACTAATGGGCTTCATACCCGATCCTGTTGACTTTGATGGTGATCGGCTTTAAGTGAGGTCCATTACGGTTGCGCTTAACTCGTAACCCCTACACACTGACTCTGATTGGGTTATGGTATTATTTCATGCACGATGGCGTATCATGCAGTTGTTGGCCAACCTACTAGGGGACAAGTCAGGGTCCAAAGTTAAATTAATATACTTGAATTGACTTCGAGATATAGATAACTTTAGTCGCTTTAGTTGTGGTAGTGCAATTTTGGCTGCATTGTACAGAGCTTTGTGCCGTGGGTGTATCGAGACGGTCAAATCTATTACAGAACCACTGCTACTTTTACAGGTATGAAATAAGTTTTACACAACCATGATTTCATTATTCTATATAAATTTGGATCTTAATTTCCTTTTTATCCTCTATGATAAGCTTTGGGCATGGGAGAGATTGCCGATGTTCAGACCGATCAGACGTTGTATGACTGATCTCATACCCACTACACCAGATTTACTGAGTGATATTTTCCAAAGATTCTTGAACTCCTGATGGATTCCTGACGCGGAACGGATTCCTGACCATCTGAAGTCAACATCCAGGATATCGACTTCTTTATTTTCTTTTTTTATATTTTCCCTTTTTTTCACAGACAGACAGTGATATTGGGGCAGATTCAGGTCGACATCCTGGATGTCGATTCATTAGTTTGGGAAGACAAAAAAAAATCATCATCTTTACGTGATTTCGTGCAACTTTAAATGTATTTTGAGAAATAACCCTCTTCTTTCATATGGTTTCTTTCTTTTTTTAAAAAAAAAAAAAAACTGTCACACAAATATGTGACATGTATAAAAATCTATGGATGTTTCTATAATTTCCATCCCATAATTTGATAATTTGTGATTGTTAAATAACGGTCGACCATAGTTACAAATTCTATAAAATTATAGAATAGTTGCTAATGACCGTAAGAATCAAATCATTTGAGAGATTAATACGAGTACAACAATAATAATAATTTTAACCCTAATTCTAACAATTGAATTGATCATTGAAAGATAAATATAGAAAAAATTAAAAAAATATTGATTTAATTTATGTAGATTCTCTTATACCACTTATTTTATATAAAGTCATCTTCTCATCTAAACTTTTAATTATTATATATTTACAAATAACTTATATCCAAATTTTTAATGGTGTATCTCTATATTTTATTAAATTTCTTATATTTAAGGTCTTGATTCTCTTAACTGTTGCGTCTTAGGATTTTTTTTGTACATGTTCAAATTATTTCAGACGTTACTCTTGCATTTTATCCATAATTAGATTAACTCCTAATTTATTACAAATCTTTTCATTTTCAATTCTATTTCTTCCAGTTTTATCACACATAAGAGATTAATACACATATATAATACAAATGAAATATTTAAAGCTATAATTTCCATAAAAATTATAGAATTACCTTAAAGAAGATTATAACTAAAGAATCATATAAATTAATAAAAAAAAAAATTGCTGGACATATAGAGATGCAGATATTAAAAGGTTTTCTTTTTAATCATATAAAAGGGAGAAAATGTCTATTTAGCATAGCAATTCTCTTCCAACACTATTTTAGAATTTTTATCAACTGCAAAATATTAAATTTAAAATATAAATATCGTTCTTAGGAGCCTCTTACTGTGGTGTTTGAAAAAATATAAGTTGAATTAACCAGATTTGAAATAGTGTTTTTAATGCAAGAAATATTACTATTTATAAAAATTTTAATTCTTTAATGACAATTTATATTTTATACTTAATTTTTTTAGTCTATAGACCAATATCATAGGCAAAATAAAATAGTATAAAGATTAATAAAGGAAAACGGAAGACTGTACTACTTCACAATTCTTTTAAAAATATCAACTATGTACAAATACATTTCTCTAAGTAATTAATGGTATACTTTGAGTCTTGACTTTATTATTAAAATGATATTATTCTTTCTTTTCCCTTTTTTTTTTTTTTAAAAAAAAAAACAATACACAAATCTATTTACTTTTTTCTTTTGTGATTCGACCACAATAAAATCTTAAATTCCTCAAACGTCCTTCCCAAATAGATTTGCATGGTGAGAATTTCTCCAAAAATGACTTGCTGAGAAATTAGTAATATACATTTAATATATCTTAATGGACTTGCATGGAAACATGAATAACACAAACGCTTACGACCTCCACATTGAGCACCCAAAAGAATCAAAATCATAAATTTCACAAAACAAAAATTTGGATTCAACCCTAAACAAATCCTCTTCTACACCCAATTATGAATACCAACGGTGCATAGGTTGGACCACATTAAATGTGTTAGCTCCTAAGTATAGTTGGGATTGTTCATTTGAAAAAATCTTTTTTTTTTTTCTTTTTGGTTACATTTAAAAAAATCTCTCTCTCTCTCTCTCTCTCTCACACACACACACACTCTCTCTACGGCTTCCACTTTGTCCCGCCCTCTAAAAATGTACAAAAGGCACTGTTCACTCTGTAATACTGCCGCTATTTGCTTGGCTAGAGTCTAGAGAGCCTCACTCTACTCTGGTCCTGCCCCGTCAGTGTCCCAGACACCACAAAATGACATAACTCCTCTCTCTCTCTCTCTCGCGAAACTACAACACGTCTTTATTATAATTAACATTACTGAGCTCGCTCGCTCGCTCTCTTTATAACACCAGAGCAGAGCAGAGCAGAGCAATCGCCCACTCTCTAATGGCGATTTCTCCGCCATTCAAACCTTTCTCTCTCCTCTTCTTCTCCTTCATCTTGTTACCCAAAACAGTGGTTCCTCTTTCCCTCTCAACTTCCGAGGAGCAAAAGACGTACATAGTTCACGTCCAGCTCGACGCCAAGCCCTCCATCTTCCCCACTCACAAGCACTGGTACGACGCCTCCCTCAAATCTCTTTCTTCTTCTCAAGCTGATGATTCCATCGCTCGCGTCATTCACAATTACGAAAATGTCCTCCACGGCTTCTCCGCCAAACTCTCTCCCTCCCTAGTGCGCAAGCTCGAAAACCTCCCCGGCGTAATCTCCGTCATTCCCGAACAGGTTCGCCATCTCGACACCACTCGGTCTCCTGAATTTCTGGGCTTGAAGACCTCCGATAGTGCGGGCTTGTTGAAGGAATCCGATTTCGGTTCCGATCTGGTTATCGGAGTCATTGATACCGGAATCTGGCCGGAAAGGCAGAGCTTCAACGACCGAGACCTCGGTCCTATTCCTCCCAGATGGAAAGGCCAGTGCGTCTACGGCGACGATTTCCCGGCGACCTCCTGCAACCGAAAACTGATTGGAGCTAGGTTTTTCTGCGGAGGTTATGAGGCTACGAACGGGAAAATGAATGAAACGACAGAGTATCGGTCCCCGAGAGACTCCGATGGACACGGAACGCACACGGCGTCCATCGCCGCCGGAAGATATGTTTTTCCGGCGTCGACTCTGGGGTACGCGCGTGGAGTTGCCGCTGGAATGGCGCCAAAAGCGAGACTTGCCGCTTACAAGGTTTGCTGGAACGCGGGCTGCTACGACTCAGACATTCTCGCCGCGTTCGACGCTGCCGTGTCCGACGGAGTCGATGTCATCTCTCTAAGCGTCGGAGGCGTCGTAGTCCCGTACTACCTCGACGCCATAGCCATCGGCGCCTTTGGAGCATCTGACGCCGGAATCTTCGTCTCTGCCTCCGCCGGTAACGGTGGTCCAGGAGGCCTCACCGTCACAAACGTGGCTCCCTGGGTCACTACCGTTGGGGCCGGAAGCATTGACAGGGACTTCCCAGCCGAAGTCAAGCTGGGGAACGGAAAAATAATCGCCGGCGAGAGCGTATACAGCGGACCTGGTTTGGATCCTAGCAGACTGTATACGTTAACATACGCCGGGAGTGAAGGTGGCGACGGTTACTCTTCCTCTTTGTGTCTCGAAGGCTCGTTAGATCCGAACTTCGTGAAAGGCAAAATCGTCGTCTGCGATAGAGGAATCAATTCACGGGCTGCCAAAGGCGAAGTTGTTAGAAAAGCCGGAGGAATCGGAATGATTCTGGCCAACGGTGTCTTTGACGGTGAAGGACTCGTAGCTGACTGCCACGTGTTGCCCGCAGCCGCCGTCGGTGCTACTTCCGGAGACCTTATCCGCCGCTACGTATCTACCTCTTCCAAATCCAAGAATCCCGCCACTGCCACCATTGTCTTCCGAGGAACCCGTCTAGGGCTTAAGCCTGCTCCCGTTGTTGCTTCCTTCTCGGCCCGCGGGCCTAACCCGGAGTCTCCGGAGATTCTGAAGCCGGACGTGATTGCCCCCGGGTTGAATATCCTCGCTGCTTGGCCCGATAAGGTCGGCCCATCGGGCCTGCCCTCGGACAAACGAAAGACAGAGTTCAACATACTGTCTGGAACTTCAATGGCGTGTCCTCATGTTTCTGGCTTAGCTGCTCTGCTGAAAGCGGCTCATCCAGAATGGAGTCCAGCTGCTATTCGATCGGCATTGATGACAACAGCTTACGTTAAGGACAACCTCGGAAACACGATGCTGGAAGAGTCAACTGGAAACGCATCCACTGTAATGGACTTCGGAGCTGGCCATGTTCATCCTCAAAAGGCAATCGACCCCGGACTTATATACGACCTCACCTCGTACGATTACATAGACTTCCTCTGCAACTCAAACTACACGGTCCAAAACATCAAGGCCATCACTAGGAAGAAAGCCGATTGCAGCAGAGCGCGGCGGGCTGGCCACGTTGGCAATCTGAATTATCCTTCAATGTCTGTGGTGTTCCAGCAGTACGGGAAGCAAAAAATGTCTACACATTTTATTAGGACGGTGACCAATGTTGGAGACGCCAAGTCGGTGTATGTGGCGAAGGTGATTCCGCCGGAAGGAGCAACTGTGACGGTGCAACCTGAGAAGCTGGTGTTTAGGAGAGTGGGGCAGAAGCTGAATTTTCTATTGAGGGTTCAGAAAAGGGCCGTTAAGCTAGCACCGGGAAGCACTAGTATGACAAGCGGGTCTCTAATCTGGGAAGATGGGAAGCACATAGTCACGAGTCCTATTGTTGTTACAATGCAGCAACCTCTCTAGTTTAGCAATTTTTTTTTTTAATTTCTTTTTCTGGGTTTTTTTTTGGATTTTATAAAATATAATAATATATATAATTATATATAGATGCTAGGTGGAATATAAAGCGGGTAAGTGATGAGGGAGTTTGTTGAAGAATGTCTGTAGAAAGGGTAATATGCTCAAATTTTGTGTTTTCAGGAGAGAAGACCAGGGGATCGCAAGGAGGAATCTCTCCTCCTTTTTTAATTTTCCATTTTCTAATATATTTCATTTGTTTTAGCTGTTTGCTTAAATTAAGAAAAAGAAACCCGATTAAGAACGTGCTAGTTTTCGAAAATACAGATTGAAAATTTTCTTTTTCTATCGTATTCAACCATGTTCGGCGAAACGATCAGGGGGGCAGAGGGCGGATCACTGATTTTACCCCCCCAAAAAAAAAGGAAGAGGGCGGATCTCTGACCACGACCTTGAAAGTGATAATCACGTCATGATTTTTCTGTACATCTTTATGTCATACATACAGCGGCTATCTCAAAGCTCTAACATTGTACCATTAGGTCTTTGCATGATCTCTTATAAAGCCTCCTCATGTTGAACTTAGAGCCTCCCAAAACACAAGTGAAAGGTTTTATACTGTACCTCATCTCGTATCTTTAGATCTTCTTGCGATTGCTGTGTACGGTAGAAGGGATTATTGATTGTATTTCGAAAGGAGGCATGCATTCTGTTTTATGACTTATGTTGTCTCCTAGCAGATGGTCTAAGTAGAAACAGAATCTATCAGTTTTGTGCTTGCATACTCCTATTCCCGTGGCCTTCTCAGATATAGGCTGCAAACCCCCTGCACCGATGCAGATCCATATCAAGGACCAAAGCAAACCCAATTAAAAGATGCCAAAAAATTCTATGTTCACGGATAAGCAATTACATACATTCAAAATTGTGGGCGAACATGCAATGTAAGGTAAAGAATGGGGTTTAGCATTTCATTGTGCGTGTCAATGGCACCAACGGATTGACAGTGGCACATAACTTTCACACCATGAGAAGTGAAAAGGACAGCTATATTTCCATGACCAAATAGTCTTTGTAAAGTTTTATTATTATTCGTTTCTTTTTGCCAATCGAAAGAGTATATAGTCACATCCCCCTTCTTCTGAATGCCAAGATAAAAATTTTTATTGTTGTGCAATGTCTAATTTGAATTATAGTTACTGCTCAATGGTTCAAACTATTGTCGCCCCAGCCGCCTCCTAAATGCGACGAGATATCAATAGTGTTGATGCCGGGTTACCGCCTAAATATATGGTAATGTTTGTAAAGATTAGATAATTAGATAATGAGCAATAAGCTTCCACTCGATGATGACGAGGTGGCAGGCATGAAGCTGTGAAGTTGGCTCTCAAGTTCCAAGCAATGGAAGAGGAGATTAAGTGGCTGCTGCCATTGAGTATTGAGAGAACTACTCTTATCAACAAGGAAATTATTTTGCATTATGGGACGTTGCATGACACATGGGAACTGGTGCTGAAAATTCGCATCAGTGTGTGTCATAATTTTCGGAGGCACTGGTCGCACCCCCGTCGGGTGATCACAGCAGATATCTGTAACAACTATGATTGATTAATAGTTAATTATAGTTAGAAATATTAGTTAGTAGTTAGATGAATTAGTTAAATAGTTAGTAAAATTAGTTAGTAGAATTAGTATAAATAGTAATATCCAATACATGTAATAGTATGAAATGAAATATAATGTAATAAAATCTCTTATTCTCTCTCTTGTATTCTCTCTCTCTCTCTTCAATTTCTATCTCTCTCTATATCTTTTATCACTCTTTATAATGGATTGTTACAATATCTACGCAAATGAACTGGACCAAGTTTGTTGGGCCACGCATGGCTATACGCCTCCTGGTCTGTAAAGAGCAGAGTCTTCATGGTGTGGGCCCCGATAAATTGAAAGTAGGCCCAACTTTTTCCCGGGCAAGACCTTTGGCCCACTTCTTGGATTGGGTTGGAGTCCATCTTACATGAAGTGGGGCTTGGTGGTGAAACTGGCCATGAGGTGGGACACCTTTGAGCTCACTAAGAAATTTCTTATATAGCTCAACTGGTATCATCATCTCTCTTTTATAAAGGTCTCGAATTCGAGTCTCCTATATATCAAAAAAATATTTCACACTGGATCCTTCAAGGAGAATTATCGGGTCAATCAGGTTTTAAGCTTGATTGAAATAGGAACTCAAGATTGAAATTTGCGTGGCTGTCTCAGTTTTTGAGCTCGAGCTGGAGAGAAGGCACCAAAGTAGTTGGACCAGTGAAGGTATCATATTTAAATCTTATATATGGAAAAAACAAGCATTTGAAGTTTTTCACTTAATAGCTTAATTTAAGTCAAACCGAATTTAATTGGATCTAATTAGGTTTTGGATACTTGTGATTTATATAAAAATTAAAAAAAAAAATGCCAGAGAGAAGGTTAGTTTACTCATGATAACACTTTGCGCCTAATGTTTTCAAACCTTAAATGCATTTTGCATTGTCGGATTTAATTCTACTAAGACAACATTTTTCTTTTCCCCACTTAACCTTTTCTTTTCCCTCAACATCTTTTTCATCCAAAGGTACCGAAAGGAACACGTGCGTGGAAGACCGGCTACCACGATAGTATCGAGCAGAAAATCATACAACCATTGATTAAGGTCGTTTTGGAGTTTTCAAGAATCAATTAGAATGGCCTACCAAATATGTTTTACTTTTTGTGTCGTCGTGAAAACCATGCAACCATTAGAATTGAACACGTCTCTTTGGAATTTTCAAAAGATCAGGCAATGTTACACAACTTAGAGATGGTTCAATCTTTTAATTGTATAAACTATAGTTACAGTTTTTCTTTGGAAAAGAAAACCCATTTGATTTCTATTCTTGCCTAACGGCCCTAACCTTTGACAGTGAGACAACGTTGTAGAATTTGTGAAAATGGGACAAGGAAAACGGGGTGAGGCTTGCAACAAATATCCACACGCCCAAGAGACAATTGGGAGCGGAGGCGGACTTAGGTTATGTCTAGGATAGACAATTACACCCCTGAATTTTCAATTAATATTTATTGTTTGAATAAATATTTTATAAATTTTTTACATTCATTGTCTCTGCATCCTAAGTTCCCCACTGATTGGGAGAGGGATGCTTCAATTTTGACCCATAGCGAAAAAAGGGTGGAATAGATGACCAATTTTGGCGGATATCTATGATGCATCCAGAATTTTCCAATCTAGGGTTTTTGACTAAACTGCGAACTACACAAAACCCAAGCAAAAGGGCCTTGCCGTCTCTCTTAAGTCCACTTTTGGCTGTGCCCCCAAGTCCCATTAGAGCCCAATTCAGTGGCTCTATTTACGGGTGTGAATTAAATTTGACTTCAAACTTTGGATTACAAATAGATTTTCGATAAGAATCAAATTTCAAATTCTATTTTTAATTTGAGGTTTTTAATACGAATTCAAATCGAAAACTGATTTATTATTATTTTTATGTAAACTTTGATTGGTAATTTTTGTTTTTTAAACAAACAATAAAATAGTAGTTTTAAAAAATTCATTCGAATTCGGTTTTATCAATTTGAATTTGATTAAATCAGGTTTATGTGAAAATTTAAATCTCAAAAATCAAAATTCATTTATTCAATTTAATTCGAATTCAAATCAAAAATCAAATTTTAAATTAAATCGAACTCGATTCGATTTTTAATTTAGGGTTAAAAAAAAAAATCAAACGGGATAAATCGAATAGGATTAATAGAAACCTTGAAAACCGTACTATCAACACCCTAGCTCTATTATTGTCAATTGTGGCGGGGGACGTGTGAAATTCATGAACCGGTGTGGTGAGTCAACCTACCAGCTTTGACCGGGAAACTTGACACCCAACTTGTCACAATGCAATTTTGACTTAGATCTCACTCGGGGGCCCAGGAAATGGAAAGCCTGAATTTTGAAAGTATTTATGAGAATTTTTAAGTAGATATAAAATTTTAAATATATTCATATCATAAATTTATTTATCTTTATATTTTATTTTTTTTTAATTTTTAATTTTTAATTTTTAATTTTTTACTTTTAACTTTATTTAAAAGTATGAAATAAACTTATTTTTAAAAATAAAATTATCAAATAATTTTTAATTTAATTTTAAAAATTCTTAATTTTTACTTTTTTTTATAAAAAAGAAAAATTAAAAAAAAAAAATCTAGTATGAATCCTATACAGCATAAAAGCATACAAGTATGCCCCTGGGCTTATTATTACCAATATATAAAGAGCCAGTTGGCTTACTGATTACTGTTATCCCCTTTTTGTTGACCGATCAAAGTACCCTTAGGTCCCACCATCTGAATTATCGAAGTACCCCCTTCTTCTTCTTCTTTTTTTTTTTTTGCCACACTTTTTTTCCCCGTTTCAGTCCTTCCTCCTTTTTTGGAACCCACCATAATTTTTTCCTTCCGGTCCTTTCCCCATTTTTGCCACCCTTTTTTTTTCTTTTTCTTTTTCCTTTTTTTGCGTTTGACCCATCACGTTTTTTTTTTGGCCGTTCGAGTCCTTCCGCCTTTTTTTAAATCTTTCTTTTTTTCATTCATTCGGTCCTTCTTTCTTTTTTTTTTACGTATCACGGTTTTTTTTTTTCTTTTAACCCAATTTCCTATAAATATAAAGTGTCGAAAGTACTTATTGTATGCCACATTCAGGAAAAAATTCTAATATCGCTAGGTAGTCATTCATTATTTTTTTTCCCTACCATATCATATTTTTTTCATTGACATCATTTTTTTTTTGTACTTCTTCTTTTTTTGGTATATAATTAGATTTTAGAGTTTTAAAAATATATTAATTTATCAATATTACGTAACCACATAAATTAATAAATTAGTAATGTATCAAAATATTTTCTATTTTTATTTTTAAAAATGTTATCACTTACGTTACAAATATATATAAAGCAAGAGTTTAGGTTACTGTTCCTGATAATCGTGCATTCCTTTTTATTTTTTGAATGACCAGTGCCCCCACATCCCTCTTTTGAATTACCAAACTATCCCTTATTATCTTTCTTTTTATTTAATTCAAGTTCTTGCGTTTTTTGGCTTAATTTTGTTTTTGCTTGTGTCATTCTTTTTTTGGCGAACTCCATATGGTTTTTTCTTCTTGATTTTTTTTCTTTTCGTTCAAATTCTTTTACTTTTTTTGCTCATTTTTTTTCATTTAATTCATTTATCTTTTGGAAAGATCTTGGTATGTTTTTTTTTTTTTTTCATTTAGGATCCACTGTTGTTTTCTATTCAAATCCTTTCACTTTTTCTGCTCTTTTTTTTTGCTTTGCTCTTTCGTCTTTTGGGGACCTCACTATGGATTTTTTTACCTTTTTTTTTGTTTAAGTCTTTCATCTTTTTTTTATTACATTTTTTTTTTCATTTAGGTCTTTGCTTTTTTTTTTTTACGTGCTTCATCGTTTTTTAACCATACTTGGTTTTTTTTTTATCATTCAAGTCTTTCGATTTTTTTAATTCTTTTTTTTTTTACTTAGATCTTTTTGTCATTTTGGGACATAGATTTTTTCCTTTTTGGGTCCCACTTGTCTATTCAGATTCTTAATTTTTTTATCCATTTTTTACTTTAATCCTTCGACTTTTTAGAGTATAGGTTTTTTCCGCTTTGACTTTATAGATAATCGTTCATTTATTTTTGAATTGCAATTTTTTTTTTTTTTTCAAATCTTTTTTTTTCTCTTAAGTTTTTCCTCTTTTTTTTAACATAGATTTTTTTCATTTTAATTTTTTTAAAAATTTTATGGGTAGTCATCTTGTGAACGCTGTGCCATCACTAGTTAAGATAAAAAGGGATGAGTACATCGAACCACCCTCCCCTTCCCCCAAGCTGGCCACTTCTTGTTTGGGGCAGGGACTTTGCAAATGGTGGCGCTGCGCTGCGTGTGCTGCTTGTGTATATTCCAAGAAAACAAATACACATACATACATTTGATTTGGGTCATGCTCTGACCTTCCTGCCATTTATCAGTTTTGGCTATGGGAGGGTGTTTGGTTTGCCAGGTTCTCTCTCTCTTACCCCATTTATTATTTTTGGTTTCCAATTTATAATGGACAAGGGTTTTGAAATCAAAACTTGAACCTATCCCTTTAAGGGGCATTTTTGGTTTTTCAAAATTTAAAACAGTTGTAAAATTAGAGTCAATAATTCTAGAACCGTGTGTATGTCTCACTTATTGTAAAGTAGATACCAAATAATGATAGGGTGTATGCACGACCAATGTCTCCATCCCTCTAAATTCAGTTCATCTGTTCTGTATTCATCAAGGATATGCCTTTGCCTTTTATCAAAAAAAAAAAAAAAAGGGGATATGCCTTTGTCTTTGCCCTCCTCCTCCGCATCCACACCTCTTTCTGTTGGGTCCCACCATTTTATGGACTTTATCATGTGTAATTTATTGTCATCATTATTAATAATAGAAAAAGCATAATAGGAGTTTCTTTTTTTTTTTCAAATTGTCATGTTGCTCGTTGTTTTCTTCCGAATTCTCGGCAGATTCCTCCGGTGCATGCACCTTCTTCCCTTCCACGCCATAACTCTCCCCTCCTCTGCACTTGTTTTACGTGACACGTCTGCTCTGCTGTGCCCTTCTTGCACACCAAATACTTATTTTTATACCCTCTTTATCTCTTTTAAATATATTTGATAATTGATTTTTCTTCTTAAAATTTAAATAAAATAATGACCCCCCCCAAGTGGGTCAATATTACTTTAACCGGGAGAAAGGTAAATGGAGAAAAAAGTCAAAATAAATTATAAATAATATAAAAATAATAATAAAAAAACATGTAATTTGTTTTATCTTTTTCGTAGATGTTTCATCTTTATCTCTTAAAAATGGGAATAAATTAGTTTTCAAAAGAATCTTCTAATTTAACCAGACAAATAGATTTTATGTTTTCAAATTATCTTGTTTTCATTTTTTATAAATAATTATTAAATAAAACGAGTATATTATATAATTTATTCCTATTTTTATTTAATAATATTGACATTTTTTTTTTTATTAATTTTGCAGTAAAATTGAAGAGTGGGGGGCGGCGGTAATAATAACGGATACTTAACGTCTTCGGCGCTATCTGTCGAATGCGACACGGCCCCGTTCAGGTGCAATGTAACGCCATTTCTTGTCACCAATTCGTTGTTCCCTTTTTGTCCCTCCTTTTCCAGTTTGATAACCTTGAATTGCCATTGACTCGATAGAAACCGAGAGGAGATTTCTTTGTTATTATTCGAAAGTAAAATAAAATTAACGCATACGGACATGATCTATCACGACATAAAACAAGAGTTGTAGGTAGTGGATGATTAAAAATCAATATCCTTTCTCTATTGTTGGCAGACAACACAATCCGCATCATGCTCTCTCTCTCTCTCTCTCTTTCATAAGTATTAAAGCTCTCATGTCAGGCAGGCATTTGTTTTTAAGAATTAATTCTTGTTTAATTGAAATTAAATATCTGATATCCCACTTACTTTCAATTTTCCCTTGTTTATATTTTCTATTAAAATTCTGCATTAAATTTTTTGCCAATAATAATGGAATTATTTCAAAGAAATATCATAAAATAAATAAAGGGAATTATATTTAAAAGGTTCACCATGCTATGGGCGTGGCAGGCAAAGGTTGGTTATGTGGGGTGGGGTCATCAAACCCTCCCTAATTGCAGAGTGGTGGATATATGGTATGGTATGGTATGGGGTGTCTTTTTTAAAACTTGATATGTTTTGATAGAAAAATTCACGTGAAAGGTACATTTTAGGTTGCAGTTGCCGTGCGGACGAGTGAAAATGGACGCGTTGACTCTGTATCTGATTTGAATTGACCGCGGAAATAAGGTAAAAAAGAGGAGGGAATTGAGGTTATGATTGGTTAGTTCGTTGAATTCTTTTAAATAAATTTTTAGTTTTAAATTTTAAAATTAGAAAAGATAAATACTAAGGAAGATTATCCGTTAATAGATCTAATAATTAATTTGAATTAAATGAATTAAAATTAATAAATTAATTACTGAATATTAATTTATCGGACAAAAAAAAGAAAGAACTCATTTTTTGTTATTGGTAATATTAGTATTAAGACCAATAGATAGCTGGTCTAATAAGAAATATATTAGAAGTCTTAATCAAGTTTTAAAATTAAAATTAAAAACTAAAAAAATTATATTAAAAAAATTTTTTATATAAAAGATCTAATCAAAACTTAAATCAGATTAATTAAAATATAATAATGATATCGTACCAAAAGTTAGGTGGTACGACTGCTGCCCCCGCAAAGTAATAGTTTGGTGAGTTGTTGCCCTTTACGGATTAGGTGATTATTTTTCTCAACCATCACTCACATTTCCTATTCTAATTTCTATTTCTACCCAAATGTCTGTCTCAGACTCAGACTCAGACTCCATGTTTCGGAATCCCCTCCCTCCCAACTTGCACAACAACTTGGAGCTCTCTGTTCTTATCTTCAACCAAAAACTATTGATTTGAGGGTCACAACCCAGGCTGCTATCAAATTGCCCAAACAATAATCATTTTTTTTAAAAAAAAAAATCCATTTGACTCTTTCATCTCATGCACCTACCGCGTCAACTAGCTTTTAGATAAATACCATTACCACGCTGACATTGAAATGGACCCATCCTTACATACAACATCTATATTTACTTAATGACAACCATTCATTCATGTGCCACTTTATTTAATATATTCTTATTTACTACTATTCATTAACTATAAATTCATAATTATCGGCATATAAACATGATATCCCGTATCCTAAAATAGAAATCATACACTTATTTACTAAGGGAGAATCATTAATTCGTGCCCGAATTTATTAATCCATTCTTAATTATTGTTATTCATTATTTATGAGAGCAAAACGCACTCTAAAATTTTTTACAGTAAAATATTCAATTTTTAAATCACAATAACACTAAGCAAACGTAATAAACAAAATGTCGTGTTCTTCTATAAGAGTCATACACTTATTTCATAAAGTGAGAATCATTAATTCACGTCCAACTTTATTCAATATTTTCTCATTTACTACTATTTACTTTTTGGACCGTAATAATTATAAAATTATACGTGTTCATGAATATTCAAATACGAAACTTTGAGATAGATACTAAAGTAAGAACTCTTAATCACCATATTATTCTCTTGAAAACATTACTATTCACTAATTATATAACAGTAAAATATTCGATCTCTAACTCTTAATTATCATCGTGTAGGATGTCATGTCCTTCCCAGCCAGTGATCTATTATAATCTTATTCGAGGGTTGTCTTTACTTTTCAACTTAGCCAACCCGTAGGGTCACTAGAGAGAGCATCTGAATTAGTATATTACGTGAGATAAAAAAGCAATGTATTTGGATTTTCATTTTTGTTGGAGAAATTTTACCCTTTGGTAAATATTCATGATTTCATCTGCATAGCTCTTGAACTTTTTATTAACAGTATCTAGTTATAATAAACATAAAAGAAAAGTTTAATTAATTGATTTTTTAGTTTAAAAAATAACATCAAACGAATCACCGATTACCATACTAGTTAAGTCATTGCCCCAAGTGCAAAGATATGTGGGTAGATTATGGAGAAAGGATTAAAAGGATCAAAATATTGACAATCTTATTTGTTTGAGATGCTAATGACTTCCAAGTGGGTTAGTACAAATCTGCACTTGGAAGTTTGAATGATCATTTTATATCTCTTCCGAACTTGAATTTGTCCGGATACTTTTTAAACAATTTTTTGTCCAAATACAAAATATTAACACGACAATATTTTAACTAATACCGTATTAAGTGTCGCTCAAAATCGTTTATGATTCACTTTAAATGTAAATATAAGTTTAATATCAATTTATTCTGAAATTTATATTATATTAATAATAAAATCTGAAAGGATCGATGAATTTATTTTGTTTGGAGATTCTTGAGACCAAATAAAAATATACAAAATAGGCAATTTGAGGCATTTGAAGTAGATATACTTTGTACAAGTCCCTAATGAGAAATTAATAATAATTTTACTTAATCACGACTTCCTCAATAGTTGAACAAGATTAAAAACTAAATCCGGTAAAATTTGCGGATGTTAATTAATCAGACGGCGGAGGGCATTATAGTAAAATCAACAATCGCCTCGTTTGAGCCGAACAGCACTCTGCCTCAATTATAAAGATAAAAGAGCAAACGCATTCAGTCGTAAAACCCTGCTCCCTCTCTCTCTCTCTCTCTCGAAGAACATAAACATTAAACCGTAGAATTTCTTTTTCTGGGAAAAAAAAAATCATTAACTTTTCCAAAATCTGAGGTAGGTGAAGCTCACCGGAAAAGCATAAACATGTGTGGAGGTGCGATTATCTCCGATTTCATTCCACCGACGCGATCGAAGAAGCTGACCGCCGATTACCTCTGGCCTGATCTCAAGAAGAATCCGTCCAACTACTACTCGAAGCCGCTGAGGTCCGAGATCATCGATGTCGACGACGATTTCGAGGCTGATTTTCAGGAGTTCAAGGATGAGTCCGATGATGAGGAAGGGGATGTTAAGCCCCTCGTTTTCTCTTCTAACAACAACCGCGTTCTCTCCCGAGGCAAGGGTTTTCTGAATTACCTTCTTCTTGAATGATTCCTCGTATTCTTTCTGTACTAGGGTATTTGTTTTTTGGTATTGACTTGTTTCTTGTCGGAGATCGGTTAGTTTTGTTTGTTTTGGCTGATGAAGATCCTGGAAAATTCCACGCCTATATGCAACCTTGGATGTTTGTTTCTCTTTGCTTGTGTTTTACTCTTTCGGTATTTGGTTTGTCCCATATAAACTGATTGTGGGAAGAAAGCTTCAATCTTTTAGACATATTTCATTTTCAGATGATTTTTTTTTTTGGGGGGGGTGAAGGCCTAACTGTTCTTTAAAGGATTTAGTTTGTAGTTTGAGAAGAAATTTTATTCTAAAATCTTCATTTCTATGGTATTGTATGAAAGTGAAAAAAAAAAAAAAATCATCAAAATACTGCCCGTTCATTCGATTTGCGTGTAGGATTTGGCAGTCAAGCGATCAGTTTAGGTTTCTTGTGTGCCAACTTAGTCCCCATCTCCTTCATTTGTGATGGCTTATGATCTGATGAGGGAAATTGGGTAAGGGATGCAACTTAATCATCTGATTTTCTTCGTAGCAGTAAAAGGATTAGTAATTTTTGTGTGCATATATTTTGGGATCGGAATCCTGTTTAATATGTTTATTTCATGATCTTCTACTCTGAAGGATCTGCAACTGTAAAATCTGTGGAATTTAATGGTCAAGCTGAGAAATCTGCAAAGAGGAAGAGGAAGAATCAGTACAGGGGTATCCGTCAACGCCCATGGGGTAAATGGGCTGCTGAGATCCGTGATCCAAGGAAGGGCGTTCGCGTCTGGCTAGGAACCTTTAACACCGCTGAAGAGGCTGCAAGAGCATATGATGCTGAGGCTCGAAGGATCCGTGGCAAGAAAGCCAAGGTGAATTTTCCTGAAGAAACCCCTCAGACTGCTGGGAGGCAGGCTGTGAAAGTAAATCGCAAGAAGGTGCTTGCAAAGGCCAATGCAAGCCCTGTGCAGCCTAATTTGAGCGATGATCTCACTTTCTCAAGCAACCCAGAAGATTACTATGGTTTTGGCTTTGTGGAGGAGAAACCACTAGTAAAGCAGCAGTATGGATTTACCAACTCCTTCCCTGCTCCTGGAGATTCTGAGGTTAAATCATTTGCCCTGCCTGAGAGTACCCCGCTGTACTTTAGTTCTGATCAAGGAAGCAACTCTTTTGACTGTTCTGACTTTGGATGGGGAGACCAGGCTGTGAAGACTCCTGAGATTTCATCGATTCTCACCGCTACTCTGGAAGCTGATGAATCTCAATATCTGGAAGAGGAGAACACGAGGAAGAAGTTGAAATCTTCTCCCCAGGACGTGGTTTCTGCTGATCAAAATAATGCAACCAAGTTTACTGAGGATGTATCGACTTTTGATTCCCAGATGAAGATGTTTCAGATGCCTTATCTTGAAGGAAACTGGGATGCTTCTGTGGATACTTTCTTCAGTGGAGACCCTACCCAGGATGGGGTAAATGCTATGGACCTTTGGAGTTTTGATGACTTCCCTCCGGTGGGTGGGGCAGTCTTTTGAGCTATATTTGCTCTCAGGTTGCTGGTGTTGTGTACATTAGGCCACATGTTAGTAAATTTGATTACCCTTTCATCGTTGTCTTTTGTTCATGTGTGCTTAGTTATCACTCTTTATTAGATTGGATCTCAATTTAAATATGCTTCAATTTTTGTTTCTGCTTTCAGGAATGGTTCTAATGATGATATATGATATGGAAGTTCAAAATGGTTGAACCTGCGTGTGGAGTGTTCTCAGACGGCTTTTGGTTTGTTGGGGGAGTAGATAGGTAACTAGGTTTCACTACAATCGGAACCTGTGAATTTGGGATGTTTAATTTTATGTTTTGTATTGACAGTGGTATGTTATAATATACTGAGACCTGATAAATGCCAGCAGCTTTCTTGTTCTTTGTTATTATTTCTTTTTCTCACAGATCACCATTGGGTTTAGTGGGCAATTATTTTAAGCCTCAGATTTACCCATATATGCCAAATGCAATTGATTGCCTTGAAGTGATTCAAGTGTTTCATTTTATATTTGAAATGAAATTTTGCTGTGGGTTGCCTGTTATATAGATTGATCATTTCGGTTTTGCTTGTGATTTCCCGATTTAAGTCTCTCTTTTATGCTGTTGGATATGTGCGTGCCGTTTAGTGTTTCCTCATTCCTTGTTGGGAAAGTTAGGCGGTGCAACTATTAGCTATGCAATGCTATTTCTTTGGGGCTTAAGATTTGAGTAGCCATTTTCAATCAGAAGGGGAATGGGAGTTCTTTTCTCCTTTGTTAGTGTTGGAAATTCATTAGAGAGCATTGGGATTCGATTCTGTGGTCACAAACCTGAATTATCACTGTGGGTGTTGATATGCGTATGGTGTTGCTCGTCTTTGGATCACTATCCAACAGTTACTATTTCTAGAATGATCAGTGTCTTTGGATCACTATCTAACGGTTACTATTTCTAGAATGATTTATAACCTTTGGATAACAATCTAACGGCTATTGATTTTTGCAGTCTCAATACCATGAATGGTATAAAAATAACCTTGAGGAGTTGGTCAACACGGCCGTAAGCAAGCAAATATTGAAATGAATACGTGGTTTAGTGTTCATTTTGGATGGGGAATTGTTGGGGAATGGGTATTCCTATCTGCTCGCCTAGGGTTAAAAATGTTGAAGTGCGTGCCTTTGGTCCAAATACTGGCTTTAAGATGTTATGTATGTTCAATTGTAGACTCATCAGAACAAGTCATTTACATAACTTACGTGATTCTCACTCTACTATGCGTGTGTGGCATGTGGTGAATGCAAGCCCTCCTCTGTTTTCCCTCCTGCTACGGCAGAAGCCCATGTGAGTGCACAATCGAATCTCGTGATATCATTTATGTTCTCCTTGGTTTGCTCAACTCGGCTCCCATCAATAATAGATGAAGTGAAACTGCATTTACCTTGTTTGCTTACCACATTTTGGAGGGGTGAATGACTCCATCCCATATTCTCATGGTTCCCAATCTTGTGGTGGGGTGACGCCCCCAGAGGCCTAGACCCCTTCCTTGTGTGCTAAGCTTATTTTCCTAAATATTAGATTTAGGGGTCCAATATTGATTTTTTTATTTGGGTTTTGAGAATCAACTTCAAATGCTGCTCCAATCACAAAATAATTTTTTTCGACTTCACCCAAATCCACCTAAACCATTTATTCATCTTCATCGAAACTCCAGTGTGTCCGTGTCTGTCTCTCTTTACCCAAATTCACTAACCTCCTCTTTTCCTCTCTTTCATCTCTCTCTCTCTCTCACAAACCCCACCTCCAAAAGCCCTTTTTTATAAAACCCACAATTTCTAATAGGTTTTGGGAGGTGGGTTGAGAGAGAGAGAGAGAGAGGAGAGGAGAGTAGGAAAGAGAGGAAGAGAGAAGGTAAGTGGGTTTGGGTGAAATCCAATATATATAAATATATATATATATATATACACATATATTGTGTGAAGTCGATTTTTGAGAAATTGACTTCACACAATTTTTTTTTCCTTTTTTACTATTTTCGAGTAGCTTTTAAGTAGCTTTCAGGCATCATGAAATCGACTTCACACCAATTTTTTTTTTTAATTATTATTATTATTTTGTACCATTTTCGGGTAACTTTTGAGCAGTATTCGAGCAGTATTTGAAATCAATTTTTTGGAAATAGACTAAAATCAACTTCACTACTTTTGACCCAAATAAAAATATAATTTTGATCCCTAAATATAATATTTAGGAAAATAACTCGTGTCCTATTTGATTAAAATTATTTGTTTCTATTTTTTTACAATATTTTTTATTTAAAAAAAAAATCTTGGAATGCTGGTCTGTTTCATAAAATATTTAAAAACTAAATTACATAGAAATTTTGTTGGCAAACCTTTAATAGAGTTCAAGCGAAGAATTGGTGTGTTCACTTCATTATTAGTAATATATATATATATATATATATTTATATAATAAAACCAATACTGAGGACAGTGAAGAAGGTACTAAAAGCTTTAATTATTCTTCGGTCTTTGTGGTGTGGCAGTGGCAAAAGCAGATGCTGTATCCTAGCTTCTGCATTATTTGCATTGTAATAATAATTGGCCATGACTGACTGTGATATGATATGAGCAGAGAGAAAGATTCTCAGGCTGGCAGGAAAATGAGCAAAAATATTTCTGTGGCACTGGAAGTAGAACGTAGAGCGGGATAGATGAAATCTCTTTTTCTGACAAACCGGAGATACCCAAGTCCCTGTGTGTGTCTTCATTCTCTTCGAGTTCTTGTTCGGTATCTTCCCTCTAAATTGGTTTAGGTGACTTGGAAATGCCCAAACAATGAAGGTAGCAAAGCATTTCTGCGTTTTGACATCGGAGAGGGGCTTTCTATCTCGAGTTCTTGTTCGAGACCTCGGGTGTCAAATGTGTTTCTCAGACTCACCCACCTTTGTCTCGACCACAGGGCCTGATTGGCATGGAATCAGCTCAATCAAACTCTTGGGCCGGGCCATAAACTTAAAGCAAAACGATTTCAAGGGTTGGAATCAGATCCTTCAAGGTTGCAACCCTTAAAAGAAAAGTGCACAATAGTCTGTTTTAGGTATAAAAATGACATAAATGCCGTTGAAACTAGCAAGCAAGTGAGCAGTTTCAAGGGCATTTCAAGATAGCTGCTGCAATTATTTATTTATTTATTTATTTATTTTTTAATAATTATCTAAAACCTGAACTAGCCTGGAGTCTGAAGCTTAACCACCCAAAAACCACCCCAAACTGGAATTTGAATTGCCAGTTCAATAATTGTTAACCTCTCTTGAAGGCCTTGAACCGGGGACTTTGGTGAGGATTGACTCTCCTCATGTATACATCTATGTTTCACCTCTGGATCTGGAATATGTGGTTTGCCCAGATACTCAAGGGCGCAAGAACCCCTTTTGCAAGAGAAAGGTGTAAAATGGGGCAAGGATAAGTGATCTTCAAGTTTATTCTCTCTGAAGGAACACCTCAAATTCCTCCTTCCTGTGCAAGTACAGTAAATGCCATCTATTTTGTTTTAAATCGACTAACCCTAACAATTACCAATAGGATTCAGCTAGGCTGGGCTAGAAAATGCATAGATGTTGCATTTCATGTATAAAAAAGCCAACCTCTTTCTGTTCCGGCAATTTCATCATGCTTATATACTCAAAAGATGCTGTCTTTTTGTCTTGGTCTTTCTTCTCATCGTGGTCACAATGGTGGGGGGTGTTTGCACTTCTTATCATCTTTGGATAAAGGCTACAGAAGCCTGTATTCACTCTCGAGACAGTCGGCATAGAGGCATATGAGTTTGACATTTTGTCAGGATCTTCATTATATGTTTGATCTGTTTTTTCTCTTACTCTATTAGCTCAGAATCCGAACTAGGTCAAATTAACATGTGGTCCCTCGCAACTTCACATTTTCTACCAAGGAATTCAAATTGGAGTAATTAGAGCTCCCATGTTTGATCAGCCTGCTCACAGCAGCAACGTTAGTATGTGTCTTGTCGTGTGAATTTTATCCCTATTATAGCAGGAAGGAAAACCATCATTCAGATGAAAAAACTAGGTGATACTAGAGCTCCTTTGCATCTGCTTAGAATCATTACCCTAAAAATCAAGGCTTTGTCATAGAATATGTCCCTTACCGTGTGCTTAGCATACGACTTCATTTTGTATTGGTGGCCTTGGACTGCGACTTGAGTGCTGATTATAGGTCCCTAACCCTAATATTCAACAGCATAATTCACACCATCATCACCAAGATTTTATTACTAGATCATCCAGTAAGTGCGTCAAGTCTCGTGCCTTTCTCTCAACTCTCATACCACCTTCTCCAACAAGTGTTCCTTCTCTCTTTACATTTGAGAAACAAAGCAAGCCACTGTAGCCAGCATGATAGAGAGTTTTTGTTATAAATATTAAATCGACTAATCAATTTATCTCAGTTTTATCTTGATTCTTCTCTTTCGAGATGGCTATGGGCAGTTGATGTTTATTCCAAGATTTTCACGAAGGCCTTGTAGATCGCTATCACTTACAAGTACTAGATGTTGCTTGCCTGTCTCCTTCCCAAACAACAGATTCTTGGAGGATAACTTTAGTCTCCTAGAGTGCACTCATGAATTGGGTACCCTACAAACTAGGCATATCACATTTAGAGATACATGCGGCAAGTGGGGAAATTGAGTGAAATACAACTATCTAAATTTTTAACCTTTTTTAAGAGCAGTGGATAAAAATTGTTTTCCCTCCTCGTTAGTGAAGTTAAAGGTTACCCTACTTGGGAGTAGGGCCAAAGGAGGGAAAATGACAAAAAAATAATAATAATGTAAAATATAAAAATTTTATATTTTTCTGTCTTTTTTGAAAAATTTTCTTTCTCACCCATCTTTTTCGCTCTCTAATAAAAGGGGAATAGATAAAGATTTTTGCCGAAAAATTTGTCACATGTGAAAGTCTTCATTCTGCCCCACAAGCTGGAGTGAGTTTATCCCCAAATTGTTCCTTTGGCCAGTTCCAGCCAAATTAACCAAAATCAACCGATGGCTGTTCTTCACACGTTTTTGCAAGTCAAACAAAAATAATTGGTCAATTGCTTGTTAAAGTAATACAGTTGAATAATGATGGTTACAGTAATATAATCTGATCTGAAGCAAGTTGAAAGGACAATAAATTAAACATGCATTTGTTTATGTCACTGACTTCAAACACTGACGTGAGATCAAAGGTTCTCTCATGCCATCTGTGAGAGCAAAAGACCAAACAAGGTTATAACCCAATTTGATTTATTTATCATGCGCCCAGTGTCAACTGCAGCAACATACGTAGCCCCATCCCAGTTACTGCCATATTGAATTCCGGCTTCAGGCTTCAGAGCTGCTGCTGCTCCAGCGGAATCAAGAACCTGCTTTCAAATATCTCGCTCAGATTCACTACTGCTAAAATTAGCAGTGTCCATTAAATGCAATCTCTCTAGGCCTAATGAAACGACAAAATCAAGCTTTGTTGCAAGTTAGTCGCTTAGCACTCCTCTAAGTGCAAATTTCACCCATGTATGCTATTTTGCTAACCAAAACTACAGCAGTTTTTTTAAGCTAAGAAAAAAAATAGTGGCGGGACTGCATGTTAGGTTCTTCTCAAGTCAACTTCAATTTTCTGTTGTGTTGGTGCAAGTTAGGCAACCAAACTGCTTGTTGCCAGGAAACCATCCAAAAAATTCAACTCCATGATTACTCATGCATACAGATTGGTATTATTTCTAATCACGTGAGAATAACGAGTCAAGATTGTGAATGACAATGACACTAGTGCCATATTATGGACATTGATCCCACTCAACATACATGACGCTCAGTGACCTTAAAAAAGTCCATCAATAAATATCTATTCTGCATCACATGGTCACTGCTTCGATCTAGACTAGCTCGTTCATTGACCATGTCTCTAATTACGATGCCAAGCAAATGAGACAATCGAGTCAATCATATGATAAATGAGGCTCACAGATACATAGAAGGAACATGGAAAGAAAATGCTTCAGCTTCCTCATCTCTAGCTTAATCCTATGCCTAGTCTTCACTCCTAGTTTCTGCCTGAATGATTCCAAGCAAAAGGAAAAGCGTGCTGTCTTCTTCCTGTTCGGTGACTCTTTGTTAGATGCAGGTAACAACAATTACATTAACACCACAACTTTGGACCAAGCAAACTTTTGGCCTTATGGAGAAACTTACTTTAAGGTCCCCACAGGAAGGTTTTGCGATGGCCGTCTCTTGTCAGATTTCATTGGTAGGATTTCAGAAGCTTCTGTTATTGATTTCCCATTTTGTCGCAAGTGAACCAACGGTCACACATCTAGGATATGATCCTCTTACTTTTGTGTTTTGTGCAGCTGAATATGCAAACCTGCCATTGATTCCCCCTGTTCTACAACCAGGCAAAAGCAACTTTTACTATGGAGCAAACTTTGCATCTGCTGGAGCTGGTGCCTTGGTTGAAACATTCCAAGGGGCGGTATGCGATCTTGAAATTTCTGCTTCTTATAGCTGCATACTTTTTGCATGTGCATTCTGCATTATTGAGATCAATAGGGTCAAATTGTTCATTTGGCTCATACCTCGTAATAGTGAGAAGCTTGTGGGAAAATGTAGATGAATATGAGATTGGTATCTATTTTTGTGATTATAGACATGAGTCCAATCTGAATAGAATATTTGAGAATAATACAACGCCAGTTCAAGCATCTTTCAGATAAATCTATTATTGAGCTTCAACAGTATGTTAGCTATCATAAGCTGACACTTGGATATCCATCTGTTCAAGACTCGTCTCATATTAATCACCTGCTGCATTAGCTTACGGTTACACGTTATTGGAGAAGGAAATCAATCTTGAGTTGCTCGCCACTAGAACTGCACATTTTGTTTGGCAACATCAAGTTGTTGGACCCAGGCATCCTATTCAAATAAATTCTTGTTCCAGGTGATCAATCTCAAAACACAGCTCAAGTACTTCATGAAAATCAAGGCTCGGCTGAGACACTATCTAGGCTATATTAAGGCTGAGACAACATTAGCAAAAGGTGTCTACTTGTTCAGTATTGGAACGAATGACTACATGAACCCTTTTCTGACCAACTCATCTGTTTTAGACCACTACTCCAAATCTCAGTATGTGGGAATGGTGATTGGAAACTTGTCGACAGCTCTGATGGTATGACTTCTTTTTTCTAGTTAAGTTGCTGTGATCTTCTGCCATACCACCACTGATCTCTCGTACAGGTCCATCCCCTATATAATTTTTGAGATGACGAATAAAAGCCAAAAACTGCTTGTAATATGTGGCAGGAAATATACAAAAGCGGAGGTAGAAAATTTGGATTCCTCAACTTGGGCGACTTGGGTTGTCTTCCAGGCCTCAGAATTCTCATCCCAGAAAACAAGAGTGGCTGCTTGGAAGAAGTTACAATGCTAGCAAAACTACATAATAAAGCTCTCGCCAAACTTCTGCTAACTCTAGAAAGCCATTTAGTTGGATTCAAGTATTCATACTACAACTTCAATGATGATCTTAGAGACAGAACAATTCGACCTTCCAGATATGGTATAAACTACTTGACACAGATTTTCATTATTTTCTTTTTTTTTGGCTTTTACGTTCAATTTTTTCACAACCGGGAATTTATGAAGGTTTCAGAGAAGGCAAAGCAGCATGCTGTGGGACAGGGAAGTATAGAGGTGTCTTCAGCTGTGGAGGAAGAAGATTAGTCCAAGAGTTTCAGTTGTGCGAGCACCCAAAGCAATATGTATTCTGGGATTCTTATCATCTCACTGAGACAGCTAACGAACAATTAGCAGATCAAATGTGGAAAGGCAGTAGATACATTGTCGGGCCTTACAACCTCAAGCAATTATTTCAAGATCTCTGAGAAAGATTAACAACAAATATACAATTAAACAACTGATTCCCATGATTGTTTTGTAGTCAGGACTCTTACCTTAGTCCTGCTGCTGATTTCGGCTCTATTTATGACCTCGCATATTTAACTTTTAAGTTCTGGGACAATTCTGAAATTGGGACAAATTTTAATGCTAATTTACCCATCTTTCATACATTAAAGCCTTTCACTTCCTTTCACTTTTAACTTCTTAAATGTTGAAAATCCGGTATGGTATCAGCACTTGAAGGGAGCATACATAATTAAGAAAGAAAGAGAAAAACAAGTGATTATGCAAGCATAGTTAAAACTGCACTGGCGGTTCAGATTATGAAAAAATGGGTCTATCGTTATTATCCTCTATAATTGTACTCATATGATTGACATATGCAGTTTTTGTTACCTTTATTCTTGTGGTTAATAAAATTCAGACCTGACAAAAGCTCTTGACACCTATCCCACACCAAAAACAGGATATCACAGGATCCGCAGTATGCAACATGACAAAGAAGTGAAAGTGATCCCAAAGGGTCAACGGCTGAGAAGGCACCCAATGAGTTTCAGTATAATGAGTATGACCAACATAGACACAGCTGCATCCTCGAAGTATCTGTGCAACATAGATTTTGTTAGAGTGACCCTAGTATTCTGGGAAGTTAGCAAAGATTATGAAACATTAGGAACAGCAACGGGTATGGGTGGTTTGATGGCGTTCATGCTACTGAGATGGCTAAACTGCAGCTAGCAAGCCTATTGTGCAATGGGATACCTAATGGTACAACACCTTACCAACTTGAAGCAATTTTATCAACATTTGTAGTGGACCTATAGCTTTTGTGCTTGCTACAGGTGACCGTTTATAAACCACAATTGATCTAATTCTTATCTAAGTCAGGCTAAATGACAGGGCAAATCAAATTTCACAATTGATCTGGAAAAAATTACCCAAGCTCGATTAAATGGTGAGTTGGTGCCTATTAGGATACAGTTGCTTTAAAATTTTACTAACTTATGAAGTCAATATTTTTATCATCTAATTCATATATAGAGTCATATTATTCACGAGGATACCATGTCAAAGTCTAAAAGATTAATATAAAAGCATCTGCGTTGTTTAGAGTATTTTGCATTTTAATGGAGGCTTAAGAGATTACAGGCGAGGGGTTAAAAGGTACAACATAAAAAGTGAAAGTGTAAAGGGGGAACGTGAAAGTAATACTTAAAGAGGTATAACATGATGTTATTCTCGTTGTAGCTCCAAGGTTCGTGAGTTACTATACGAATACCGCAGACAAATCCTCGTTTTATGGTATAATGTCGACATGAAGCTACACAACGCCAGCTTACCGCGTTGCCGTTCTCTAGGTCTCTTTCTCAGACAAAAGGAATCCTAGCCGAACTTTGCTAGCTACACTTTAGTAAATGAGTCCGCGGAAACAAAGATACACAGGGGAGAGAGAGAGAGAGAGAGAGAGAGAGAGAGAGAGAGAGAGAGAGAGAGACCAATTGTCTACATCGAGGAAAAAAAAGATTGACCCCTTGTTTGCAAGGTGTGTACAAGAAAGCAAAAGTAAACACTTTGGGGTTGTGGAGGAGGGCATTCGTTATGTACACACCACTCTTTTCCTCCGTGTTGTGAATGTGATCAAAATCAAAATAAATCACTGACTACACTGGCAATTTTCACACCGGAATGGAGGAGGGCATTCGTTATGTACACACCACCCTTTCCTCCGTATTGTGAATGTGGTCAAAATCAAAATAAATCATTGACAACACAAGCAATTTTCACACCGGACTCAACTGCGGCCATGTCGGCGCCCGCTCACCTTATTGGATGGGTGCCCCTCCCTCTGGTCCTCTAATAACTATGCTGTTTCTCCTTTAAATCAGGGTCGGTACATGACAGAAGCTCGTGGGCAATTGTTTTCGGGAGTCGTTGTCAATAAGTGGTAGAAATAAACCTGGGCTTGAAAGATTCTTAGGAGGTGGACCAGCCAGAGTCCCACAATATGGACAAGTACTTGCCGTTATAAAAGCGAGAAAAGAGAGCCTCACTTGATAATAAAACAAAGAAGACGCAAGCAACAGAGAGTGAAACAGAGAAAAGTCACATGAAGCATCTAAGCCTCCTCTTCACCATCTTGGTGATCTTTTCTTCAACTCTTGTTAGCCCAACCAGCTGCACCAAAAGTAATGGTGTCGGCTTGTTTGTATTTGGAGACTCATTGTTTGATCCGGGGAACAATAACTACCTCAATGGCAGCATCAAAGGCCCTTCAAACAACTGGCCTTATGGTGAATCCTATTTCAAGAATCCCACTGGCAGGCTTAGCGATGGCCGTCTTGTTCCTGATTTTATTGGTCTGTTCCATTCCCCATCTTTATGGTTTTTCCTCTTTTACCATGATCATGCATGTTTCTTTCTCTGAAATTTTTCACTAAATGAGTGCAGCTGAGTTCATGAACTTGCCAATTTGTACGCCATATCTGAAACCCGGTGCACATCAATTTACTGATGGAGCCAACTTTGCATCTGCTGGAGCTGGTGTTCTTACTCAAACTCATCCTGGCACGGTCCGCATTTTCCTATAATCCCCTCAACCTAATGTACAACTTAATATAATCTTAAGGGGATCCTAATATTTCATCCTTGGACTCGCGCAGAGTTTTGACCTTAAAAGTCTAACTGACCTTGCGGATTGCATACCATAAATAAGACATGGGTTACCTTACCTGTCTTCTGGTTCTTCTCTTTTAATCTTCACAGCCATAGCTGCTGTAGATAGGAAAGTTCTCTCTGATTCTTTTAAATTTCAGATCAATTTGTGGTTGCAATTGAGCTATTTCAAGAAGGTAGAGAAGACATTGAGGCAAAAGGTAGGAGCTACGGAAACCAAGAAGTTTCTTGGGAGAGCTATTTACTTATTTAGTATCGGAGGCAATGACTACTTCCAATTCTACTCGGATTACCCCAACTCCACCCAATTCCACAAGAGACAATTCATCGCCACGGTGATTGGAAACTTCACGGCGGTGCTCAAAGTAATTAAACAAAAACCCTTCCCCCTTCGATCTCTAATGCTTTTGAAATATTCTCACAACTGATTTTTTTTTCCCCTTTTATGCAGGAAATACATGGAATGGGAGGAAGAAAATTCGGATTTCAAAATGCAGGGCCATTAGGTTGTGTACCGAGCATGCTAGCAAAGAACGTGAACTCGAGTGGTGGCTGCATAGATGAAGCCTCATCACTGGCAAGGCTACACAACAGAGAATTATCAGTTGTGCTTAAGAAATTAAAGACCAAGTTACCCGGATTCAGATACTCAATTTTCGACTACTACAACTCAATACTAGAAAGAGTTAATAACCCTTCGAAACATGGTAGGACAGGACACCAATTCTTAATAAAATGTTTTGACATAAGCTTAGTTTGAGCTATATGATTGAGATAAAGTTTATTTCTTCAACCATGATGTGAAGGTTTGAAGGAGGGGAAATCTGCATGCTGTGGAAGCGGGGCATACAGGGCAGGATTCAACTGAGGGCAGGGAACACTAGGCAAAGATTATCAACTATGTAGCAATCCAAACGAGTATGTCTGGTTTGATGCTGCTCATACCACACAGAGTGCTAATCTGCAGCTTGCCACCCTATTGTGGAACGGATCGCCTGAGGTCACAGCTTCTTACAACTTGAAGCAATTTTATCAACATTTCGAGTGATATCTCAAAGGCCTAATGGAGTTTACCCACCTATGCGACTGTATGAAGTTGCAGGTCCCGTTGGAAATGTCACGTCTCTATTGCTAGCTGGGCTCTACTCTCTGTGACCTCTATTTGTGTGTAATAACTAATACATTATTATATTAATCATGTCTTAGATTTTCAACATTTATCTAACTATTTGAAATTTTTGTTTCATTCTTATTGCTGAACAGAAAATTAATAATTCTTTAATCAAAATATACATTCGACAAAAAGTAAAATAGTACGCGATTAGCAACACTAGGGAAAATGTTTTAGGTTAAAACTGTCATGAGAAGTTTTGAGCTAATGGTATTGGTAAGAATTAAAATGTCCCCCCCCCCCCCCTCCCAAAAAAAAAACCCAAAAAAAAAAAAAGTTACTCTCTCTCAGACAAGACTCCTACTTTAGCTTTGCAAGATACCCTTTAACACTTAGTTTGGACCGGAGAAAAGAAGGAAAAATGAATGATTTTAATAGAAAATTATTCTTTTTTTTTTCTTTGAGAGTTTTAGAAAGAGAGAAATAAGAAGAATTTTAATAATAAATTTTTTTTTTCCAAAAATGGAAAGAAAAGGAGATAAAAGAAAGGAAAAAAAAATTATCTCACTAATATACCAAATTTATTCTTAAAAAGATGATAGAAAAATTTTGAATTCTAAATAAGTTTCATATCATTTTCTTTCCTTCCTAAAATTTCCAAATAGAGTGAAAAGAAAATCTCATCATCTTTTTTTTTTTTTTTTTTCTTTCTTTTCTTTTCTTTTCTTTTTTGTTTTCTTTTTTAAACTCCCAAATTAAGGGTAAAGGAGTAAAAAAAAAAATAAAATAAAATAAAAAAGGAAAGGCCCCCGGCTCCAAGATTCCTCGACAATGGAGCTCATGGACAAAGGACGAAAAAAGCAACAAAAAAAAAAAAAAAAAGAAAAGAAAAAAGGAGGACAGATTTTGCCAGGTGAGGAGGTAGTGCGGTCATTTGCGCTTCCACTCTCAAGAAAAAGAGATTATTTTGTTCAATAATTCCTGGTCACAACAATATAATTACAAAAAAAAAAATTATAAATAAAATTATAAAATGTATGATTACTTGGACCGGCAATTGGGTCGGAGTAATAGGCTCGGTCCATTTTAAAGGACTGAACCTAAACTCAGATAGACTCGGTCTATTTAAAATTAAATATTTAATTTTTTTTGGCTTTACAAATTACGTCTCTCACTCACTCTCCCCTCTCTCTCTCACGTCGTCCGAACCCTTCTCTTCTCTCTACCTTCTCCTCTCTCTAAATACTCTCTCTCTCTCTCACTCACTTACTCCTCTCTCTCACTCCTCACATGTCCGACCCTTCTTCCCTCTCTCCTATACTCCTCTCTCTCTCTCTCGCTCACCCCTCTCTCCTCTCTCCTCTCCATCTCACGATGAGGAAGAAATTAGCGGCTATGGGGTGTAATTATGATGATCAGACACCAAATCTGACTTCGACAACACCTGAGCATCCTTCTTCAACGGCACTTAAGTATTATTCTCCTCTCTTTCCTCTCTTCCTCTCACTTTTTTCTGAGCATCCTTCTCTGACGAGGAAGAAATTCCCTCTTCAACCACTCTCTCTCTCTCTCTTTCTCTTCCACGATTTATCTCCTTTGGTATAGTCTCCAATCATTGTGTTCTTTAATCTTTAGGGCTTATTTCTCGATTGTTGTTTCTATTTGTGGGATTTTATTTGAGGTTTCTTGATATCAGTTTCTTAAATCAATTATATGGTGGTTGTTGATATATTGTTTACTAGGGTTTGGGTTTTCTCTTGTTTGTGGTTGTTTTCTCTCTCTCGTTGGAGTTGGAGAAGGATTGACACAGAGAACCCTAGGTTGGGAATGAAATCTGCGACTAAGGTTTGTGAGAGCTCTTCTCTCTCTCTCTCTCTCTCTCTCTCTCGAGTTTTTTTGAGTTAATCGGGTTTGAACCTGATCTGAAATGGGCCGAAAACCTTTTTAATTTTTCGGGTCGAATTTGGATTCAAGTCCATAAAATTTTAAACGGGCTAAACCTGAGCTTTGCAAGGTCTGACTTATTAAACCCAATTGCCAGGCCTAGTGATTACTAGTTAATTTATAGTGATTAGAATTTAAAAATAAGTTTCACGAAATAAATTTTCCAAAAAATAGGGTTCGATTCTCATGGCTCAAGAATGATGCCAGTTGCACAGCATATTCCAAAGCCTATGGAGTAAAAAAAAATGGGGAGAATAAAGTTAAATAAGACCTTTCTTTTTTAATTTTTTTTTTTAATTTTAATATCGGTATTTAAAAATCTGATTATTCTGAATCGAATAATTTAGAAGCCTAATTAAGGGTCTAACTCTCATGATACCTCTTTTTTCATTTTTAAAACTCAAATTCAAAATATTGATCAAAGGAATTTAATATTCTATCACTAAATTCAAAATTTTAATCCTGTCAATAACCATTACCGCAAAGGTGGCACCAATGACTAGTCATACAATTGGCCTTATGGTGAATCCTACCTCAAGCATCCCACCGGAAGGCTTAACATGGGATAGCATATGGGGTAGTGCTATCTATATTATGGGATAACTTTTTTTCATTTGGATTTTCAAATTCTTAATCATTCATATTTCTATTAATATGGGTCTCACATAGGGGTTGGGTCCGATCCGAACAAAACCCGTGACTCGCCTGAACCTGAAGTATTCGGGTCAGGTTAATTCGGATTTTTTGTTATATCGAGTCGGTAATTAAAAAACCCAAATTAACGTGACCCATTCGAATCAACCCGAATATATTTGTAAATATATTATAATCATGAGGATAAAAGTAAAATTAGAGTAAAAAAAATATTTTGCAAGGACTATATTTTCATTTCTTTTTTGATTTGTATATAGAGTTCTCTTAAAAAAAAATTTAATTCTTTTTTTTTTTGAATACTATAAATATAAGACTTTTTGGAAAAAAAAATTCTTTGACTTCTACATTGCCAAAAAAAATCTACCTATTATGTTTACTAAAAAAATAATATTTAGATATTATTTTAAATTTTTGGGTAAAAAAAAGAATTTTCGGGTTTGGGTACCCATCCGAATTTAAGTAATTTGCTCAGGTTTTGGTTCGGGTCGAAAAAATATAACACGAATATCTCGGGTCGGGTCAAAATAGTGTATTCGGATTCGGGTACCCGACCCAAACACAAACCTAGTCTTACATTGTTAAGAAACACATTCGCTTTCGGCAATCATTTCATCAATTACGTTATCCTAATAAAAAATCAGAATATTTCTTAAAATATACATACGTCATCCTTCCAAAAAAGAATGACCTAATTTAAGAAATTCTAGACATTGTGTTTTCATAATCTCCAAAGGATCCGATAGCGCATGAGTTGAATCTATCAAAATTTAATCGAATCTCATCATATATTCTAAATTTCTTAATACTTTAACTTTCTTTCTGAGAACTCTGATATTCTATCAAAATATCATAATTACTCTAGAAAACGGATTCAATATTAGATCAAACACTAAGTCAACCATAATATTATAATAAATTTTAAAATTATTTATTTCAAATAATATGCTCAATTTTCAAACATTTATTTTGAAAAAACAAAATTTTTATACATAAAAGAAGAGCATAAAATCAAAATGAGTATAAACAATTTATACTTAAATAGCCAAAAATTAATAAAATGATTGTCTAGACCAATAAAAAATTTTCAGAATTTTCTTAACTGAAAAACGATTTTTCTATAATTTTCTAACAATTTATTGATTATAAATTAATAAATAATAATTTTTCAATTCTGAAAAAATAAATTATAATTCATAGAAAAAAAAAATGATTTTTCAAACTCATATAAATTTTTTTAAAATTTTCTAGACTAAAATAAATATTTTTTTGTAATTTTTTAAGAGTTTATTGATTTAATAATCAATAAAAATTATTTTTCATCTCGAAAAAATAAATTTAAAATCATAAAAAATCAAAACAAATAAAATATTTGTCTCAGTAAAAATTCTGATAGAAAATAGTGCTTCACACGCCTTCACATGCTATGAGAGACGACATTGCAAAAAATAAAAGAAAACAGTCATGCTCATGCGCCGTCGGATTACGAAATTTTGGCTACCCCTCATTTTCAATGTTTTTGAGTTTAATGGTGGTCTCAGATTTTAAATCGAAAATCTCTAGTGCGATGTTTGGCCTTCACGCACCCTTGCCAAGATTGAGATAAGCATTCATGTACTGTTCATCGTCTTTATTTTTTTCGTATTTGACTCAAATTTTGAATGGTCATATCTCTTTTAATTCTTAACCATTTTTTGTGATCTTTATATGATTGAAAAATATTTTTCGAGAGGAATCTAACTATATAAATTTCATGACATGAAATATAGTATCCTAAAAATTACAAGTACATTAAGTTTTGGGTAGGGTTTATAATATCTTTTAATGTACTTAGTCGTTGTATGTGAAATTTTACAGATCAGATCTACATATCATAAGCATATTATGATATAAAATTGAGAGTATTTCGATAAGTCAATTTCAAATTGCCATTAATAAATCTTGAAAATTATTTTAGACATTTTTTATTTTCAATACCTAACAAAAAGACAGGAAACATCCTAAATGGCTCTGACATGAATAAAGATTTAAGTACAAACTAATAAAAATAATTCGCAAAAAGAAATTTTCAAATTGAAATTGAGTTAGAATCAGTTATTTTTTTCTAATGATGGGTATATAAAATTAAGAAAGTATCACAAATTCAGAACACTTACTAATATTTATAATTCAAATATCTCTATAAACGAATTGATCAAATCGTCAAAACCCTCTTTGTGTATTTTGGAATGTAATAAAATTCTCTGTTCTTCTCTCAAGAGATGCATTTTTTTCATGCTCTTGACATTAAATGCCTCTTTTTTTTGTCATCATTTCACACTCCCGTGCGATAGCCAAAAAACAATGGGAGTTCGTGTTCGGACCCGCACCCCCATCTTTCCAACACAGCCCCGCCCTCCGGTCCTCTAATAACTATGTTGTTTCTCCTTTAAATCAGGGTCGGTACATGACAAGCTCGTGGGCAATTGTTTTAGGGAGTCGTTGTCAACAAGTAGTAGAAATAATCCTGGGCTTGAAAGATTCTTAGAAGGTGGACCAGCCAGAGTCCCACAATATGGACAAGTACTTGCCATTATAAAAGCGAGAAAAGAGAGCTTCACTTGATGATAAACCAAAGAAGACGCAAGCCACAGAGTGTGAATCAGAGAAAAGAGTCACATGAAGCATCAAAGCCTCCTCTTCACCGTCTTGGTGATCTTTTCTTCAACTCTTGTTAGCCCCACTAGCTGCACCAAAAATAATGGTGTCGGCTTGTTTGTATTTGGAGACTCATTGTTTGATCCGGGCAACAACAACTACCTCAATGGCAGAATCAAAGGCCCTTCAAACAACTGGCCTTATGGTGAATCCTACTTCAAGAATCCCACTGGCAGGTTTTGCGATGGCCGTCTTGTTCCTGATTTTATTGGTATGATCCATTCCCCATCTTCATAGTTTTTCCCCGTTTTACCATGATCGTGCATGTTTCTTTCTCTGAATTTTTTCACTAAATGAGTGCAGCTGAGTTCATGAACTTGCCAATTTGTACGCCATACCTGAAACCCGGTGCACATCAGTTTACTGATGGAGCCAACTTTGCAACAGCTGGAGCTGGTGCTCTTGTTCAAACTCATCCTGGCACGGTCCGCATTTTCCAATAATCCCCTCAACCTAATATACAACATAATATAATCTTAAAATGATCCTAAGATTTCATCCTTTGGACTCGCGTAAAGTTTTGACCTTGAAGTCTAACTGACCTTGCAGATTGCATACAGTAAATAAGACATGGGTTACCTTACCTGTCTTCTGGTTCTTCATTTTTAATCTTCGCAGCCGTAGCTGCAGTAGATAGAGAAGTTCTCTCTGATTCTTGTAAATTTCAGATCAATTTGTGGTTGCAATTGAGCTATTTCAAGAAGGTAGAGAAGACATTGAGGCAAAAGATTGGAGCTACGGAAACCAAGAAGTTTCTTGGGAGAGCTATTTACTTATTTAGTATCGGAGGCAATGACTACTTCCAATTCTACTCGGATTACCCCAACTCCACCCAATTCCACAAGAGACAATTCATCGCCACGGTGATTGGAAACTTCACGGCAGTGCTCAAAGTAATTAAACAAAAATCCTTCCCCCTTCGATCTCTAATGCTTTTGAAATATTCTCACAACTGATTTTTTTCCCCTTTTATGCAGGAAATACATGGAATGGGAGGAAGAAAATTCGGATTTCAAAATGCAGGGCCATTAGGTTGTGTACCGAGCATGCTAGCAAAGAACGTGAACTCGAGTGGTGGCTGCATAGATGAAGCCTCATCACTGGCAAGGCTACACAACAGAGAATTATCAGTTGTCCTTGGGAAATTAAAGACCAAGTTACCCGGATTCAGATATTCCATTTTCGACTACTACAACTCCATACTAGAAAGAGTTAATAACCCTTCAAAGCATGGTAGGACAGACACCAATTCCTAATAAAATGTTTTGACATAAGCTTAGTTTGAGCCATATGATTAAGATAAAATTAATTTCTTCAACCATGATGTGAAGGTTTGAAGGAGGGGAAATCTGCATGCTGTGGAAGCGGAGCATACAGGGCAAGATTCAACTGCGGGCGGGGAACACCAAGCAAAGATTATCAACTATGTAGCAACCCAAACGAGTATGTCTGGTTTGATGCTGCTCATACCACACAGAGTGCTAATCTGCAGCTTGCCACCCTATTGTGGAACGGATCGCCTGAGGTCACAGCTCCCTACAACTTGAAGCAATTTTATCAACATTTCGAGTGATATCTCATAGGCCTAATGGAGTTTACCCACCTGTGCGACTGTATGAAGTTGCAGGTCCTGTTGGAAATGTCACGTATCTATTGCTAGCTAGCTTCTATTCTCTGTGACCTCCATTTGTGTGTAATAGCTAATACATTATTATATTAATCATGTCTTAGATTTTCAACATTTGTCAACAAATAGTATAATAGTACGCAATTAGCAGCACTTGCGAAAATGTTTAAGGTTTAAACTGTCATGAGAAGTTTTGAGCTAATGGTCCTGGTAAGAATTTAAATGTCAATCCCCCCCCCCCGGGCCCCCCGGGGGGAGGGGGGGTGCAAAAGGTCAATATCTAGCTCAACCGCGGCATGGCCAACTTACCACATTGCCTGCTTTGAGTTGCTTCCTCTCAGACAAGACTCCTACTTTAGCTTTGCCAGATACCCTTAAAGCAAAACAAAAAACAAAAACCAAAAAACAAAAAACGAAAAACAAAAAACAGATGATATCACGTTAGGAGGTTGTGTGGTCAATTGCCTTTTGCACTCTCAAGATCAAGAGATTATTTTGTTCAATAATTCCTAGTCACAACAACATAATTACAAAAAAGTAAATTTTTAAATAAAATTATAAAGTATGTGATTACTAGTTAATTTATAATGATTAGAATTTTAAAATAAGTTTCACGAAATAAATTTTCCAAAAAATAGGGTCCGATTCAAGAATGATGCCAGTTGCACCGCATATCCCAATGCCTATGGAGTCAAGAGGGTGAGAATAAAGTTAAATAAAACCTTTCTTTTTGAACCTTCATTTTTTACTATCAAAACATTTTTCAATGGATTAATATCCTGAGAGTCCGGGACCACTGAACCTATAATCGAGAAGCCCCCAAATAACAAAACTCACAACCATCCTTTGGATGGTCTCGGTTTGGCACTGCCAAACGATCATCCTAAAGGAATCGATCTGTCGAAGGGTCCTAGTCATCTTGCCTACCGAACGAAATTTGTAAATGAGATTTATCTCCCCGGACAGACACTTAGCCCTTAGTCTTTCGAACGGACGGGCAAGCTCTGAAGAGTCCATGATAATCGACAATTGGTCAGAAACCAATGATCTAAGAAGGAATTAGAATGTCTCCATACCATTGGTTTCTCACTTAGAAATGATTCTCTTGAAATCTTACCGATAAGGAAATAATCCTTTGAATTTTGTAACTTTCTATATGATAAAGATCACGAACGTTTCGGAATATTTAAGTCTGAGATTTCCAGACTTCTCCACAAGGAAAGTAGAGTTGCAATGTCCTGAAAGCACACGACTCCATCAAGATATAAAACATCTTCAAACCTCCTAAGTTAGGTATGCTCTTTTGGCCTCACACTTTCGACACACTGATCACAGGGAATCTCTGCCTCTCTAAAGCACTTAATCTGTTCATTACATTCGAAAATCACTCTTTATGACTTGAGCGTCAGATCCTTTCCTGCTGGAGCACCCTCTGATAGTTTTTGCAGATCTCGCATTCTGTCGACAGCAACTGTTCGAGTCATCAATGAGTCGATATCTGTGAAACCATAACCCATCTCAATAGATTGACGCCGTCTGTGGGAAACAGACTGATTTTTCAAAAATTTATGTCGACATCTATAGTCTTCAATCCCGACGTAACATCTGCCATGAGGAAGCGGCCAGTCATAGTGTAACATCGACACTGCGGTGTACGTACTAGTGTCATGTTTTTGAATTATATAAAATATTCTTCAGTTTATATATATAAAGAAAAATTTTTATTTATATTGATTTTCAATTTTGAGGGTTTTAAATTGAAATTTTTGGTATATTTAAAATATTCGTATTTTCGATTTGTAGTGTAAAGTGAGTATAAAAATATATAGATGAATATTTATTCATTTATTAATTAATTAATTTATTTATTTACTTATTTAATTATTTATAAATTTATTTTATAAAAAGAAATATATTTATATAAATATAATAATAAAAAAGGGGGGAAGAGCCGTTTTCCCTCCCCTAATGCAATTAGGGCTAAAAGCCCTAATTGTCTTCTTCCTCTCTCTCCCTCCCATCATCTTCTCTCTCACTCCCCTACTCTCTCCTTCTCGCGATATCTCTCGCCCCCTCCGCCGCGACTCGCCACCACCCAGAGCCACCGTACCCCGCCACCGCTCATCCCTCGGTCATCTTTCCCTCTCTATCGTCTCACTCTCTCAACCTAGCTCTGTTCTCTCTCTCTCGAACTCTCTCTCTTTCGCTCGTCTCCAATCTTTCTCTCGCTCTCTCTTTCTCCCACGATCTCTTTATCTTTCTATCTCTCTCTCTCTCTTTATTTTCACTCTCTCTCTGTCGAGTTCTCTCTCCCCGCGCGCGATGGTCCCACTGCCCCTCTCTTCCTTGCTCGCGCGCGGCGCTGCTTCCTCTCCCATTCGCGTGGTGTTCCTTGCCACTACAACACTCTTCTGCAACCCTCGCAGAAGTCCCAACCAGCAGTCGTCAATCGAACCTTGAAAGCCCTAGACCGCGACCTGTGATTTCATCCACTGTGCAGGTAAGAGCGATTCTTTGAACAGTAGTTCTAGGGTTTGATTTCTTCGGTAATTTAGACTAACTAATAGAGTTTGCTTCAATTTGGAACCCTACAGGTTCTGGACTGAAATGAATGGCGCGTTGGAGCTAGGTCAGTGTGTTGCAAAAACCCTAGGTCGTGGCTTCTTCACTGCATAGGTAAGGGTTGGTCTTTCAATAGCCCTAGAGTTTGATTCTCTTAAGTGATTTAGTCTAACTGCTGGAAATTCGTTTTGAATTGGGAATACTACAGGTCTTGGACTGAACGGAGTGTATTTGAAAGCTAGGTCTGCGATCCGAGGAACCCTAGGTGAGGAGATTTCTGCTCTATTTGTTAAATTGAATGAATCTAGGGTTGAATCTAAGGTGAAAGGTTTTGTATATGTTTAGAATATAAGTGGAATGCGAATAGAATACAATTTCTGAAATGTTTATATGTGATTATGAAGGTTAAGTATAGAATGTTACAGAAATTAGATTGTATAATATGAAAGAAGCATCTTAAAGGATAATAGGATCGAGTTGAGTTGATTTGAATGGTTTCCTTTAGATTTAAATTGAAATATGCATGAAAGTATTTGGGTTTAGGGTTGGAATGAAATGTGCCGTAAAATGAAGGATATTGTCGCATTCTATGCCTTTCCTAGGGTGTTTTTAGTTGTTAATTTGCACAATGATATATATATGAAGGATAGTTTAAAAGTTGTGGTTATAGTTTAAGAATTATTGTAGTCTTTTTCATTATAAATTGTCCTGCATATAGGCAATCAAAATACGATTTCCGTATTATGAACATAGACTTCCATACCTTGAAAATGACATATGAGTTAAAATAATTGGATGGGAATCGAAAAGTGTATGATTTTTCAAAAATTTTCTATCTTGTAGGAAATTTATTATTTTAGACTTGTTTACGATTTTGAGTAATTTTAGGGTTGAATTTGACTAGACTTTGATTGTGTTATTTATTTATAAGTGGAAGACAATTGATGACATTAGAGTATATTCATAAATTGAAGAATTAAGGTTTGTACAAACTTAGGGAAAATGGATAAACCCTAAAAATATTTGAAAATTTGATGACAATTGTGATGATTTGATTAGGTTGACCTTTTTGGAGACTCGATGAGTCAATTTAGATTAATTGTGGAAATAGGGAGTGATTACCCTCCCTAAAAAGTGAGTAGAACCCTAATCTCTTGCATAAAATAGTGAAGCTTGTTTTCGGTCATGTTTTCAATAAAACATGCTTTTGATATGCATTGATTCGACGTATGACTCTAAATTTCAAATCTGTTTTGTGATTATTGGAGTGTCGTAAATTTATGTTTTCAATGACTATGCATCCATGGTTTGAAATGAATTAATATTGTGCAATTATTTGAGAACTAGAATGTTTTTCATTCTACCATTGCATTGATATGTTGATTTGAAATGATTTGATGAAATGTATCGGCACATGGTTTTAAATGAATTTATATGTACTATTTGGGCTGTACGCCCGACCGACATTATGACACGATGCATGGGGCTGTATGCCCGGCCGACAAGATGATGTGATGCATGCGGGCTGCGTGCCCGGCTAATATGATATGCTTCCTACAGCATCCGTAGCTACGAAGGACATTTGGTAGAGGCACCCCTTGTGCCCGGATATGTTTCGGCCAGAGGTATCCGCCAGATCGTCATGTGTGGACGCATCCGGTTGACCCTTATCGGAGAGGACGTGAGTACGACTTTGTCTAACACCGGGTGGGGTTCTATACACGGCCGACTAGTTATATGTATATATATGGTATTTACGGACTAGTTGGAATAGTCTGTGGCCAACGTTGGGGTAGAGAACAACTTTTGAACATTCTTGTATAATAAAACCCCCGATGTGTTGTTCTTGGTCATGGTTGACTTTTATCAGGATCATTTTCGGCTTGCTCTAAAATGATACTTGATTTTTAAATGGATGCATATATGTATGATATCGTGTGATTGAATAAATGAGTTTATTTTATTGAACATACCATGATTTACTGCAAAACTTGAATTATTGTTTACGAATGATATTATTTGACACTCCAATGTTCACCTACACTATTTGTGTTTGAGATTAATCCCCTCACTCACTGGGTATCTTCCTTGATACTCACCCCTCTTCTTTCCTCCCTCAGACAGGATTATTGTGCTAGAGCGACGCTACAGGCTCTAGAGGTTTTGATAGCTTGTTGGTGGATTTGGTATTCACGACGGTGAGATCTAAGTTTTAATTGAAAGTATGAATTTCGTACTTTGTGTCGACCCTGCGTGGTCTTGATATTGAGGTCCGTAGTTGGCCGTGTATATATTATGGGATGACTGTATAAATTTTGGACTTTTGTTTACGAGACTCTCATATTTCACTTGTATTGAGGCATTTGTAAATATTTAAAATGTTAGCTTGGGAATTTGTTGTACATTTGTATAAAATTTAGGCCCGCTCGGTGTGACGGCTGTTCATGCTCTAGTTGGACATGACGGTAGAGGTCTGTGGCTAGGTCTGCTAGTAATTATTATAGTCTGACACTATTCTGGTTGTCTGCTGTGGGTTGGTGGATTGTTGTGAGGCAGGGATGACCCTTTCATTTAATTTACAGGATGGTTGTGAATTATACAGGTTAAATTGTACATGGGAGACCTCCGAAATATGGGGAGGTTCTGCCTGATTTTATGTAAAAATGTAGCCGGCATCCAGGGCAACGGGCGGCTGCTCACGACCCCGGTTTGGGGCGTGACACATAGGTTTTGATGACAACGACCTAGCAGGGGTTGATCCCCACCGCGATGATCTCATAGTCATTACTCTCAAGATAGAATCTCACATCATGAAGAGTGTTTTTGTCGATCATGGGGTTGACTGTGATCTCCTTACATGGGACACCTTCCGTCGAATGGGTCTCAATCCGACTCAACTTTTGCCACCTACTGGGACCCTCAAAGGACTCTCGAATGAGCACATCTATCCCGAATGCATTATTTCCCTTTCTGTAACCCTCAGAAGACCTCCTAATCACGCGACTGCTAATTTCTTATTTCACGTGGTGAAACTATTCTCTCCTTACAATGTCATTCTTAGTCGATCCAGTTTGGATGAACCGGAAGTATTACCAAGCACGAGACAGATGAAAGTGAAGTTCAGAATGCTGCAAGGGGTCGCTACCATTCACATCAATCATGATCCTTACGTCCTCTTTGTGACCCAAGATGTGCAAGAAAGCTTTCCGATCGATGCTCTGGAACTTGGGGGCGCCCTGGGCGGGGCCCAAACCCCCGCCCCCAAAAAACAATTGAGGTCTCCTTAACAGGTGACCTAAATCAAACCGTCCGAATAGGGACCAACCTATCAACTTCCTTACAAGAGACTTTAGTTGCCTGTCTTCAACGGCATTCCAAAGTTTTTGCCTGGACCTCGGAAGACATGCCAGGTATAAATCCATCGGTCATAACCTATAAGCTGACAGTCAATGTTAGTTTCAAACCGGTAAGACAAAAAAAGAGGATATTCGCTCTCGAATGCCAACGTGCTATACAGAAAGAAGTTCAAAAGCTATTGGCGGCTGGGTTCATTTGCGAGGTAAAATATCCTGAGTGGCTAGCTAATGTTGTTTTGGTAAAAAAGGTTAACAGCAAGTGGAAGATGTGCGTAGACTTCACTGATCTCAATAAAACGTGTCCGAATGACAGTTACCTACTTCCCAATATTGACAAACTCGTGAATAACTCCTCAGGGCCTCAACTCTTGAGTTTCATAGATGTCTATTCAAACTACAATCAGATCAAAATGGCACCAGAAGATGAAGAGAAGACAAATTTCATTATTGAATTCGGTACGTATTGCTACTGGGTCATGCCCTTTGGCCTGAAAAATGCTGGAGTCACTTTCTAATAACTGATCAATATGGTCTTCAAAGACCAATTAGGCAGAAAGTTAGAGGCATATATTGATGACATGCTCGTCAAGAGTATCACTGCAGAAGCCCATGTTGCTGATCTCGAGGAAATTTTTCAGATGTTAGAACGCCACAATATGCAGTTGAACCCGACGAAGTGCACCTTTAGAATCACCTCCAGAAAGTTTTGGGTTTCATGATCACCAATCGAGGGATAGAGGCAAATCCCAAAAAGATACGAGCAATATTAGACATGTCGCCTCCACAGACACTAAAAGAAGTGCAGCGTCTTACCGGCTGAATAGCAGCCCTGAGCCTATTCATGTCGAGGGTGGGTGAAAATTACAAACCCATATTTGATACATTGAAGAGGTCTAAGCGATTCGAATGGACACCCGAATGTTAGACGGCCTTTGAACTACTAAAGAAATATCTAATGGAGTCGCCACTGCTCTCACGACCGATTCCCGAAGAGAAGCTTTATTTGTACCTCTCCATCTCCGATCGAGCACTCTACTCTATGATTGCATCAGCCAGTTACTAAAGGAATCCAAAGTTAACTATCGACCGATCGAGAAGATAACATATGCCTTAGTTATTTTAGCAAGACATCTCCGACCATATTTCGAAGCACATACCATCGTGGTGCTTACCAATCAACCACTGAAATAGATCCTCCAGAAAAGAGACACTTCCGGTCGGCACATTTAAATGGAGTATAGAATTGGATGAGTTTAATATCCAATATCGGCCACGACCAACGATAAAGGGCTAAGCATTGGCCGATTTTATTCTTAAATGTACCTTACCGACGACACTCGAAAACGAACCTCCTAATGATCAGGAGCAATGGCAGGTTCTGGAATGGACCATTCATGTTGACGGATCAACAAATTCCTCGGGAAACGGTGTTCGGGCTTATATTAGTGGGCCCAAATAACTTTAAGGCAGAGTATGCCCTCCGATTCGATTTTTGGGCCACAACAATCAAGCAGAGTACGAAACTTTGCTAATGGGCCTTCGGATCGCCATCAACATGAGGACAGGAAATGTCAGAGTATTCACTGATAGCCAATTGATCGTCAAACAAATCGAAGGGGTCTATGAAATTAAAGACCCGACAATGGCCAAATACTTGAGTAAGTTGCATGAGACGATGGAACAACTAGACAAAGTTGACATCCAGCAAATTTCTTGATCGGAGAATGCACGAGCCGACACCCTATCGAAGTTGGCCAATTTCGATTCGGTTGCCTCTAGCCGAATGGTATACATCAAGAGTCTGTCGTACCCCAGTATTGATAAGCCCAGAAAGGCTTTCACTATCGATTAGTCCCCCAGTTGGAAAAATCCTATAAAAGAATACCTGAGGTATGATCGCCTGCTATAGTCACCAACGGAAGTAGCAAAACTAAAGCGAAGAGCCGCACAGTACGCCATAATCGATGGGATCCCTTACCGGAAGTCATTCACTCATCCATACCTACGGTGCTTAACTCCCGAAGAAGGGAACTATATCCTCTGAGAAATCTATGAGGGGATCTGTGGTAATCACCTAGGTACTCGAAACCTGGTCTACAAGGCTCTTCGTCAAGGGTACTATTGGCCAACCATGAAGGTTGACTCTGACAACTACGTAAAACGATGCGACAAGTGTCAACGTTTCTCTTCGGTGCTTCGACTGCTCTCCACCGAGTTTAATCCTATAGCCAGCCCCTATCCATTCGCTCAATGGCGCATGGAAATCCTCAATCCATTCCCTCCATTCTCAGGGCAGCGAAAGTTTTACATAGTAGCCATTGATTATTTCATTAAGTGGGTGGAGGCCGAATCTCTAGTTCAGATCACTGCAACCAAGGTCCAATCCTTCGTATGAACTCATATCGTCACCCGGTTCGGCATACCACATGTCCTCATCATGGACAATGGAAAGCAGTTCAACAACAAGTGCTTCCAGGAGTTATGCGAGAAACTTGAGATTTAACATTGATTTTCATTGGTCGCTCATAAACAAACCAACGGGTTGGCTAAGATAACCAACCGAACGATCTTACAAGGGTTAAAGACAATGCTGAACGATGGGCTGAAAAACTCTACGGGATCCTCTGGTCATACCGCACTACACCCCAAAGGACTACCGGTGAAACACCATTCAGTCTAATGTATGGAAGTGAAGCGGTCATACTGGTGGAGATAGGAATCCACTAGCTCTGGGTGACCCAATACGATGTTGGGCACAAAGAACATGCCCTACGCGAGAGATTAGATTTACTCTTAGAGCTACAGGAATCCGCATTGGTGCAAACAACTACGTACCAATAGCAGATGACACGGTACCACAACCGAAGAGTAAAAAACCAAACGTTCAAACCTGGTGAGCTGGTGCTAAGAAGGGTGGAAGCAACCGGTCAAAACTCGCTCCTAACTGGGAAGGTCCATACCAAGTGCATTCTGTGGTCCAACCAGAGACCTATCGCCTCAATAATCTAGAAGGGTCAGCCGTGCCAAGGACCTGAAACTCAGAAAATTTACGTATCTACTATCGGTAAACTCCATGGCTCCATGCAGCCAGAGAATCAGCTTATTAAGTTCCAAACGATTCTCTCCCTCATTCTCATCTGGCTAGAGACTAACTTCCTACTGCGTACATAAGGAGGGAGCCACCGATCGAACGGGTCATCAAAAAAGGGATAGAACTCCCCAAACGGATGGACACGACCCTCCTATTTAAAGTTTCCTACCGATCGAATGTGTCATCAAAAAGGGATGAAACTCTCTGAACGGATGGATACGACACTCCTATCTAAAGTTTCCTACCGATCGAACGTGTCATCATAAATGGATGAAACTCCCCAAATGGGTGGACCCTCTTATCTGATTTCTCCTATCAAATGTCGGGCTTAAGTCATCTGATCTTATTAGGATATAACTCCTCGAACAGGCAATGTAGCAATCTTCTTGAACGAAATCCCTGGTCTAACGGCCCGAACGGCCAGTATTGCTTAGTATTTCCATGCAGAATCGAAAGTTAGGAGCAGATCCACTCTGGCAAGAACCGAAGAAATTTATACAATCAAGCGAGCAAGAGACATCGAAAGAAAATAAGAGCAGAAGTCAAGTAAGTAAAGTATAACTTTTCTCCTTACATAAAGAATACATCTGGTTATATGAGTGAGAATACAAGTCCCTAAGTCAGATCGGTTACACTAAAGGAAGTATATAAGCGGGGTTACCCCTGAATAAAGAAATCGTAATCTCTGCACTGGAGAGTACAAAAATAACAAATTTAATGTTAGGGACAAAAGAGGATATAAGCTCGGGTGTTGCCACTCTTGGACGACCCAAGCCATACCTGCTAACCAAAAACGGTGCGAGACGTATCTACACCATAGTTGGAAGATCAGGGAAAACTCGGACAGTTAGCCCAAACTGGTGCGAGACGCGTCTCCACCGATGTTGGGTGATCTCACCATACCAACCGACTAGCTGACGACATAATGAGGTCTCATTCTAGTAGTCCCCCTCTTTAATGAGATCTCACTCCAGTAGAAATTATCCGAGCTACAAAGCTTCATACACCAAAACACCTCATAGAACGACTCTTGGAAAGAGACGACTCTCATTGCAGAAGAACTTTCGGAAGGAAAATAAAAGCCTCAATTCTCCGCGGGAAGGAACGTGCACCTATTATCACTATTTATAGCCATAAGGGAACGGGCTTTCATTAATTCAGAACAGGTGAAACGAATTGACGAAAATCGTGTGTCATAAATGGAGCAATTGATTTCCTCCAGTTCCCCATAAAGAAGTCACTTCTGATGAGATGCACCTGCCCTCGTGAAAGAAGGGTGAAGTGATTGAGAAGAAGTCCAGCAGTCATGCGCCATAAAATGTAGCAAATACGCTTTGTCCAATTCGAACTAATAACCTTAATGAGTCATTGCTCATTGCGTCTCTTCACAAAGAATGCCATAAGTCGGAGACAAATGATAGAACATCCTCCAATGGGCTAATATCTGGAGAGTTCGGGCCAACTAAGCCCACAATCGAGAAGTCCCCAAATAACGAAACCCACGACTCGATGGTGACAACCCCATCGGGGCGAACCTATGGAACCATCCTTCGGATGGTCTCGGCTTGGCACTGTCGAATGATCATCCTAAAGGAATCGATCTACCAAAGGGCTCTTATTATCCTGCCTACCGAATGAAATTTATAAATGAGATTTATTTCCCCGGACGGGCACTTAGTCCCTAGTCTTTCAAATGAACGAACAATCTTTGAAGAGTCCATAATAATCGACAATTGGTAGGAAACCAATGATCTAAGAAGGGATTAGAACGTCTCCATATCATTGGTTTCTCACTTAGAAACGATTCTCTTGAGATCTTACCGATAAGGAAAGAATCCCCCAAATCTCGTAACTTCCTATATGATAAAGATCGCGAACGCTTTGGAATATTTAAGTCCGAGATTTCCGAACTCTTCCACAAGGAAAGTAGGGTTGTAACACTCCGAAAGCACACAACTTCATCAAGGTATAAAACACCTTCAAACCTCCTAAGTCAGGTACGCTTTCTTGGCCTCACACTTTCGACACACTGGTCACAGGGAATCTCTCCCTCTCTAAAGCTCTCAGTCTGTTCATTATGTTTGAAAACTATTCTTTCTAATTTAAACGTCAGAGCCTCCCCCGCCGAAGTGCTTTCCAACGATTTTTGTAAGTCTCGCATTCCATCGACAGCAACTATTCGAGTCATCAAGGAGTCGGTATCTATGGAGTCATAACCCACCTCCAACATAATTCAAATAAAACTTAATTAAGGGTCTGACTCTCCCGACATCTATTTTTTCATTTTCAAAACTTAAACTCAAGATACTGATTGAAAAAATTTAATATTCTATTTGTAAACTCAAAAATCATTAGTCTTTCTTTTTCAATGTTCTTAATACTCATTATTTGATCCTGGCAATAACCAGTATCGCAAAGGTGACACCAATGATGCATCAAACAATTGGCCTTATGGTGAATCCTACTTCAAGCATTCCACTGGAAGGCTTAGCTATGGCCATTGTGTGCACACCATACTTTAGGCAAGGCCTGGTGTGCATCGATTCACTGAGGGATCCAACTTTGGATCATTTTAAATTTTTTTGGTTAAATTAGATTAATCAGTAGTAGTTTAAGAAGTTAGAGAAGTCGTATAGAAACCAAGAACACATATTAACTTGATTAGTATGGGAGGGAACGACTCTACAACAATTCTAATTAAGCCCAACACGGGCAATTCCTCCATATAGTAATTGATGAGTGATATAGAATGTGTATTTGGTATCAAGTATTCTAACATATGTGACCCACTTGTAGGACAGTGATCAAATATATATATATATATATATAGTGGGAAAATAAAACCCAAATGAAACAAAAAATACAGGCCCGAGGCCCAACACCCTACTAAGGTTTCAACGTGGGAATGCCCAACATGTCTTCATGCAACTGTGATAAAAAAATTTCAGTTCATGTCTACTACAAGTTCATTAGCTTAGAGTAACAAATTGGTCTTGTTTCTTTCGCATGACATCTATAGTTCCTATAGAAGTGAGAAAAGAAGGGTTACTTCTGAGAATTAAGTGGTACTCGTTGGTATCTCTTGCTCCTTTTTTTTTTACATGAACTTTGAACCATGAATCATAGGATTAGAGGAGGGGGTTGTGACTATTAGGCTGTCCCCTTGGGTACTAGGTATCTCTTACTATTTTTTAAGTAGAGTTGTAACATGGATTGATAGGCTAATCAATCTCAAAATTTAAATTCAAATCCTACATAGATCCAAACTCCAAACCAACGCAACTCAAATTAGTTAGGGTTGGATTGGGTTTGGTTGGTTAGTTCTAACATTGGTAGCATCAAGAATGAAAGATTAATGCTTTATAACACAAAATGATTTAGTTCCTCGTTAATGGAATATAACCCGATAGCCTATCATATTAAGATTCGAGATCTTTTTGAGCCCACAATCCAACAAGACAAAATAAACTTATATCTCCCGATGGGTCAATGGGACACCCTCTTAGTGTCCACCCATCGATCAGACCCTCCTCAACTGATCAGCTCGACTCCTTAAGGTGCTTAGTATTTGACTAGTTGGGGTAATATTCACTTTTTTTTTTATTTTGCAAACAATATCCTGTAATTATGAAGGAGATCTCGAACCTCAATTGATAAGAGAAGAATTCCTCGACAATTAAGGGGGTGTTTGGTTTAAGGGTATGAGTTTCAAGAATCAGAATGAAATCTATATAAGTTGTTTGGGTTAGGGGAATGAGAATGATGTATTGGAATAAAATCCATAGGATATGGATTTTATGAAATCCAAGTAAAAACATGGGTTTCGTTCGAAACCCATGCTTGAAACCCAAGAATTTCAACTTCCACTTTTGCCCTACCGAACGTCTCCAATCATGGAGATCATCTCCACTATCTTCTTTAACTTCCATTAGCCATGGCCGTCGATTCATGGTCGCCATTCAACTGTTCAAGTTCCTCCTTCATGTTCTTCGACTTCTCTGCCCTTTCAATTCATGGTCATCGGCTTCTTCAACTTTTTTGTGTTCTTCGAGTGCAATGGCATTGTGTCATGGCATTATTCTTCCTCTTCTAGTATGGTATATCAAGTCCGCCTTGAGGGCCATGGATCTCTGTTGTGCCGTATCTGTAGGGTAGGGTGCCTTAAGCAATCCACGATTGCATTTACATCAAACCAATTGTTGAGAGTTTTCCACACTTTGACTAGGATTGAGTACAATTTTTTTACCACATAGTCCCCTCGAAGTTCATAGTTTCGATGTCATGATTCATCACTGATGTAATTAGGATCAACAGTGGCCGTCGATTGAGCATCAATGACCGATCATCAATTTTTTATTTATGGTCAGAGGATAGAGATGATGAACAATGCTCCCTATTTTTTTTCTAAATTTTTGCTATTTAATTTTGGACAAGAAAATTTTTTTTATTAAAATTTTTATCAATTGCTATTTAATTTTTTATTAAAAAATTAATACATATATATCAAAAAAATCTATCTACTAATAAAAATTGATTTTAAAACATTTTAGAAAATAAAATAAAATACCAATTTTAAAAATATTTTAAAACATATTTTAATTTTAAAAAATAAAATAAAATATATGGCAATTATAGTTTTAATTTAAAAATAAAATTAAAATTTTAAAATATTAATTTTAAAATATTTTTATCAATGGTAAAATTGACCAATTACATGATTCTCATTTCGAAAAACATATAAACTAAATATCAATAATGGTAATCATACTCATTCAAAAATTTGAACCAAATGATGGGTATCGGATTTCGATTCCGATTCTAATTCCTAAAATTTTTTATTTCGATCCTGGTTTTCTAGTGTAAACTAAACGCCCCCTAAAACTTTATTTAACTAAAAGGATTTTAAACCCCTTGGAAATCTTTAACTATGGATTTTGTGATCTCAAGATAATTTATAAGGAAACTAGAGTTTTTAACGTCCCGAATGCATACGAAGACGGGGAGCCTATATATATGCATGATGAGGTCGTCATCTAGATATGCTATCTTAACTTACACATAACACCCAAAGGTATTACAAAACACAGAACACCCAAAGGCATTACAAAACTCTTTCAGTCTATTTCTATTTTTGAAAACCGCTCTCTGACTTGAGCGTCGGAATCTCCCTATCAGAGTACCTTTTGATAGTCTTTTATTAGATCTCATCGATCAAGATCGCCCAATAGACAACCATCATGTTTGAGTCAGCAGGGCTATTATTTGTGGAGTAAAACCCACTTTCAATAGATTGACATCGTTTGTAGGAACAAATTGATACTTTCAGCCGAACATGCCTCTCATTCTATTTCCTCTCTCTATAGTCATGACGCCGACCAAAAGAAAAAGATCAACAATCGGTTTATACAATGATAATTTGATAGAGGTCGACACTAACTAAAAAGATCTGTTAGTTATTACAGTCGGAATATGATTGTTTCTCATCAAAAGAACTTTTATTGATCAAGGAGCAGATTGAGATCTCCTTTTTTGGAATGCCTTTAAGTGAATGGGTTTCACCTAATCCTACCATCAACCTTCAGATATACCCCTAAAGGGATTCGCCGATGAGTACATGCTTTTAGAATGTACTATCTCACTCGTTGTAATTTTAGGAACGTCTCCTCACCATGATACTATCAGAACCACTTTTTACATGGTGAAACTCTCATCTCCTTATAATGTCATCTTCGACCACCCTACTTTGAATGGTCTCGAAGTGCTACTAAGTACAAAACACATGAAGATCAAGTTTAGGATACCTTTAGGTGTTGCGACACTTCATGGCGACCCCAACCCATCAACCATCCCCATAGCCATTGAAGAAAGAGAAATCTTCTCAATAAACACCTTGAAACTTAGAGATGACTCCGAACAACTATCAAACCTTAACCCAGTGAGGAAGTGATTGAAATGTCTATCATGGATATGCCAGGCAAATAGTCTAAGTTAGAGTCCATTTATCGACATCTCTCCAGATCACAATTGTGGATTGTCTTTGATGACATTCTAAAGTCTTTGTATGGTCTTTAGAAGATATGTCAAGCATCCATCCTTCGGTTATAGTCCACAAACTAACTATAAATGCAAGTCATAAGCTTGTGTGGTAGAAAAAGAGGGTGTTCGCATTGAAACATCAATGTACAACACAAGAAAACGTCCAGAAAGTTCTAGTAGTAGGGTTCATTTAGGATTTAGAATACCCTAAATTATTAGCCAATGTGGTCATGGTGAAGAAAACTAAGGACAAATGGAGAATGTGCATAGATTTCACCGATCTTAATAAGACGTACCCAAAAGATAGTTATTCGTTTCCTAATATCGATAAGTTAGTGAACAACTTATCTGGTTACTAGCTCTTGAGCTTTATGGATGTGTATTTTGGCTACAATCAGATCTGCATGGATCCAAAAATGAGAAAAAAACCAGTTTTATCATAAAATTCGGTATCTACTGCTACAAAGTCATGTTGTTGGCCTTAAGAACGCCGGAACAAACTTCCAGCGATTGGTCAACAAAGTCTATAGTAAACAAATCGATAGAAATATGGAGATTTATGTCAACGACATACTCGTCAAGAGTGTTAATACTGATAATCATGCTAATTAAAAAAAAAAATAAAAAAAAAAATTAAAAAAAAAAAAAAAAAAAAAAAAAAAAAAAAAAAAAAATATAAATTTTTTAAAAAAAAAAAATAAAAAAAAATTTTAAAAAAAAAAAATTATTTTATTTTTGAAAAAAATTTTAAAAAAAAAAAAATTTATAATATGAGGCTGAACCCAACGAAGTACACTTTTGGGTTCACATCAAGAAAATTTCTAGATTTCCTAATTACCAACTAGGGAATTGAGGCAAATTTAGAGAAAATACAAGTCATACTAGACATGGTATTGCCGAGGACATTGAAAGAAATGTAACATCTTATAGGAAGGAACGCGACTTCAAATTGATTCATGTTGAAAGTATGGGAGAAGTACAAGCCCTTCTATGGTGCTCTGAAGAAGTTTTAGAAGTTTACGTGGACACCTGAGTGCCAAGTAGTGTTTAAACGACTCAAAGAATACCTCACATCACCCTTGTTGCTATCTCTGCTTGTTTTTATTGAGAAACTCTACCTTTACCTCTCCATTTCTTATCGAGAACTATGTTTTGTTCTTGTAAGGTAGGAATCTGTCGTTCAAATGCCAGAATACTACGTTAGTCATGTAGTCCAAGAGTCAAAGGTTAATTACAGTCTTATCGAGAAGATAACATTCGCTTTAGTCATTACCGCCAGACACCTCTGACTTTACTTTTAAGCCCACACAATTGTGGTACTGATCGATCAGCCTCTGAAACAGATTTTACAAAAGAGGGATACCTCAAGCCGACTCATAAAGTGGAGTATTGAGCTAGGCAAATTTGACATCGAATATCAATCGAGGCCGGCAATCAAAGACCAAGTCCTCATTGATTTCATCCTTGAATGCACATTCTCGACACCCTTTGAGCAAGCCCTCACCAATGACCGAGAAGAATGCTTGTTGCTGGAATGGACCATTCATGTAGACGGGTCATCGAACACCTTAGAAATTAGAGTTAGATTTATTCTCATAAGGCTGAACGATGTTAAGGCTGAATATGCCATTCAGTTCGATTTTTAAGCAATTAACAATCAGATCAAATACGAGTCCCTCCTAACCGGATTGCGTATCGCGACATCAATAGGAGCCCAGAACATACGGGTTTTCACCAATAGCCAATTGATCGTTAAGCAGATTAAAGGGGTTTATGAGACAAAAGAGGCAACGATGGCGAGGTATTTATCAAAATTACAAGAGGCGGTGAATAGATTTGACAATGTGGATATTCAGCAAATTCTTCAATCAGAGAATGCGTGAATTGACACACTCTCAAAGCTAGTCAGTTTTGATTCGGTTGCAACCAACTGAATAGTCTATATAGAGAGTCTGTCATACCTGAGTATTGATGAACCCAATTAGATCCTATCGGCGAACAACTCACCAAGTGGAAGGACCCCATAGAGGCAAGCAACTACCAAGTTTGCCTTCCAAGGTCACTAAACTGAGGTGCAAGGCTGCCCACTATGTCATCATCAACAGGGATCTTTATAAGAAGTCCTTTACTTATCCATACCTAAAATGCTTGATGCTTGAGGAAGGAAATTACGCGCTCCGAGAGATCCATGAGAGGATATGCAATAATAATTTAGGCGCTCCAAATCTAGCCAACAAAGCTCTTTGGCAAGGGTATTTTTGGCCAACCATGAAGGTCGACATAGATGAATACGTCAAAAAGTGTGACAAATACTAACGTTTCTCATCAGTGCCACGCCAACCCTTTACTGAGCTCTACCCAAAAGCAAGCTCATGGCCATTTGCACAATAGGAAATGTACATTCTTGGGCCATTCCCACTAGCCGCTAAACAGCAAAAGTTTCTAGTTGTAACAATTGATTACTTCACCAAATGGGTAGAAGCCATGCCACTAGCTCATATCACTACTGGCAAGATACAAAATTTCATGTGAACATTCATTATCACTAAATTTGGCGTACCATGCATTCTAATAACCAATAATGGCAATCAGTTCGATAATAAGAGTTTTCGAGACTTTTACAGTAAGCTGGAAATTCAGCATCATTTTACTTCTATCGTATATCCGTAAAACTAACTGTTTTGTTGAAGTAATAAACCGAACAATACAAGGATTCAAGGTTGCACTAGATGAGGTCCAGGGTCACTGGACAGATGAGCACTATAGCATTCTTTAAGCCTATTGAACAACTCCCTGAAGGGCAATAGGAGAAATGTCATTCAATCTAACTTATGGCCGTAAAGCATTGATACCGGTGGAAATCGGCATTCATTCACTCCAAGTAGAACAATACAAGCATGGACAGAATGAGCTTACATTACAAGAACAATTAGACTTACTCCCAGAATTGAGCGAAACTGCATTCGCTTGAATGACAGCTTATTAGCAACAGATGGCACGCTATAATCGTATGCGGGTAAAAGCTAGAGTGTTCAAACTAAGGGATCTGGTCCTCTGTAAAGTAGAAGCTACTAGACAACACCAATCGGGGAGCAAGTTACGCCTAATTGGGAAGGTCTATATCAAATATGCTTGGTGATCCATCCAAAAATGTACCAACTTAACCATCTGGATGGATCAATCGTGTCAAGAACGTGGAACTCAAAAGACTTAAATATCTATCACCAGTAATATCTATCCCTCTCACTGATCTTGATACATGCCCTCTCAGTCTATCCATAAGGATGATATCTCTTTTGCATATCACTAGCACACTTCTCCAAATGAACAAACGTGCTGACAATAAGGGATATATCTCTCCGATGGGTAGACAGGACCTAACTCTCCAAACAAACAAATATACCAACAATAAGGGATATATCTCCCCGATAGGTAAACACGGTCTAACTCTCTGAATGAACGAATGTGCCGACAACAAGAGATGTATCTCCCCGATAGGTAAACACGCCTAACGCTCCAAACGAACGAATCTACCGACAACAAATGTGCCATCAACAAGGAATGTATCTCCTTGATGGATAGGCACGATCAAACCCTTCAATCGAACGAACATGCCGTCAATAAGGGAAATTCTCTGCCTAGGTAGGCATAACCCACTCTTTTGGTTGAACAATCCAGAACAAATCGAATGGTAACAAGGCACCATATCCAATGACTAGGCAAGCCTACTGACCAAATTCACCTCATCAATCAAGTTACTCGCTCGATAGTACTATCTTCACAACTCACATTGACATACTACGAATGGATAAGGTGATTCCCTCCTCAACCAAGGCAATATTGACAAGTAAATAACAAAACTTTCTTTTTATTTCAATGTAATAAATACATATCTGAGTACATAGTTAGGATACAATGCAAAAGAAAATTGACATGTTCCTAAGTCAGACTAGATTACAACAAAAGGAAAACTTTAAAGAATGAAACAATGAGTATCTTTGTCTTCCCAAACAGATTAGTCACTCAAGTCCAGAGGCCTTCTACTTCTTACCGAATGACTGGGGTCCTTCTCAGCTAATTCATAGATGAACTCTATGAATCTCTCAACCCCTTTCCAACGTCTAACAAGATGATAAAACCAAGAAAGCAGTGAGATGCTAAATAGAAGTTAGAAAAAACTTTGTAACCCATCAAATTACTCTCAAACCCTAATAACAAAAGAGCATAAGAGTAATGATAAGCTGCAGGAGTCTAGTCAGAACACTCTGGGACAAGACCGTCACAACAACAGCCTTTGACTTGCCCAACTAATATCACGTGATCCTGCACCTGCGATTCTTTCATTGATGGAACCTTATACCCATGGCTTTTGCTACCACCACTCTTTCGAAAGCCAAACCTACAGAAGAGAAAAAGTTCCCTCTCAACTTTGAACCCTAGCAAAAGACATAGCTATTCTCAAACGAGCAACCGTCTTGAATCTAACTCCTCATTGTCACATGTATATATAGCCCAAGGATAGGAATCATATCGCCAAATCTCGCGAAATATGAAAAGACATTTCGTATTTAATGACCACACCTCACCGCTAACACTTCCCATTGTGTCTTTTCCGTTCACCCATGATACTTGGTGCCTTTCAATTTCTCTAATTACTATCGCATTAATTCATATCCGACAGAGTAGCATTTAATTGATATCTTTTCAAATTCTTATCCATTTGAACCTACGCCTGAGCTCCTTCCTCCAGAACAACACCATGAGTGGGGGGGTAAGTGATGAAATATGGCCCAATAGCCTATCACCTTAAGATTTGAGGTCCTTTTGAGCCTACAGTCTAACAGGACAAAGCACGCGTATGTCTCCTAATGGGTTGATGTGACACCCTCTTGGTGTCTATCAACCAGACCCTCCTCAACTGATTAGCTCAATCCCATAAAGGTGCTTGATATTTGACTAGTTGGGGTAATATTTACTTTTTTTAAAATTCCAAAAACAACATCTCGTAATTATGGAAGAAATCTCGAACCTCAATCAATAAGGAAATCCCCCTCAACAACTAAAGCTTTCTTTAACTAAAAGGATTCTAAACCCCTTGGTAATCTTTAACTAAGGATCCTGTGATCTCGGATATTTTTATAAGAAAGTTAGGGTTTTCAACACTCCGAATGCACATGAGACTCAAACATGGAGCCTATATATATGCATGATAAGATCGTTGTCTAATTTGCATCAGAATCTTTCCTATTGGAATACCCTATAACGATCTTTTATTAATCTCATTGATCAAGATCACCTAGCGGATAGTCATCCTATTCGAGTCAATCGGATATTATGTAAGAAGTAAAATCTACCTCCCAACACTCGCAATACCGATACCATAAAATAGAGAGAGATGGACTGAGCTCTTGTTGTAATAGGTTGCCAATCTGCACGTGACTAAACTCCTTTTTCTTTATAAATGACTCTACTGACTAATATTTTCTCACATGCCCGATAGCCTTCATAGCCTCCCATGCTTCCCCCCCACCCCGGGGGGGGGGTCGTTTGAAGGTTTTGCTTTTAGCTTTTCTGTCTACAGTCACATTGGAGTACACAGCACTGAATGACCCTTTTTTCTTTCAAATTAGTTATTAAAAGAACTTGGAAATTTTGAAGATGTCGTGACACGCGCATGCGATCATCTTCATCAGTTTCAACACGCAGTGTTGCGTTGCCATCGAACGTGGTCCAGGGCCCGGGGGCAGGCTCAGGCTCTCCTACCCAATCCATAATATACCATTGACGCATTAAGGTTGTACTCAATTCTCCATAATCTCAATTCTGCCTTTAACCAACCTCTACTGTTCATCCATCCCCATTGAGATGCCTACTCAGTCACGTGGGTTCGCTATGAAACGTATACATTGTGCCACGTCATGTTGTTAGCTGTCATCCAAATCTAGCCACGTTATCGAACAGGTCAGCTTCGGATCGATTGTTTTATTTTCCTCGCTTTCCACGTGCGCTCCATTACTTGCGGCGTCACGAATGTCAAATCCCATATCGGTTTCCCATTCAAAAAAATTATATATATGACATAAATATTTAATTTATCCTATTCCGAAAATACTTTTGTCCAAACTAATCCCATAACCATGTCGGTTTTATTGCCCAATTAGTTGTCATATCATACGAATCATAATCAAATTACAACCATTCTTATAAATATTAATATTTATGAATTATTAATTATTAAATTATAATATGATATTTCTAAACTATTTTATCATCTCATTTTATAAAAAATTATGATCATTTAATAATAATTAAACTTTAATTATTAGATTCGGTGACTTTTTTGTTATAAATCACCAAAAATTCGATTTAAATCAAATTAAACATTTAAGGGAGTAAAAATCTCCCGATATCTATTTTTTTTTATATAAAAAATTTAAAATCAAGATATTACCTAAAAATATCAGTATTTACTATTGGATTAATTTGATATTACGAGCTAAGGTGCATCACTGATCACATAAATTAAACTTTCAGATCAAGGCGCATGTGGCATGATAAACATTGTCGATGAGTGTCAGCGTAAATGACATCTCCTCTATCTCCTTGTAATAAACTCGGTTCGAGCCTCGATATATAAAAATAAATAAATAAATAAATATTATCAAAAGCGGATTTGTTCATCTAGGTTTGGTGACGTTAGACGACAAAAAGTTAAACAGGCTTTTCCATTCCACTTTGGGCATTGCTAATAATTGGAAGTGAACATTTATAGCATACCTTTAACCAATGTGCCCTTTTCAAATGTTTCGACAAAGCACAACGCTTGCTACTGTTTCCTTTCTGTAATTTCTCAATTTGGAATTCCTCCCATCTAAAAATCAAAGGCCTGAGTTGCATCACCTGTCACAAAGCATTAAACTTTCAATTCCAGCCGCACGTGGCACGACAAACATAATCTCATGACGTATGCAACTAAGAAGGATTTGTTCATCAAAGCATATATATATATATATATACGTTGTGAACACGGACAAAATCAGAAATTTGAATTCGAGTGTGAAATGTGACCTGTATTTTAAGTTATGATTTCAACGTGAATGAAATAAATAATTTTTAAAATAGTATACATAAATTCTTTCCAAAAAAAAATCAAAAGAATTCTCTGAGGTCACCCCTTTCCCCTCCACATGTATGTCGTAGTTCCCAAATTTAGTAGTTATTTTGCCTTTTTTTTTGGGATAATGACATAGTTTTTTATATGAAAATAATTGATAAAATCTATCATTTTCAACCTTAGTGAAATTAATCTTGGAAATTGATTGGGAGATTTTGATTAGATAGTTTCCAAATTGTACTTCTCAAATCTTCATTTTTTTTTTAAATAAAAGCAGAAATGTTGGTCTAATACCACTTCTTGGCTTGTTTCGTAGTAAGGGCACAAGGTCAATAAACCAATTTCAGTCTTCCAAGAAAAGCAACATAAATTAGCAAAATATATATATATATATATACGGAATTGATAGAAAAATTCAAATTCAAATTCTTGAGCAACGTGTAGCTATTAAATTTTGAGTAAATCAATGGGTCTCCATTCCATTACATGCATCAGGTTGAATGGGTTGAGACAAAGAGAAGAAGCAAAAAACTGAGAAGGTTGATTTAGATAAGAAGAAGAGACTTTTAAAGTTTTCTTCTGTGAAAAGTAAAATTCGAGAAATTTTACCAAGTCCAATTTAGACAAATTTCCTTCAAATGTAAAACGTGAACACATCCTCGTCAAGGGAGTTACGAAATGAACACATGACTTGACACCCATATTAAGAAGAAAAATCTAAGAACCAAAGGCATCTTTTCTTTAGTATATTCTTCTTCCCAATACACCATCAATCATTTCCTTTCTCTAAATCCCTACCAACACGTTTGGAGCGGCTGATTGGGAAGGAATTGAAAAATTTAAAAGAGAAAATGAATGTTTTTTTTTTTAATTTGGGAGTCCTATTAAAAGGAAAAAAAAATTAATTGATTTTTTATTTCAAAAACCTTCTTTTTAAAAATGAAAAAAAAATGAGAGAAAATAAAATTTGACTAGTTCTAATCTTTTAAAATATCAAATTTATCCTTAAAATAATGATAAAAAAATATTTAATTTTTGAAGAATCTTACGTCAAAATCTTTTCCTTTTTAAAATTTTTAAATAAAATGAATTTATTTTTTCTCCTTTTCTCTTAGACTCTCAAACTATGTATAAGTTTTGTCTTATTAATCTTCCCTCTTCGATGCATCGTATTGTTCACACGCAAATTTTATAAAATCGTCCGCCCAACGGGCACTGCAATCCTTAATGATTTCAGGTGCTAACACTATTTAAATTTATTCTAGCCCGTCTCCCAGGAGGTTCCTACCAGCCAATGTTACTCAATAATAGTAAACCTCATAATACCATATTACCCATATCGGCAATACTATTGAACTATAGTTTACCATATCTAAGGTTTTAAATATTTACGTATGATGCATAAAAGTTCTCTCATCCATGGATTTTAAGGGTTATTAATGTCCATTAATCACTTAATCGAAGTTCTAAAATTCATGAATTTTAAAATTTCATTTTTTATGCTCAATTCCAATACTTATAATCCTCGTATCAAAAGAGATAGTTTAATAGTAACATATTCTCTCTCAACTCGTTGTTCAAAAAAATAATAATAATACATACACCCCCGGTCATTCCATTACTGAAGCATCTTTCTTACTCTCTCTCTCACAACTCTCTATCTGTCTCTCTCTCTCTCTACGCGCCCATGGCAATGCCACTTCTTTCTCTCCCCCACACACCCTCCTCATTGTCACTTACATTACTAAGTAGAGCATCCTCGATGAATTCTTTGAATACAACATCTAAATGACTGCGTTACCAAACGAAATCAACGTTTTCAATGACTTGTATTCTGATTAGTGGCAGAGACCTACATATACACACGAGGGTGAGCAATTGAATCCCTTCCATTTTTTATTTTTTTAAATTTAATTAGAAAAATATAATCATCTTGCTATTAGATTATATTTTTTATATAAAATTTTAATTATAATAGTATGTGTATATTATGTTTGTACCATTTTTAATTTTTTACACTCCTGATTCTGAGTTTTAGGTCTGTCACTAATTCTAAATATGGTATCTTCCATATTAATATTCTAGTATCCAGTTTAACATTCATATGTTTACAAAACTAATAAAAATTAAGGTCGCTACTAGTTTATTGATCTAATACCAAATCTAAAAGTATTGGTGATTAAATATTCTTAATTTATCTACTAATTTTGTCAAGAGTAAGAAAGAAAATATTCTTGAAATGTCAATTTTTTAATGTTAAAAAAATCACAGAGTGTCATTGTTATTAATATAATTTCAATATTATAATGGGAAATATTCAAATTATATTAATAAATCAAAATCTTGCATAAAATTAAAAGTTGTGGGATTCGATTATATTTAGTTTAAATAATAATAATATTATAAAAAATATATTTTAATAAAATAAAATTGCAAAAACTTGGGGCTGGGAATCAAAGGGGAGTGGTGCGCGGTGTTCCCTTCCCTTCCAACTTTTAAGTTTCTATTCGTAATTTTCATTTTTTTTTTTTTTTTTTGAATATTAAAAAGGCCCCCCCCGCCCGGGGGGGGGGGGGGTTTAAGAAGTTTCTAATGGAAATTTTTGCAATGATTAGTAGCCTATAAATTGAAAACCAAGAGTGGAGGCAATCAAAAACCCCTTTTTGTGGGGTTCTTTTTTTTTTTCTTTTTCTTTTTTTTTTTGTGTGGATACAGTCGTCGGAGCTCTGGCCCCCTCTCTCTCTCTCATGCAAGGCTTTCTGGTTTGATTTCGCCCTGTCCACGTGGTTTTATTCAATCTTTTCTATCGTTGAAGGGTTTCGATTTTCTTGTTAGTGTCAATATCGCTGTTCGAGTCCGGTTGATTCGTGAAACGCTGTTTTTGCTTGATAAAAAGGCATTGGTTGATATTTGATTCTTGAGTTCGCTGTGTTTTAATCTCGTTGTTTTCTTTGTTCAATAGCTTTGGTGAAAGAGAAGAACAAGAAACTAAGCTGCGGATGAACACAACTGTGAAATCTAGTTTTTTGTTTTCGAGCTTCGTGTTTCAGTTCGGAATTGTGTGTTGATCTCTTTGTGGTGTATGCGAATCTGAGCTTGCCCCGGGCCTGAGGCTCGGGATCCGAACTCTATGGCTTCAGACAACGAGCATCAGGCTTGGATCGACGATGCGCCTGGATTCAAGAACAGCTTTTTGCAGAAGTTCAAGCTTTATGAGACTCGCTCGGTATAACTCTCTCTCTCTCTCATTCTAGGTTTGATTTTCTTTGTAATTATGTGTGATTCTGGGAACCAATCTGGGGCGCTGGTCTTGTTCTCAAACTTTGGGTTTCTGATTCGAGTTTTAGAATTATGAAGTTAACACCTTGATTCTAGGATTGACCTTATTTAATAAAACATTTTCATTTTAAAAACCATATTGATCTAGATATGTGGTGCGGATGATTGCAGAGTAGTCTTCATTGAGGAACAGCAGGATGAACAATTGAAATTTCCTGTTGCAGAGATTCTTCACATTGGGGCATTCTATTTTTTTGCTTTTGAAGTTATAGAAGATTAGGTTTGCAGGCTTTAGGAGGTCAAAAGGAAAAATTGGATGGCATGGCAAGAGAAAAAGTGAAAATTTCGACTGGGCAAGTTGCATGAAGCTTTAACATAATGTATTGTTTCATGAATATCTATCAACGTCAACTTTCTTCTCTATTTTGGGAAAAGCTTACTCATTTATATTTATCAGATTAATTACAGAAGGTTTATGGATTTTTAGTAGTTTGTATTTAAATTGTTATGCTTCTGTTTGAGGATAAACACTCACATATTCGATGTACTGTGTTTTCAGGAAAGTGTGGCTTCGTTGATTAGCTATTGCTTGAGTTTCATTCTGCTCTGATTTGAGTGCCACCTGATTTAGCAGGAGTCCTCCTTAAAATATCGCTTTTAGTTTCTGAATGATATTGGTTCCTTTAAGTTTTCTGACTTAGAAAAATGATGTAAAAGAGTACTTTGTGTTTTAAGCAGCGTATTTTCTATAATAAATTGTAAATATCTTATAACTGTTTGCTAGTGGATGGTCGTTACTAAGCTTTAGTTATTTAAATGACCGTTGTTGATGGATGGTCATTACTGAACAATCGTTTGAAGACCTTTGTTGGTGTGCCACATGTAATTTATTTTGAAAAGCCAAGGTTTGTCGATAGCTAAATTTTTGTTTGCTAGCGTCAACAATGAGAACGATCAGCCTAAAATAATTATTTGCACAATGTTCCACATGTCACCCAATTTCTTTCAAAGTTATTCTACTTGTTTTGTGTCGATAATTCTTATGTATATATGCCTGAAGTAGTTTGTAATGTACAATTATGTTTTCAGCAGCAGCCAGTTGTCAATTCCGGTTTTACCATTACATTTACAGTTTTTCCTATATATCTCTTTGTCATAATTAGCTCATGAGTGGGGAAATTAATGATGTGAATCTAGAGATCTATGATTTGCTTGCTATCAACTGGGCACTATTCTTTATTGATGAGTAACACTTTTATGATCTTTCCTAGCACAAAATTGTTGCAACTTTCACCCGTCTATTTTGATTGATGCCCTCTAGTACCTTTTAGGAATTACTGTTCCCACTGATTGATTCTCATTTGGCATGAATCGTTGGCAACAAATCCCCCAAAAAAAATTGCTTTTCTTTTTCCAACATTTTCATTGATATGCAAAACGACATTTTTCTTGAGTGCTAAGTTTAGAGGAGTAATTGCTTTTATCATACATTATTCTATGCTTAAACTCATTAATCAAGTTTGTTCATTCATTGGCATAGTGTCTACACACCGGAAGATTCTACATTGAAATTACTGAATAGTACCCTATGCCGAAACTCCCACATTGTGGGCTCTGGGATTGAAATTACTGAATGATAATACTAATTTTTCGTCATCTGCCTTGTCTGAAACTGATTATCTATGGGATTCTTATACAAAATCTGATCACATTTTTCAATTGGCATCTTGCTTACCTTTATCTCATAAAATGAAATTTATTTTTAGTCATGCCTAGATGCTCCTATTCTCTCTTGGGACATACATTCCTCATCACTCGTTTTAGTGCTTGTGGTAGAAATTTCTCCAAAAAATACTGAATATCTATATGGAGTCTATGCAATTTGGTGACTTCTTTCTGCTCCAATAAATGAGTTCCATTCTTTCAGATAGTTTGTGGTTCTGTGGTGATGTATGTGCATATTCACCTCCATTTGCATGTAGTGTTAAAGTGTTTAATATTCTAAATTGCTCAAAGCAATTGTCAGCAGCCTCTTCTTTCCGATATTAACATGGTGTGCTTCGTCAAAAATTTCAATTAAGAACTGTAGTCCATATCTGTTTTATGGATTTTGGTTATTCTCCTTGTTAATGTGGTTATTTTCTGTATTTTTTGTACTCAGATCAATGGGTATAGTACTGCATATTTTTTACAAAATTACCTTTTTTTCCCTTTTTGACAACAGAATTTCTACATGATTGGATGGGACAAAAGCCGAAGCTTTTGGAGAGTGCTAAAGATTGATAGATTAGAGGCTTCTGAGCTCTACATTCAAGAAGATCCCACAACCTACTCAGAAAGTGAATGCTGTGATTTGCTAAAGCGGATACATGATGGAAATAGGTCAACTGGTGGACTCAAGTTTGTTACTACCTGTTATGGGATTGTTGGTCCGTCATGCTCACTAGGTTTGTTGTCTCAGCACCCCCTTCATTCGTCACTTATTTCTTTGTTTTTTGATTTTAGGGTTCATCAAATTTTTGGGGCCTTATTACATGCTGCTTATTACAAAAAGAAGGAAAATTGGTGCAATCTGTGGCCATACAATATATGCAGTCAGCAAGAGCAAGATGATTCCTGTTCCACATTCTACAGTGCGGACTGATATGGCTAATTCTAAGATTGAGAACAGGTCCTTTGTCTATTCTGCAAGTAAATGTAAAATGTACTTAGTACTTCTAAGGGACCTCATAACATTTGATTCAGAAAAATAAGTTGTCCCTTGTATCTGGATGATAATTCTGTTTTGTCATTGTTCATTTTAATTGCTATTAATCCTTTTGGAACAAATAATCTGACTTTGGAAATATTCTTTCAATACTAGAGAACTCCCACATTGTTGAGGTACTCATTCAAACTCTGTACTGTTTCGTGAGTACTTTCTTTTGTGTTTAATCAATATTATGTGTTTGTTTAGTTTTAATTTGTCTCACTTTAAGCTTGTAGTGTGAGCTTTTCTTTTTGAGCAATTTAGAGCTATGTCAGTTAAGCATTTATTTGGAAACCAACTTAAGTTTACTCATACTGCATCATTTTAAGCTTATATTCCTTGGTAGAGGCTATTCCCAGTTCATTTCCTGCAAGTGTACAGGAGCATCTTCATTGCTGTTGTGATGTTAATTTAACATATTGAATGAGGCAAAGGTATCATCTGGGTTTGGGGTGATTATTGATTAGTTGCTTTTTTATTCATATTTTTTTTCTTTTCCTGCTTTCTTTTTTCTCTTTTTCCTTCCTTCTTTCAACAGCTACTTTTTGCATGTCCTCCTTCAACAGTTCATTAGGCCTATTGATGTGTTTTGTGTTTCCTTTCTTGTTTGTCTTTTGCTTTGACATAGATACAAGAAGCTCCTCTGCTCTGTGGATCTTACAAGGGACTTCTACTTCAGCTACTCCTACCATGTAATGCACAGTGTTCAAAAGAATGTATGTGGTAATGAAATAGATCAATTCCTCTATGATTCCATGTTTGTGTGGAATGGATTCTTGACGCGGGCCATAAGGAATCACCTCAAAAATACTCTATGGACAGTTGCGTTAGTATATGGCTTTTTCAAACAGGTAATGAATTCTAAAGGAGCTACTTACATCGCCTATAAACTATTAAAATATCAATTTGAGGTAATTGAATGTGTTGGGGCTAGCTAGAGTGTCGTACTTGTTGTTTTCACATCTTTTTCTGTTCTGCTATTGCTTCTATCTTTTGAGAGTGTGCTCTACACCGTCCTAGTTCTGGTTCAGTGACATTTGCTATTATTTTCTGTTATTCCTTGCAGTCCTGTAGGACACTAATATTACAATCTGTTAAAAATTGATGGTTTGGGTGGTCCTTTGCTTATCATTTTTTACTTGTGTACCAATATATTCTTCAGTTCCTAGATTTTATTTGTTATCGATCTGTTATTTTACATCATTGGATGAGATCTGGCGCTCTATATTACATTAACGTGGCTGATCTGAAAAATGCTTATACAGTTAGAGTATCTTGTATATGCTTGCTGAATTCCTTTTTTCTTAAATCTAAAATTGTGCAAACAATTATCCTTTGCATTCTTGCCCTGGAGTTGGTTTTGATATTAATGGCTTTCCTTTTGGAAAATTCAGGTGAAACTTTCAATATCTGACAGGGATTTCAAATTGACCCTTATTGCCAGAAGATCACGGCATTATGCAGGCACCAGGTTTGAATGCATTTGGGCTGTGCTCTTCATTTATTTGTATTATGTCTTTGTGCTTATTTTCTTCATAAGCGATGCTAATACACAGCACCTCTAAGGGTTTAGAGCTCACATGAAAACTCAATATAGACCTGAGCTGTCGAGTAGATACTTGACATATTACTCTGTTCTCTCTTTGTGGCATAGATACTTGAAACGAGGTGTAAATGAGAATGGTTATGTAGCTAATGACGTCGAGACAGAACAAATTGTTTTTGAAGAAAATGCTGATGGACAGCCATTGCAGATAAGTTCAGTTGTGCAGAACCGTGGTTCCATCCCCCTTTTCTGGTCGCAGGAAACTTCAAGATTGAATATTAAACCTGACATCATATGTATGTGTAGTTGGTCCCCAACTGATGTAGTTGCTTTGGTGATTTTTCTTATGATTCTGCGGCTTGACATTTCTTCTTGTTTCCAGTATCAACAAAGGACCGTAAGTATGAAGCCACAAGAGTTCATTTTGAAAATCTTGTCAAGAGATATGGAAATCCGATAATTATATTAAATCTGATTAAGGTGAGTTTTGTTAGTGCATCAATTTACCTCCAATTATACGCAAATTTTCTTAGTATTTTTCTTGTACTTCCTCTAGATTTTTACCATTTAATGCTTTTCGTAATAATGGTGATGCCAGACACGTGAGAGGAAGCCTCGAGAATCCATACTACGAGCTGCATTTGTTAATGCTATTGAATTTATAAACAGAGATTTAACAGAGGAGAATCGCCTAAGGTTTCTTCACTGGGATCTAAACAAGCATTCAAGAAAGTACTTTTCTTTTCCCTGCTTGTGCTTAACAGTCGATAACTGTTATATATTTATATGATATAAATGACATCCATCTATCTTTTCAGCAAAGGTGTTAATGTGTTGTCACTTCTTGGAAAAGTTGCTGCAAATGCAGTGAATCTTACAGGCTTCTTTTACTGTCAAATGCCAAATACAAGGTCTGACCAATTGGTAAACTGTTCATACTACAGGTCAGTTGTTGCTATATGAGGTGTTCGTTTTCCTTGTTGCATGGCATTTCTTGTCTAATTTTCTCATTTTGTCAAACTATATCAAGGAGCCTGATGAATTGACAATTGATCATCCTATATTCAAGTTGATACATAAGCACTAGTTCTTTTTCTCTGTCTGCTGGAGTTACATGTGCATCTTATATGGTGGATTTATTGGTTGTGTTGCCATCTGGTTTGCCGGTGGATACTGTACTTCATCTTTGTTGTTCCTCGAAACAGAACACTATTATAGGGACATCAAATGAAGATTGCATACAAGAGATTCACCAGCATCATAAAGAGTTGATTTTTTCAGCCCTTGCATTCTGGCAAATATGAATTCATGAGCCCATCCTTAAGCGTTTAGGACGAAGGTTTTCTGTATTTCTTTTGTCCAAAGGAAACTTTATAACTTTGTTGGAAGGCTTTGTACGGATTCGGTTCAGATATTTAAGGGTTTTTCTTTTGACTTTTTTAATTTTGGCATGTGCTTGTGTCAGAAGGGTTCCCTTTTAGGTTGCATTGATGTTCACTTCTACTAGCTTATCATGGTGCCTGCGCTTTATGATTGCTAATAATTCACATGTACTACAGAAAATATGAGTTTGGTGACTGCTCTATTGAAAACCTTTGCAATGAACGAGATGAAGCCGGCAACCCCGAATCAGAGATTAAAAATGGCGACAGACATGACAGGAAAGACCAACTGGTTAAACCCTTGATGCTCCAGAAAGGGGTGCTGAGGACCAATTGCATTGACTGTTTGGATCGTACTAATGTTGCACAATTTGCATGTGGTTTGGTTGCCCTTGGACATCAGTTGCATGCTTTAGGATTCCTAGATGAGCCAAAGATCGATCTTGAAGCCCCCTTAGCTGATGATCTAATGGGAATTTATGAGAGAATGGGTGACACACTTGCATTGCAATATGGTGGATCTGCTGCTCACAATAAGGTAACTTTTGCGTTATGGCATTTAGGAACATTTCTATTCTTAGCTTGATGTAATGTGTCTGCTTGTCTTGTTTGCTAACGAAAATTCATTAATTTTATTCTATCAGCTAGGCATCTCCATTGAGATATTGTCTCAGCTAGATTAGTTTCCTCTTGAATGAGGTTGTGACTGATATTTTACAGACTTACTGGTCAACCATTTGGACTTAGGATGGCAATCATTCTTAGACCTGAAGTCCCAAGTATAATATGCAAATGATTTTGGTTTGTTAAAGAATTTCCTTTTAGTTGGTCAGCATGATTAACATGTCTGATGATGGTTGACAGAAGGAAGAAATGACAGTTCATCATGTTTTTTTTTTCTTTTTTCATGTAGAGTGCTGGCCCGTCGGTAGCCTTATAACCTTGGGAATACACCAGGGCATGTAGAAGCAAAAAGATTATAATCATAAATGAAAGCTAAAATTTTCAAAAGAATAGATTTTAAAGTCTCAAAATTGTATATTGCCTGTCACTTTTTTGGCTATTTGATTAAAGCTGCTGATTATCTGGGGCACCCACCATCTACCCAGACCATTATCTTTCTCCACTCTGTGCTGTATACATGGAGATGCTAAATTTCTAGAACTTTGGGTTTTGCTTCTCGATGTAGATTCTACAGAGATTCTTTAGTGGAAAACCAATAAATTCTTACTTCTTCTTGACTTTTGTGGTGTGAATAACAGATATTCTCTGAGAGAAGAGGGCAATGGAAGGCAGCCACTCAGTCTCAAGAGTTCTTCAGAACTATTCAACGGTACTATAGTAATGCCTATATGGATGCTGAGAAACAAGATGCGATCAATGTGTATGTCTTCTAAGCCTTACTTTCCTATAGAATATATTGTTGTAGAAATCTCAAACCCTTGCAGATTTCACTTGGTCATAGCAGCTTTGCATCATGATATATCCTTGTAGAATTAATTTCTCTGCCTTCGGCTGATTATTTGACCAGGTTCTTGGGGCACTTCCAGCCCGAACAGGGTAAACCAGCACTTTGGGAACTGGACTCAGATCAGCATTACAATGTTGGGAGACGAAGTCCTAACCTTGTAGATGAAGATTATAGGTATAATTCATTTCATCTTTTACAGTGGACAACTTTTTTAGGTCCCTAAACATGGAGTTGTAATTGGCTTCTTAGTTGAGGCCATCATTGAGATGACAGCTTGCAAATCCTAGATGAGTTATAACTGCATATTAAAATCCCTCTTGCAATTCCAGATCTCCCAAGTTTTTCAAAACTCTATTCAGCTTATTATCATAAATTTTCTGGTTGTTGAATTACTTAAGTTTCATTTCCAGCTCGTCTGTTAGATTTTGGAACCTAAAGCTTCAATCTTTTTCTGCTGTGGCTTTATGCTGATCAAGTAAAAACCATATAATCTAACATAGTTTGCCTTGATTCAGAAGCAAAAGTGCTATCTGCAGAGTTTTACAAGACCCTTTTTCTGTTGCCCAGGTCATTTTTTAAAAGATCATTATCTGATGGTAACATTCTTTGTGAAAGCAAGACACCGGAATCAGCCACTGGCGTTACTCAGCAGAAAGTTTATAATCAACCTTTGCCAGAAAAGCCACAAGGAGGTAAAAAGGGCCTATCAGAGTCTTCACCAGAAATCTCATCTTGTGACAATGAGATCTCTTACTCCAGGTATGCCAATTCCACAATTATTTAGTGGTTAATTTGAGTTTGCTTGTAGAGTTTTAGATAGCTTCTTGTTGGGCTGGAGCTCCATCAGTTGGCCGGAACCCTGTTATTTCTGTCACTAGGACAATCTTCTAATCCTCTGACCGTTGGGGATCAATCTAGTTGCTTCTCCAATATTGCTGGTTAGATTAGTAAGGGCGTTAAATTCTGTTTCAGAAAGAAACAGTTGTTTAATAGCAGTATTGATTTTGGAATCTATATACTTTGGGGTTATCGCATTGAGTGTTGTGCAAAAAATTGATAATCAATAACTTAAGGGTATGATCTCTATTAAAGATCGTCAGGGGTTGAATTATGATGAAATTGCTTTGGGTCATTTCCCAATGTCTATGATTAATGATTGCCCAATCTGAACAATTTTAAATTCAATTTGTATGTGAGTCTCTCTCTCTCTCTCTCTCTCTCTCGTTGATTTTTTTCTGCTGGGACTAATCAAATTTTTAACTCCTGAGTATTTTTGTGGATCATTTTCCAAATGGTTCACACAGGCAAAATTATACGACTTGTGGTGCATGAGACTCTGTGAGGGAATTGAATTTGTAATGTAATTGCAAACTTTGGCAGTAGTTGTACCCGAGGCCCTATCACACTTTCCTTTTTCGTGTGCTTGCATATTACCCTGCCTTGCTATATTTTTGTTTGCCACTGTTGTCCTTAAAAGTATTGGATTTTTTGGTCAAAAAGTTTATCCGATCAAGCTCAAGTCTACTATGATCCCAAATGATAAATCTATTTCTCTTACTCTTTGGCATAGGTTTACTCCCCCAATGGCGAAGAAGCAGATTTTCACTGATTTGCAAGGGGATCAATGTTTTCACAGTGATCAAATTTGTTTCATCAGAGCTGGTGATTCTTTTAACTACTCGAATTTTCTTGACTTTGAAAGGTTATCATCTTCTGGAAATTCGTGTGAAGAAGAAACATATGAAAGGTAATTCCTAGTTGTTATGTATGATTGATTCTTGAAAAGCATGTCCATTATATTCATGACATGAGTATCTAACTTGAGACAGCATTTCCAAATTTCCGCACTGAACCTTACCAGGAGTTTGTGGTTCTTCACTGACTTGCACAAGTCCAAATTAGCTGGCTGCAGGCAATGTTATAATTTAACTTCAATGTGTTTTGCATGATACGCTGAGTGTAAGCATAGAAGAGGATTAGGACTTGGGATGTGTAAGGTTGTATGCAATGTTTTAGCAAACTGTTCTTAGTTGAGTATTGGAGATGCTAGATTTATATGAGACAATTCTTAGTAAATAAGTATCTGGGGATCAATCATGGGTTTAGAACATGATGCAAAATAATTGGTTATCCCTTTATGCAGCGAACCGTGCCAACAGTCATCTACACAGGCTTGAAAATACCATGAACCAGATTTCAATAGTGGTTTTGATTCGTGGTTTGTTTAGTCTTTTGTAACTCCTTCCAGACTTGTGAAGTGATATAACAACATTGGGGAGCTATTCATACCCAATACCAAGTTGCATGTTCTTATTTTAAATTTACAGTCACAAGGTTTGAGAAATTTATATTTTTTCTGCCAAGAAATGATGGAAGTGCCTTGAATGGCTACAGGTCTTCTCTTATAAATTCTCCTACATCTGGTCTCTCATCTGAAAATGTTCTAAATGGATTAGCTGCAGATATGACCAGATCTGCGAGTGGCTCCAGTTCAAAGGTTAGTAATTTTTTGTGCTTAGTGCTTTGGTGCACACTACGCGATATAGCATGGACTTTAACCACTTATTGCAGTCATAATTGATTTCTCTACTTCGATACAATTGCACATAGAAAGCAGTATGCAGAATCTCATTTGTCTTCTTTGGCCATTTGCTAACATACTATCTCATTCCGGATCCAAATATGGATTGTTGTAAGCCTGAATATTATGCAAACCGTGATTTGTCTAAGTATGTGATTTCCTATCAGTGCAAAATCAGGACCCGTAGAGATTGTTGTTTTCCCACTTATAACTTGATAAGCTACATATTTAGCAAACTCAACTTGGATATTGTTTTTGCATGGACAAATTTCAGCTGATAATACAAACATGAAGCAAAATATGGCAACACTCTTGCATTGTTATTCCGGTAGTTAGAAGATTTAGTGAAACGTCGGTGTAGACCGTTGGAATCCCGAATGCAAGTTATCTGTAAATATGAGTGCGAGGATTTAGTTGAGGAGATGACTTTAGATAGGAATAAATGGTGTAAGAGAATCCGAACAAGTTGAATTATTATTATTATTATTATTATTATTATTATTATTATTATTATTATTATTATAAGTTTCTATGAATAGTTTATCTTTATTTTTTTCATTAATTTTTTTTATTTTTTTATTTTTTATTTTTAGTTTTATCTTCTCTTTTTTTACTTTCATATTTTTTTCTCCTCTATCTTATATTTGTCTCTTAAACAGCCGATCTCAAAATTGGGATTAAAGCTTAGTTTGGTGGTGTTATTGTAACTGGATTCACGAGGGCATGATAATCTCACATAGCTAAACATGTTACGATGAAACCACTTGTCTTAGGCTCCAAGTACATGCAATTATCTGTTTCTATTAAGAATGTTGTGACTGCCATTATAATCCATGCATATGTTGACTTAATCTTTTGCAGTTTGAATCAATTTAAAGGTCACATATTTAATGGGCTTTATATCTTGTTTTGCTATAACTGGTTCATAATTATGCTAATCTTCTTTAGGGAAGAGAGCAGGCTGGAACACCATCGGCTTACACTTGCCTGCAGAGCTATGACATCATTGATGAATTTACCGATAGCTTCGTCGAATGGGTTACTAATGGAGAGACGTTTTACCCTTGATATTTAGAGCAACCATTTTTATCATTCGTAGCTATTCATATCATCCAATTCATCCCATCCGAAGGATGTGGACCCTCAACAGAATAAAGAGGTAAAGAGATTGACCAGGTGATATTGCAGACATAATTTTAGCCTCCGACCAGAGCCGTATACAGCATATACAGGAGTAAATACCAAAGTTCTAATTCATTTTGGGCTGCCCTTCTGTCCTAGATGAGGTTGTAATTCAGGATGAACCTGTAAATATTCATTCTGCTACCCGGAGTTCCTCATCCTATCATTTTTATCAGTTCTCTGAACATCACTGCCCTCTACCCTCCTAACCCACCCCCCCCCCCAAAAAAAAGAAAAAAAAAGTGGATCTTTTCTTTATTTTATTTTATTTTTCATATTTTGGATTTTCAAATGTCTGAACAGGAAAAAAAAAAGATGCTTTTTAATTTTATTTATTTAAGTTAAGTGCAGTGTTGATGATATGGAATGCTATATTTTGATGGCCTTTGCTAAGTTTCTACGGCCTCTGTGATGGTAAGCTCAATGTGGTGATAACCTCCCGCCTGCTACCTACCAAGGTTTATGAATTCATAAACATTTATTTATTTGTGAAGGTGTGTTGGTAGCCATTTTTTATGGGTAAAAGGTCACAACACCCTTTTTGGGGGTTTAATGTTTTTTTTTTCTTCTCTGTATTTGGGATTAATAGTAAGTCCCTAGTAAAATGTTTCGTTTTATAGTCTAACTAACTATTGTCTTTTTTCTAAAAAATAAACTACATATAGATTCTCTCTTCTTCAGACTAAATATATTAGTTTTTATCCTTTTAAATAGAACAATATTTTTTATTATTTTTTTAAAATTAAATTCGTTGGTTTTCTCCACTTAAAATATATGTATATTGATACACACACACACACACAAATATAGAGATTGGGAGGAAGTTTGAAGCAGATCGTCGGCAATCATGGTAGAGAGAAAAAAGACACAGGCCGTGACTCAAAATTGAAGTCATATAGGACACAACGTGATGGATTCATGCTTTAATTAGACCTAGAGGATAAAAAAATGTTGAATTCTCGTATTGAACTTTACCGATGATGATCATTGATGGTGGGATGGCGTCGAGGTGGTGACAATGCTGGCGAAAATCAATAAAATCAAAAGTAGAAAGAAGAAACTGGATTACTTATGATGATGAAGATGGATTTAAACGAAAGGAATGACCAAAAGTTGTTTCATTTTTTTTTTGTTTTGGTACCTTGTCTTGAGCATTGTCCGGTTTTTGAAGTTTTGTCCCGACTAATTCTAACCGACTGTTGTAATGGCTCCTTTCAGAAGGCGGGTTTCACAACGGGAACTCTCCGTACACATGAGGGTCCGATACTCCCAGCGAGAGTCGAACCTCGCTTATGTTTAAGGGTACTCAACCCTACATCCAGTTGAGTTTACTCACGTTAGTGTTTCTTCATAGTTTTGTAGAGGAAGAAGTGATAGCGGATGGAATTAAAAAGTTGGATTGAAGATTAATTTGAGAGAAAATCTCTAGATTCAGGAGAGATTGGAGAGAGGGAAGGGAGAGAACTTCTTCGTGGGTTGCAGGGGGAGGAAGAAAGCAGGGGTTGTGCGTCACAGGGTGACATTGATGATGGTGGTGGGTGCAAGACGCTGTCTACATGGTAATGCAATGCAATTGTAAAAACCTTGGTTTCTATTCTTAACATCAGCTAAGCTCAAGTGACACCAAGTATTAACTAGTTACATGGAAAGATCGGAATTTGTGTCTAATGCGGGGATGATAATATCTGATCCAATTCGATAGATATATAAAAAATTTAATCCGATAGATCGAGTTTTTTTCCTAAAAAATCGGGTTATGATCGGGTTAGGATCGGATTATAATATTACAGTAGTCGGATTGATTTGGGTTTGGATTTATGTTATAAATAATCTGATCCGATAATAATTTATAATAAAATAAAATTTTATTTTAATATAATATTATTAAATAAAATAAAAGGATTTTTATAGTTTGTTATAATTTATAAATTTCATTTTTATTTTTGAAAAAAATTATTAAATTAAAAAATACATTAGATTATAATTTAGATCGGATATGGGTCGGGTATATGTCGGGCACAAGTCGGTTTAAGATCGGATCATATCAGTTTTTTTAAGATATGTGATAGATCGGGTCGGGTTGAAGAATTTAGGATCGATGATATTATATTATCGGAATATAACCATTCATTATCAGCCCCATCTACGGATATGAGAGTTTTGGGAAGTAATGGCCCGTGTTGATCCTTGGTCGTGCTCTCTGAGAAACGGCTCATCGAATATTATTTAATTAACATTTAGAGAGTGGTCGCCTCCTGTATCGATGCTGTGTATAAGAGCATAGAAATCATAGCGATATCACATAAATTTAAACCAGAAAATGAAAATTTCATTGTCAGCACTAATCTATTTAGATTATCTATGGACAAAGCCTTTTGTTTCATGGGACAAAGCTCCCATAACAAAAATAAATAAACTTTTCTTGAACCTGATATTAACTCAAACTCCAGGTCTTCTTAATTCAAGTTCTCACATCCTATAAATTTCCCATCAAATGGGTGAAGAGGAGAAAGAAATGACTCACCGGTGTGGTGTATAAAATGTTTTTCAATTTAGTGTAAGGATAGAAAAAGAATAAACATATATGTACGTAATCTTTTCTTTATATTTTTATATTTTAAAAAAGGAGAATAAAGGATAAGACAACACAAAGTTGTAGATAGGCTTCAAATATCACACAAAATAATAGATGTAGATATCAATTCAATAATCTTGAATATCCTGATGAACATATCTCACACAAAACATCATTAGAGCATAGTTAGTATTCTAATTATGAAATTCATAAAATTTTATATGAAATCAGATAATATCTCGACAGATGGGACAAATATCAAAAGTCAAATCTAACTTGTTCTTATTCTAATAAAATAATAGTTTCACCTGATATTTAGAAGTTCGAAGGGTAAGAAAAATTCAAAAAAAAAAAAAAAAGTTTCACTTGATATTTAGAAGCCCAAAGAGTAAGAAAAAATTGAAAATTAATAGAAATCTAAAAGTTTAAAGGCTCGTGAAAGTCTGAAAACTATTAAAAAAATGAAAACTAAAAATTAGCATAAATCTGAGATTAACAAAAATCTAAAAATTAATAAAATAGCTTATTTATCTTCAAATCTTATTAATAAAAATCAAACAAAATATCTTGATAAATATAAAATACTCAAATGTATAGATTATTTCAATAAACATGAAAAATGGGTAAAATGATAAAACATCAAACAATCCAAATAGTCATTCCTTATCACTAAGGGGAATATCAGGTAATAAACCCAAAAAAAAAAAGTTGACAGCTTATCATAATGTCAAACTCGTAATTGGTATAGCACATAACTAAGCTCTCCTGAGAATTATTGAAAAGACAGAAATATTTTATACAAATCAAAATTAAAATCAAATCAAAACCAAACAAAAATATAGATAAATAAAATGATGCTAGATGATACTTATCTCTTGAATCGACTATTATATTAAATAAAATTTATAAAATTCTAATTATTTAATCTTTGTTCATTCAAATTATATCAAAAAAATATTTAAAATTTCAGTAAAATATATTTTCAAAATTATGATTTTTCTACCGAATCATCGATAATTGCAAAATAACTCCAACCATTGATAATTGCAAAATTACTCCTAAAATCTTGAATCTATTATAAATATGATTCTAAAAGGTATTTTTAGAAATAAAAGAAAGTATTATAAAAAAAATGATAAAGTTTTCCAAATATTTACAAAAATTACATAGAACTTAGAAAATAATACTAAATACGATATAAGTTGGAAAATGTTTTCCAATAAGGAAATTTGAGTTGCAAAAAGCTTCGAAGAAACATTTTTGAAGTTTAAGGCTAGGATCTGTCACCGAAAAAAAAAAATGTTAAAATATCGTTTTGGGACGGAGCAATCAGACTCAAGTCGCCGGGAAACCATGAATTCCAACAACTGTCAAAGCAAAACTCAGAAACAAAAGGCAACGGTTGGACAAAGCTTGTAAGACTCTGTGGACGATTTTCATAGCGGAGAGAAGAATACAATGGCGGTGACTGAGGATTGGACATGATTTGGCTCCGAAAACCGATAAGCATTTGCAAAAGAAAAAAAAAAGGTACAAGAACAAGATTTTCAAGCTCCAATTTGAAGGATGGAGCTCTCTAGCAATGGCGGAGTGAGTTTAAGCCACGGTGGCTATGGTGGATACCGGTGCGCAAGAGAAACTTAAAAAGGCAGAAAAAATGATTTCAAGTTCAAATGATGTGCTCAACTCTATCAAAATGGGAAGGTTAAGATCAAAAAGACTAAATAAACAAAGGAGATTAAGAGGCGGTGAATCTCATCTTCAATCAAAGGCTTGGATTGAAACATATGGGTGTTAAAGATGAAAAACCACACGGATGACCAGGATGAAGAGGTGCAAGTGTTCATCTTCATGGAGGGCTTGGATTGCTCCAAATTTCAATGTTCTAAATTTTCTAAACACATAAAAGGGTGGATCAGGGTAGGCTTTGCCATACAACTCAACAGTACGCATTCCATTGGGGACATATAATCTGAAATAAATCATGCGGTTCGAGATTAAGAGTTTGGCTGTCTTGGCGCACCATTGTTATTAGCAGGCGGCTAACTCTTACCGGGGTTAATGTAACAATTATGGTTAATAGTTAATCATGATTAATAAAACTATTTAATGGTTAATTATAAGATTAGATGGTAAGATGATTAGTAATTAATGAGATTAATAGTTAATTAAATAAAATGATTAAATAGTTAGTAATATTAATTAGTAAAATAATATAAGCATCAAATGAAATGACATAGAATTGAAGTCCCTCCCTCTCCCTCTTTGTATCCTCTATATTTCTTTACTTTTCTCTCTCTCTCTCTTCCTTTGGCTGCATCATATTCCCACGGTTCCACACAGTTCCCTCGCGGTTCCAACGTTTCTTGCTTTAACACTCATAGATCCATGACAGTTAACCACGTCAACAAGCCGCGAAGTGAGGATTTTTGAGAGTTAAAAGGAATTTTGCACCTTCGACCTCAAAGTCTGCAAGAGTCTAGGCTTCACTGCTTGTCATGCGCCATGGTCTTCAAAGTTACCCCCACACACCACCAACCCTATTGCCAAATTTATCATTTTCCCCATTGATCAAAAAACAATTTGATTGTACATATCCGTCAAAATCCATCCTTTTTTTTGGGGGGGGGGGGATCTTGTTAATTGCAACTTCTTTTCTCCACTAATCAGGACTAATACAAATTCTTAATTCGACAGATACATAAATTAATCGAATCGAAGCCCAAGTAACATCATGCAATCACCATGTGTTCAACAGAGCCTATTACTAAAATGGAGGTAAACTATATAAGCACCCCAACCCAGCACAACTTGCTCATCTCAAACTTAACAAACCATTCAAAATCAAATCACCAAAACTGAAAGATGCTCCAAACTAGTTATATTTTACTTGGGGTAGCCAAAACAGTGGAAGAAATCTCAACCATTCAGGTTAACAAAGATTTGCCGAGTATTTTGAGCTTTCTACCAGAACTGACCCCTTTTGAGACAAGAAATGTCAAAAAAGATCATGAACTAGGTCTTGTCTTATCAGGGAAATAGCATGCCAAGTAGAGTGAACACAATATCAATCCGCATTGCAACTAATAAATTCCAACTTAAATAATATCTTTGAGTAAAACTACTGGCTAACAAAAAAGTTACAAATACATCATCAGTGTACTCCCGAAAAAAGAAACTCAAAATTACTTGTAACAAGCAAAAAATACGAACTTGGAAAAAACAAGCTCATTCCCATTCGGTGGATTGAACATTTGGAACTGTCGAAGCTGGCGCGGGAGAGGGTTCCCAATCCACAGGAGCTGAAGCTCATTAAAGAAGAAACAGAAATTTAACGTGAGAAAAGTTGAGCAACATGGGCCAAAAAAATAAAAGATATCATTTTCTACAATCATGCATCACGTGTAAGTCATTTATATTATAAAGAATATAAGAGCTGACAACATTAACAAAGTCTAACCCAAAAGACAAACCTAGATAGAGTGATGTGTCACACAACTGCCCATGCAGTACAAGTAACAGGGAAGAGAGATTCACTTTCACTCTTTCCAATTTAAAATAAAATTCTGAATTTCTCATACATCTAAGAACTGGTCCAAGAAACACAATAAGTGCATTTCAGTTAAATGTCATTGGTATACTTGATGTGGAATCAATATAAACTATTTGTGAAGAAAGCGTGTATATTTCATACAATTTCTATCCATGCTCCAGTCAAATCAAGGTCAAAAATATTAACAAAGAGAGAGAACAATGAGAGTATAGTCAGGAAAAAAATTAACACCAGTTATAAATTAGAAATGTTACCAATTTTCAAGCATTGTAGATAATGATTCTAAGCATTCTAAAGATATGCATCATAAAAAACAATATGCATTCTAAAGATATCTACCCAGTCAGTAACATTCTAAGCATTCCAATGTACCTCATGGACAATCAAACACTGAACCACACTACCATAGTGAAAGATTTAAATCACCAAAGAAACAATTTTCAAGTATTTTGGGCAACGCAAAATATATTATCTCCTAAAAACAGGATGAGCCTTACCTTGTGCAGAAGCCCAGCTGTCAGTGACAGGAACCGCACCAATAGGAGCAGGAACAGCCACGTCTGCACCCCATTGAGCTTCGCTAATTTGAGCAGGCCATTGATCAGCAACACCAGTAATTGCTGCAGGATAATCAGCAATTCCATAGTCCTGAGGAGCTGCCACTACCTCATCTCCTTCTTGCTCTTTGGCCTCCTCGGGCTCCCTATAGAAGAACAAATCCACCTGCAGATGAAAAGATAAAGAAAACTAATAAGAGAACATTGAGAGAAGTTGTGAAAGCAAATTGATGAAAACTGAAATTGCCTATGTTTCCAAGAAATGGTGTGCCCAACTCATTCACCAGCAAAGCATATGACAAAAGAAGGCTAATAACATGTAAGACAAAGTAAAAGAATACAAAACCACATCCTCTCTAAACTAACCTAAAAAAATAAATAAACAATGTCAGAAATGAAGAATCTGAACTATTACCATCACATCCCACTTGTGACCTGGAAGAATGGTGCCTCTCATCTGCAAAACCATTCTTGCAAGAAGCCAGAACAGACAACCAATGCTATACTTTCCCTTGTTATTTGCAGGTATTCCAATATCAACATGTCGCATTGGAGAATCAGTATCACAGAAGGCAATTGTTGGGATGTTTCCCAAGGAAGACTCCTTAATAGGCTGAAAAAATGGTATGCCAATTAGTACACATTAAGACTGATTACTGTGTCAAGGTACATCAATTTGAACCTGAAATCCTGTTCAAATATATGCTAAAACAAAACAAAGACATCGGTTCACCTGGTGATCAGTTCGGGGATCAGTGAGGATAAGAAGTCTGGGCTCATTGAAGGAGGTCTGGAGCTGATTGGTGAACGTACCAGGAGTGTGCCTTCCAGCAATGGGATGAGTACCGGTATACTGGGCAAACTTCAAGACAGCGCGCTGACCATAAGGACGTGCAGACTGCACAATAATGTCCTGGGGGTTCTCAATTGCAACAATAACCCTAGCAGCAAGCTGCAGTTTCTCCCATGTCTTACCGACGTTGATGATATAAATTCCTGATAGGTAACAAAAATAAAATCATATTTGGTTGCACATAATTGGGAAAGATAATAAGAGTTAAAAGGGTGATGCAAAAACTTTAGACGAGGGGTCTCTCTCTCACAAAATATAGTGACTAGGCACAATCGTTGAACCACACAACAAATGAAACCCACAATTTCAGTTTAATTTAAAAACCTATTGATGTACAGATATACTGTAAAGACCAAGTACAATAGCGTTCCTCTCTATAAATCAATCAAAAATATTAGAGAAGAAAACATGGTAAATCTTTAGATAACATATGCAAACCCAAACATACATACCGAAACATTACAGCGTGATTCTTATTGTTCATTTCATTTCCAATAACTCTCCCAGAACAACAGACTCAACACAAGTTCTAATCCTTTGACTCATTGCACCGATAGAAAATTATACCATACTACCACAATTACAATATTAAAAAAAAAAAAAAACAAAACCAATTTTGGGGAGACGATTCTCTCTCCCTCTCTCTTTCTTTCTCAACCCTTTTCAACAGAGACGCCATACACGAGATGGAATCGATATAGCATACAAAGACCATGTTTAATACTAAGAAGTAATCACAAAAATCTACAGAGAAGCAACATAGAAGGGAACAAATAGGAGTGAGATCTCGAAACATACCATCGTTTCGGCGCTTGAAGACATAGCGCTCCATTTGGTAGTCACAGTTCTTGGTACCCAGATGGACCTGAGCAGCCAACATCATTTGGATGTCGGCTTCCTTCTGCGATAGATCACTCGTCGTCGCGGCCATTGTCGATTGAAGGTTTGCGACAGAGCTGTTCCTCTCTCTTTCTGCTTCTGGCTTAGGGTAGAGAGTGCTGCGCCCTTCGCTGTTTATGCTCTCTCTAGGGTTTTTAGCGTGAGAGAAAGAAATTCGTTTATATAGATCCGAAACCCTAGTGCTTTACCCAAACTTGGCCCCGCGTTGTGTTGTGACAGATCGGGATTCACGGGCAAGGCCCATGCTAAGCCCACTCCCTGGCCTTTTCTGCATTAGCCTCGTTAAGCCCTCCATTTTATTTATTTATTTATTTTTTGATAGTAAAAGCGAATAAAAAAATCAAAAAACGAAGGAAGCCCCAGCGAAGACTGCAAACATAGACAACGAACGGCTAGCCTCTAGAGAAACTTTGAGTCCTTACTCTAGCAAGCCCCTCCTTATCTTCTATAAGTAGTCGAAGAATCGAAGTAGGCGGAACATCAAACCTAGTCATCCTCTCGACACTCATTTGCCTCAACAAACCTAGATGGTCCACACAAACATTCACTTCCCTAAGAATATGCATGACTTGTCTAACATTCTAGTGCTTCAAGAGCTCGTTACATTCCTGCAGAATGAAGCTTAAGAGATGCTCATTCGAGAAATTGCCTTCCAACTTGCTGACAAGGGAAGCGGAGTCCACCTCAACTTCAAGATTAACGAAGCCCTTCCTTTTAGCCATCAACAACCCTTTCCTCAACCCTCAAATCTCAGACATCAGCACTGGTCCTATCCCAATATTGAAGGTAAACCCCGCAACGCAATCCCTAGTCCAGTCTCTGAAAATGCCCCTAGCACTAGCACAACCGGAGGCCAAAGCAACCGCACCGTCTGTATTCAGCTTAAGACATCCTTCCCTCGGCAAATCCCACTTGATTCTCCTCTCCACTCCAATTCTCTCATTGAACTTTGTTTTCCAGGCATCATCCACCTCCTCAGCCATCTTGAAAGCAGCTCTGGACACTTCTTGAGGATGCATCGGGACGTTCTGAGTGGTTTCCTTACATCTATATCTCCAAATAGACCAAATCGTAGACACGAACACCACTTTCATGTGCAGGAAGCCATGAATATCAATTCTATTAATACCCTCCTTAATCCATTGTTGGAGGGGACTACTCTAGAAAGACAAGGGCATACCAAAAGCCAGGTCAGCTTAGCTTTACTGTAGTCCCTCAGCTTATGCAGCGCAGATTCCTCAACTTCTTTACAAATGGAACAGATGGGATCAGCACAGAACTTTCTCTTATTCCTCTCCATGTTTGTCATTATCTTCTCCATGCTTGCTTACCAGAGAAAGAATCTAACTTTCTCTGGACCAGAAGCCTTCCAAATTTGCCTCCACTCACCTTCTCTAAGATTCGAAAGCAGCTGATCATTCCAATCAATCATCAGCTTGTAAGCAGATGTTACTGAGAAGTTACCATCTCCATTACCCCCAAAAAAAGTCATCTCTCTGCTTCTCTTCCTCCCTCTCTCCTTCACGGTGTCCGTCATTTTTAGGAACCATAATTCCCTTAATTTCCTCCACCTTCTCCCTTGGTACCATCAAGGAGAGTTCCTCCACCTTCCAATTCCCATCCTTATCTAGAAAATGGATCACCTTCACTCTATTGAAGGACCCATTCTGAAGGTTGGTATGAACTTCCTCTAAGCGATTATTACCTATCCACTTGTCCTCCCAGAAATTTATGTCTCTACCATTGGCCACCTTTCATTTCATGCCTCTTCTGATACAGTCCCTACTTCCCATAATACCTCGCCACAAACTTGAGCTATTGCGTGTGTTCTTTCTATTAAGCAAGGATCCCTGAACCAGATATTTACCTCTCAAAACTTCACACCAATTTTTCTTACTTCCTTTCATCAACTTCCAACCCAATTTAGTTAGCAAAGCGATGTTACTTTCTTTTATTCTTCTGATGCCCAAACCACCTTCATTCTTGGGCAGACAAACTCTACTCCAGCTCACCAGGTGGACCTTTATGCAATCCTCAGTGCTTCCCCATAAGAAGTTCCTGTTAAGCCTCTCTAATTTGTTGCAAACATCCCTAGAAGTCCAAGTGGATTGCATGAGATAAATAGGAATGGCCGAGGTGACTTACTGGATGAGGATTCTTCTATCCATCGAGCTCAAAAGCTTTGCCTTCCAGTCGCTAAGCTTCTTCTAAACCCTTTCCACCAGCTAGTTATAAAAATTCTTTCCAACTTTGGAATGGATCAATGGAGCTCCCAAGTAAATAACTTACTCTAACCACTATAAGAATTTGCCAAATAATTAGTTTTGGGTTGGAGGTGGTGGGCTTTAGAGGGAGTTTTATTATTGTCATTATTATCTTTCAATTTGTATACATGAATTTAGCAAAATTGGGAAAGAGAATTAATAATGTAATGAAAGAGTATATTCTCTTTGCGAGTTTTAATTCAAGTGGATCCTTTTTCCATCCCCAAAAAGAGTATAGTTTCTTTGTCAATAACTTTTAATTCAACTGATATTATTCCTTTTTCTCTTAAAAGTTTCAAATTCGATCCTCCCTAATATTAAAAAAAAGAAAGGAAAAAGATTTAGTCTCTTTAAGCATTGGTAGTCCATTGTACATGTTCCTTGTCCCGGCCTTTCTCCTTCTATTATCCACTTAAGAATTTGGACCCTGTTGCCATAAAGTTGAATTCTCCCTTCCAAACTTGTAAAGTGGAAAAGGATTTGTAATCTTCATATTAATTGCATATAATTTTTTTTATACAGTTGAAAATTAATATCTTCCCTTTCCTGATTGGTGTTGGATTTCATGCCAGTGAAGTGATTACCTTGCAATTGTCAATCTCATGCAATGCTAAAGGGTTTTCTGTGATCAATTCGATTCATCTACACTCTTTGGGCCATTTGAAAAACTCGATGTTGTGTCATCTTCAAAGCTAGCAACTTCTCACTATACACTATTATTTCCACTGCTACCCATTACACTGAGGTGGGGTGCGCAGCTTTTGGTATGCAAAATACCCCTCATTTTGGCAGTTGGGATCGATAGAATCCTAGGAGTCTATAAGCTAAATACAAATGGCTATTCCAATATCTCTTCTCATTTGGCAGTTGCTGGGGGTCTAATCCAGGACAAATATGGTTTTTGGGTTCGTGGGTTCATTGTTAATTTAGTGGTGACAGATCCATTTACTACTGAGTTATATGGCGTTCGTGAGAGTCTTTTGGTTCGTACTAGATTTTTCCTAACTATTCTCGAGATTGATTTTGTTAGCCTTGTAAAAACACTCTTTTTCTCAGCTGGTGCCCCTTACATTAATATTTTCATATCCTCCAAGAGTGCATCTCCTTATACGTCAATCATTGATCGGTCTAGTGAACTTCATCCATCACAAGGATAATAATTGTGTGAATACTCTAGAGCATATGAGGTTATCTGCCTCTCTAGGCTTTCACCAATTTATCTCTCTTAGGTGTATTAATTGTTAAAATAGGATATTCAGAGTTTAGCTTTTTTTAGAGCCAGTTCTCCTCCTCCTTCATCTTGTTAAAAAAAAGGAATTAATAAAATATTACCTTTTTAATATATAATCATATTTTTATAAAATATTATATTTTTCACGATTACGGAACTGATTATTTATCTATTGAGATAATTACAATAAATGTTCAATTGATTAATCCATTTTAGTAAATTGTGGGAGTAGCAATCAAGAATTATAGTTATAGACGTGCATGAAAAAATAATCAACAAAAATTCAAGATACTAAAAAAAAAAGGAAAAAAAAAATGCCTGATTGCAATATGAGTATGACTTAAAATAGGGCGGGCCGGGTTGCCAACCAATGCCCAATGCTCGTTCAAAAACCCCCCCAGCCATGGGGGAGCAAATCTTTGCAATGAAAGCAAAATCAATGATGGATTCAAAACCTAACAACAAGAAATCAGGCGACAACAACTCACAAGACATCAAAGCTATCAAATCTGAGGTCGCCAGTTTTGCTTCTCAACTGGGTCTATCTTCTTCTTCTCTCCCCACCTCCGGCTTCGACGTTTCCGATTTCCGCAAATCCGGCCCTCTCAAATCCCGCCGTCAAGCTCAACCTAAACCCAATTCCAGCAACAACAAAAATGAAAAACAAAAGCAGCAACAACCACCGCCAAAACCGACGAAAAAACCCTTTCCTACAATCGACCAATCGAAGCAAAACAACAAATTCAAGAATCTACCGAGATTACCCTTAATGCGGGCGAGTTCATTAGCGGTTTGGTACGTCGATGCCGCAGAATTGGAAGCAAAGATGATCGGAGAAAATTAGAAAATAGAGTACAAGAGCTTGGAGGAGTGGAAGGATTTGGTTGAGAAGAAGAAGGAATTGGGCGAGACTGTTGGCTCAGTATACACACGATTATGAGTCTTCTAAAGGCCAGAGTGGTGATATTAAGATGGTCGTTGCCACCCGGCATTCGGGTACTGCTGCCGATAAGGTCTCCGCATTTTCGGTCTTGGTGGGTAATAATCCGATTGCAAATACTAGGTCTCTTGACTCTCTTCTATGTAACTTTTCTCTTTTCCTATGCTTTTCTACATTCTCTCCGATTGTCTTGTCGAAATAGTAAGGTGGGTATTTGATAACTCGGGTGTTAATCTCAAAAACCTGCCTATTTGAAACCCCCCTTTGAATTTAGTGTTCACATTTTTTATTTATGGACATCAATTTTTCTGGGTGCAAGAATGGTGACATCGAAGGTTGGAAAGCGTCATGCTTTGGAAGGTTTCAAAGTCCTTAAAGAGTTGTTTGTTTTGAGGTTGCCATTTCTATTTTTCCCGTTGCCTTTAGTTGTAGTGCTGCACATAAAATGGTGCTTTTTTTTTTTTTGAGCTAACAATGTTCTGCAGTTGAAGTGTTCAGTAGTTTCCATGCTTATGCTAATTTTGCAGCATCATCTCATGGTGTGATTCTTGATCGTGCATGTTCTTATGTCTGTAATAGTAAAATGTTGATACGTCTGCTTTTGATCAGCTTGTTACCAGATCGCAAGCTTCAAAACTTAATTCAGCGTCCTGTCAACAAGCTCCCTGAGTCAAAAGGATGGCTATTCTCTTCTACTTATCTGGTTTTGGGAGGAATGTTTGAAGCAAAGGTACTCCACTTAATACATTGTAGTTGTGTTGTGTCTGCACATGATATGGAACTTTCATAAACTTTTGCTGAAAGCCTTGCAGGTTGCGAGTAATAAAGTTTCTTTTATGGTCACAATCCTTTTTTTTTTTTTTTAATTTGCATGACATGCTTGTTTATACGATAGAAATACTGTCATGTGCTAACTAAATTATCTACTGTGAATCTTTGTACATGATAATGAATGACTCTCTCAGGTATGAACGCTTAATCTTTGCTCTTGAAGAGGCTTCTCGAGATTTGTTGCCCATCTTGAAAGACAAGGCACTGAAGGTTGGTATCCTTGTTTCTCTTTTGAATACTTTCTCTTGTTTATGTTGCTAGAACCAAAAGTTTTGGTATTCTGGTGGTATCTTTTAGTGTATGAACTTGTTAGACTGGCATTTGAAGTTCTTTTTCTACCTAGAGTTTTGCCTTGATTACCCATACATTTATAGCTTAGTGACTGGGCTTCTACCTGTTCAATGATCCATCTTAGAGTTATGGCTGCCATGGTTCTCCAGTGTATGAGTTTGTTTTATAATGCTCATGGTACTGGACCAATATAGATTAGATCTGGTGCAAGTGCATATTGGTCCTGAGACGTAAGACTAATCATTTTTGTTTTATATTCTATTTTTTTGGATTACTTGAACTGAAGTTAGCCCCTAATTTAATCACAGTGCCAATTTAATTCATGAATGCAGTTTCCTTTTTTGATGGTTCCTTTGGTGCTTCAGTTCTCAAGATATTGCTTTTTTTGTTGCCCATCTATTAAAAATTTGTCTTTCTGTTGCTTAAACCAATAATATTTTGGATGGGATGAATTTATGGAAAATTTTCTTTTGTTTACAATTGTTTCAGACTCATCTATGCACTACTGAGCAGTAAGTCAGAGCAAGAACGTAGATTGCTTTCTGCGCTAGTCAACAAGGTAAGTTCCTTTTTTTGTTTTGTTTTTGTTTTTGTTTTTGTTTTTGTTTTTGTTTTTGTTTTTTTTTCCTCAATCACAAGCAAATCCTCTGTTAAGATTTCCCTATTAGTCAAGCTGTTAGTCTAACTTTACCTGACGGCTTTTTTTTTTTCCCCAATTCCGTTTCTGTCTACAGCTGGGAGATCCTGACAATAAAACTGCATCAACTGCTCTCTTTCTTTTGACTAATCTTTTATCTGACCACCCAAATATGACGGTAAATTATAACATTATATTTACCCTCTCAACTGCTTGGTTCGTGCATGCTATTATGCCTCTGCTGCTCTGTGTTTAATGTTATTAGACTGGAGAGTCTAAAGAGTAAATGCACCAGAATTGTTATGTTCTGGTGAATTACACTCTTATGAAATTTATAGTATCTCTAATTCATGAAAAAAATATCAAGGTCGCTTTTAATTGTCAGATCTTAGTTACAAAAGGGAATTATCCCATAGTCTGACATATGATTACCCAAAAAGGGGCCTTTGGCATGTTCGGTAGAGGTAAAGTTTATCTGCGCCTTGTGATATTATTATTGCTTGTCCCATGGTCAAATATATGTGCAATGTATCTCGTGCATATCTCATTGTATTTTTAACCAGGGGAATCAGAATTTTTTTTGTTGGGGGGGGGGGGTTGGGGGGAGATGTTTAAAAAATGGTCTTTATTGTGATTAAGGCATCCCTATTTATATTCCCTTGGATATAAGTTCTGCATGTAGATTCATTTTTGCCAGCTCGGTGTTTTATGCTTTTGAACTGTGTGCCTGATGCCCTTCTATGATCCCATTAACTCTTCATCGCAGCAACTTTTTACACTTTAAGATTGCTTATATGCTAATGTTCGGACTTTCTCGTTTGCCAGGCTGTTGTCATTGATGAGGTTGATTCATTTATCTTTCAGCCTCACTTGGGGCTATGTGCAAAGTGTAATTGTGTATGTCCAATTTTCTGTGCTGCCATACCTCAAATTGATTTTCCCGTTTTCTTCCAGCGATGTCATATCTCGTAACTTAGCATCAACTGTGGTTTCTTATATGGACGAGGCATGACATTTTTCTTCACTTTATTGACTTCTCTGAGCTTTATGCTTGTGTTACAACATGGATCAAATCTTCATTTGCTGTCATGGAATATGAACTTGTTGCACATCCATTGCTTGGTCTGCAGACCAAATTAATCTGATCCATTTTTTTGCACGTTAATTTCTTGACCCAAATATGATTATCTCATAGAGGAGATGGTCCAAGGGTGGCCAAAAGACTGGTAGATGTGTACTTTGCACTTTTTAAGGTACTAGCGCAAAATTTCGTTTGTAATATTGCAATTTGAGTAAATTAGAACATTAAAATTGGTCTTTTCATTTTATTCAGACACTGGATCCTATGTAGGGTCCTCACTGGGAACTCCAAAAGAATCAGACTTTTCTTACTTGTTTTGGTGCTTTGTTTTAAAGGATTCTCTCTGGATGTTAGAATAGGCTTTTCCCATACAGGGGTAGCATTTAGCAGTTGATAAAAATATATTGCAATTGCTAGTCACTTCTTTATGTATGCTGCAATTTAGGTCCTTTCTGGGGCTCCTGAGGGCTCAAAAATGGACAAAGACAACAAGAAGGCAGATAAAAGAGCTTCTGGTTCCCCCAAGGATGGCAAAGGAAGGAGTCCAACCGAACCTCACGTTGAAATGGATTCACGACTTCTGAAGGCTCTCCTAACTGTATAATTTTCAGGCTCTTCCTCTCAGCATACTTTTATATGACTTTTTAGATATGCTAGAATTGCTTCTGAATCTGCATCTAAAGTTGTTTAGAGTTTAAGAGAAACAAATGTCTAATAGTCTAAAAGAAGAGGAAACAAAGCTAAAATGAAGCCTAAGTGTCTTGTGCCTTAAAGCTTTTACCCTCTTACTTGAAGCACCACAAGACTAGGCACTATGCTAGCCTTAGGCACCTTATGATGCTAGTGTTATTGCTTGGGTGCCTAGTCCTGTGCCTTGAGCAACTTTAATTTAAGCTTGTACATTTTCTGAAGTAGTCTAGAGACTCTATTAATGGGTGTAAGATGCTTCCTTACAAGGCATATTTTGTTTCATAGTGTTTTGTCTTTGAAAAATTATCATCAAGTGCCTCTTAGTGTCTAGGGATTTGTTATCAATAGACTTATTACCATAGTAGTTAAAAGTGAAAAACATAAAAAAGCGACAGACCCTCCCGGGGCTTAAGCGCGAAACGTGGACTTTTTCATATAAAGCGCACTTAGAAAATAAAATCAAAATATATATTTAAATATAAAATAATAGTACATAAAATATATAACTCATAAAAATAATTTTAATTTTTGATATAAATCTCATTAAACACTTTTTTTTTCTTTTTGTAGGAGCAGCAGCAAAGCAATTGTAAAGATGACAAGAAAAAAGGAGAAGCAATCACTGCAAAGAAAAAAAAACAGAAGAGCAACATCAAGAAAAGAGACTAGATTACAGATTACAGAACAGAAGAGCAGCATCAAACAACTGAAAGGAGCAACATCAAAATGCTGGAAGATTAAAGAAAGAAGCTGTAGAATAACATCGTACCTGTAGCATAATGCAGCCCCTTGGTGGAAGCCAAATTCCATTTAATGGACTTGCAAAGAACTTCTATTGTAAACAAAAGTATGCTAATTCGTTTGTACAGCTCTAAATGGACAATGTTTTAATAAATATCATGCAGCCCCTACCCTTTGTAAAATGCTTTTTGAACCCAAGATAGTAGTATAACTCACAACCATGAACTATCTATCTCTAGCTTTTTAATTATGATGCTACTTGTCATAAATTTCTGTAAACAATGTCCCGTGTACTCACACATAGCTTCCTTAAATTTCAAAATGGAAGTTGCATGCATATAAAATACATATGACCAAACCGAAGAAGGACAACAAAGAAAAAATTTACAAAAATGACACTGAGGAAAGAAAATTACAGAATAGCAATTGGATAAAAAAAAGGTTTAAGGGCGGGAAGCCCCGAAAAAAAAAAAAAAAAAAAGAACAAAAAGAAGAGGAAGAATAAAAGAGAAGAAAGAAAGAAAGGAAGAAAGAAAGAAAGAAAGAAGAAGAGGAGCCGAGAAGAAAGAAAGAAAGAAAAAAAAAGAAGAAGAAGAAAAAGAGAAGAAAAACCCACCTACTTTGCTTCCCCCCCTTTGTGCTGCCCCGCGAGACCAGACCGCCTTGCTTTCAAATAGGGTACCCAAATACAAAATTGCAATCCAGTTGGTGCGTGTCAAACAATCAAAAATAAATTACCTACCGTTAAAAGAAGAAACCGGGGAAAGGAAAAAATGAGATTTATTTCTTTTAAGATAAATAAAAATCAAAATAAAATTTGGGGGTTTTGAATTAACTAAATTAACTACTAAATCTAAATAAACAAAGAATTAAAATTGAATTAGCAAATTGACAAAAATAAAATTGGGTGAAATTGAATAAATAAGAATCAAGATAAATTGACCTAGTTGAAGGGTTCGTTTCCACTTTGATTCAATCGATTGATCATTGATTCAAGGATAATTCAACAATGCATAAATAAATTGGTTATAGTCGCCGACAATCGCCCAACGATCAATCTCTCCTTATTTCGTCGATAATTAAGAGAAACTCGTTAATTATTTCCCTAATCGAGAGTCAACCCTAGAGAAGCTCTTAGGATTGAAAGTCTCAACAGCATTAAAATTTAGAGAGACCCAATTCTAATTAACAAACACACATCGGATTCATTTAAATTAGATTATTTAATCCCATGACACGAATGTCATTCCCATGACATGAATGCCAATTACCACTTCATTAAAACTAACAAACAATTACGGATTTATCGTTTTAATTAGTTGTAGATTAATCTAGGTCTATTAAACATTGGTCATCTATTCAATAAACCCTAAAAAATCATGATCCATGAAGTACGAAAATTAAATAAATATCTATGATTGATGAATGAATAAACATATTTAGATCTCACAATATCATGAATCAAAGTTTCAACTAACCCTCAACTAGAAAAGAAATTAGAATGAATACATATTAAAAGAAAAACTCACAAAATAATTCTGTTCAATTGAAAACTAAAATGTTCTACAAAATAAAGGAGGAAGCCGTCCCCTGTTCTTCCCCCAGAAAACTCCAGCCGCCAGCAAGCATCAATTCCTCCTCTGGAACAAGTGACCCCTTGAGAATATATATTATTCTCCAACACTCACAACCCAAAAAGGACTCTTAAAAAGTAATATTTCTCATTCCTACAATAATGCTCCTGCTGGCGAGAATAACATCCACTTTCCTTTCCTAACACAACTAAAACTCTTTAAAAAAATGAGATTTCTCTCTTTTACCATTTTTTTACTAAAGAGTAAAAACTCTAAAAACCTAAATTACCAAAACAAAAAAATCTTGTGAAATATTTTTACAATCCCAAGGTTAAATAAATACACCCAAAAATTTCTAAATTCTCAAAATCCAATTAAGACAATAAAATCTTCAATATTCATGCTCCCAATTTGTAGTCCAACTCCTTTGAAATTGACGTGCCCATGTGCCAAGTATCTCTGTCCGGATTTCCTCTTGCATGGCATATCATCAATTTTTGCTCAATTTTCCCCCTTCCTTCATAAATGACCTCCAATGATTCTAGTACAACAAATACTCAAAATTAGTGTAATATTTTTCTAAAAATAATATGAAATAAATCACAAATATTATACTAAATTTATCTCCATCACCAGTGCATGTGTTCCATAAAAAATAACATAGACCATCTCATCTTTCATCATTAATAACATCATTCAATGGTTGAAATTATATAAGAGTTATTAAATTAAAAAAATGAAAATAAATAAATGAAAAATATGAAAAAAAACCCTTTTTTTTTTTCGCTACCGCTTTTTCGCCCGGGCTTTTTTTCGTGGGTTTTAAAAAAAAGCTCTAAAGCTGCGCCTTGCTGTGCCTGGCGCTTAAAGCACGCTTTTGACCGCTTTTGACCACTATGCTTATTACATGTTTTCATTCTAGTTTTTACTTTGAAACCATTCAGTAGCTTGTTTATTCTTCTTTTGTTACATTCTGGCAGGGAGTTAATAGAGCATTTCTTTTTGTTTCAAGTGATGAGGCAAATGATATTATTGAAGTTCAAACGCCAATGCTCTACCAACTGGTAATGGAGCAGATTCAAGTTCTGCAGCATACTTCTTTCTAAGAACCGAACTTGGAATAATAGTTCTTTTGCAGCACTTGGAAATCAATATGCCTGTTGATTTGCAGGTCCATTCCCAAAACTTCAATGTAGGGGTTCAAGCACTAATGCTTTCTGATAAAATCTCATTAAACAATCAGATAGCCAGTGGCCGATTTTACCGTGCTTTGTATTCTAAACTCCTGCTTCCTGCTGCAATGAATTCTTCCAAGGTAGTATGGATCTTCATTATTCCCTTCTTTTCTCCTTCGCTGTTTTCATTATTATGCTTGAGGGCATTGGCTTCTTTCACTATTCTTTCTCCTGACCCTGCTACTAGGAGAGATGTTTACTTCTTAAATATTCCATATAAGTAGGTGGAAACAGGGAGTACACTTTCAGTAATATATGATTTGGAACATGAATTGGGTAAATTTGAAGGTGCAAAAGAAGGGAAATTGATCAGTAGTGAGATTGGGAATTTCTCAATAAGCCTAATTTGGATGTTCTTTTCCAAAAACAAATTCTTGGAATGAAGAGAATATATTAGACAATACCAATTGTGGAGGGAAATATGATCAAAAGAACCCGCCATTGGGTATTTGTCTCTGAATGTGCTTCTCTGATGTCCAACAGATAGAGCCAATGGCCTCCTTTTAGCTGGTAGGTTAGCTTCAAACAGCCTCCCTTCTCATGTCTGGTCCATTTGGTTGTAGCATTATATGCATACTCATCCTGAAGCTACTTACAAGGCATATCTTGAGCCTTCCGCAAAAATTACAGGATTCTACATTATTGCATGTTGTGAAGTTCTTCATGGTGTCTTTTATCATTTTTTCGCTTTACACATGTACTTGCAGGAAGAAATGTTTATTGCACTACTGCGGAGAGCTATGACAAATGATATTAATCTAAGGCGTGTTGCTGCTTCTCAAACGCTGACTGCAGGTCAGTAACAGCCGTTGTTCTCTCTATTCAGCTAATTGGCCAATACTGTTCTGTCATTGGATTAAATGTTGTTTTTATATCCTTGATATCTCAAGCTAATGAAATCCCATGACGTGGTCAAGTTTTACAGATTCTGATTGTTAGAGACTGAATAAAAGGGAAAAATAGTTTTTTCTGGTTGGAGGAATTTTCTTTTAATTTGGGTTTGAACATTTTAATAGGATAAATTGTGATGTACAAGACTTGGTATTTTTCTTTTCTCAGCTTTTGCCACTTGCATTGTAAGTTTTAATTAAAAAATTCAAACAGGTTACACTCCAACAGCAGCCTCAATATACCTGACGGTCGTTTTCTTCTCTCTGAAGTCCTCAAGGCAGGGCCTCCCTTACGGTAAGGTTGTTTATTTCTCTTAGTTCAAAGGCTGATGAGCTGCTTTGGCTTTCTCATCAGGAAGCATGAGCTTTCATCTTTGATTTTAGATTTCATTTTTGTTGTCTCTCGGCGCTACCCTGGTGTGGGTAATGATCCCTGCAAGCATTAGTGAGTGCTCCAAGAGGCTAGTTTTCTCTTTGTCTGAGAAGAATAATGTTGAATTTAGTATTCAAGACCCCAAAAAATGTGATCTCACTATGCAGGAACAGGCTGCTGCAGAGTGAGTCAATTGATGAGGAGACAGCATTTTGAAGATATTCTGGAAGACACAGAGGATCAAGCACAAGCACAACCTGAAGCAGAGAAACCAAAAAATCTTGTGGAAGTTGATCATCACAGGGACAACAGTGATGATGATGATGATGGTGATTCAGAAGAGGACAAATCTGAATCCTCCAACTCTGAAGATGGTGCTTCTGATAGAGAGGACTTCCTCATGGGTGAAGCTACCAGAGATCTTGAGGAGTCTAAACCTTTGTCTCATGATAATTGCAATCAACCTGTATCACCAACTTCAAAGTCAACTCCTAGAGGGAACAACCCACGACACAGGGAGCCTTCTTATTGGTACCACTCTTTCTATGCTATATTTTTTGGTATATCTTAATTCCTTGTTTGCAACGTGTGCCACAATTGTCATTGTGCTACTACTTCTACAGGTCTTCATTATGGTAATACTTTAAAAGTTCGTGGGAGCCTCTAACCATTTAAATGATATAGATTTGTATGTGCAATATGTGGAACTGTGTCAGACCTGCTTTGTTCTTCTAGAGGCAGCACAGTCAACAACTCCTCTGTCAAGTTATAAATGTTGCTCAAGTGTTACTCATATTTTAAAGTTTCACCATCGTGTGCCTAGCTTTATTTTGTTGTGCCTTTGCCAGCATGACTTTCGCATAATGAGGCATCCTGTAGATCTGATATCATTTTCCATAATAGCTATGCAGACCGAGTTAGTTGGTGGGAGCTTATGGTTCTGGCTTCACATGTGCATCCATCAGTTGCTGCCATGGCCAGAACCCTACTTTCGGGGGCTAACATTGTTTACAATGGAAATCCATTGAATGATCTATTCCTCACTGCTTTCTTAGATAAGTTCATGGAATAGAAACCAAAGCAAAGTGGATGGCATGGCGGCTCTCAAATTGAGCCAGCAAAGGTCTCTTCAATTGCCTTAAACAATGTTGGCTTGGGTACACTTGTGACTTTGAATTATACTGCATGCTTGTACTTATGCATTGTATTTGTTTTCTCAGTTTGACATGAACAAGCATCTAATTGGGGAGGAACTTTTGTCGCTTGCTGAAGAGGATGTACCGCTAGAAGATCTTGTGTTCCACAAATTCTACGCGCATAAAATGCCTTCAGCTAAGAAGTTGAAGAAGAAGAGGAAGAAGAAAGCAGGGGATGATGGTGATGAAGAATTGTTTGGGGTGGACAGTGACGATGACAGAGAGAAAACAAAGAAATTGACAACTTGCTGGACAAAGCTGATCTTTCTGCAGAAACAGAAGAATATGATTATGATGATCTAGACAAGACTGCAGATGAAGACGATGACGACTTGGCTGGCAATGTCAGTGATACAGAGATGGAGATCCCCTTTGACGTGGCTGAAGGAGAAGATGATGATGAACCTGTATTTGACAATGATAACGATCCCAGTGATGATGATGGCGATATTGAGATAGAAGCAGATGACGATAGCGAGGAGGACAATGAAGGTAATGGTGATTTCAAATTCCACCACCAAAGGAAAAGAAAGGCGCATCTGTTGGTGCATCCCCTTTTGCAAGTATTGAAGATTATGAACATTTGTTGAAAGATGACACTCCAACGGAAGATTAACCTAGAGAAGGAAATGGAATGTCAAAAGCACGCGGGGAAAAGCTAGACAGAACAAATAAGGCTGAAACTGGTGAAGGGAGTTCAAAGTCACGGAGAAAAGAAAGAGGCCGAAGAAGCAGCAACAATCAGCTGTGTGAGTTCTCAACCCTGTCTGCATTTTCTCTGAGCATACAGGTGAGATACATTACTTTGTTTACTTTGTTTTGTTTAAAATTCATCCAAATGTGGGTATTCAGTTGAGGAAAGGGATGTGGGAGTTTTTGTGTAGATTAAAAATGTCTTGCTATTTTTTTTGGTTTTTTTTTTTGGGGGGGGGGGGAATCTTACTGCCCAAACTTGTTGAGCAGTGAAAAAAGTGATTAAACGTGGGTTGAGTTGTACAAGCTTTTATCCTATTACCATTGGTCTAGGTTGGAGCACCCCCCCCCCTAATCGCACAGGGCTATGCCCTTTGTGTAGGACCAAAAGAGTAAACCTTTATCAAGAACGTGAAATTGATTCTTCATTTTTTTTGATACATCGAGGGGTCAAATCTGAATCTATTATAAAGGGAGGGGGAGGTGTCTAAAATTCATTGACAAATTGATTCTTCATTCATACATTGATAGTGATCACAGGAGACTACACTCGTTTACAAAAGAGAACCATCCATATCCATGCGAGTCTACACATGGGCACCTACCCTAACAAATACTCGCAACCATCTTTCTCTCTCTCTCTCTCTACATTTTAAGCTATGGTAACTTCCACACTCGACTTGGGGGGTGGAGGATGCTTCTGAATAGTAACAGTCAGGACCCCATTCTCGCACTCGGCTGTGATTGCAGAAGCATTGGCATCTTCAGGTAATCTGAACTTCCTAAGCATCTTCTGAGGAGCCCTTCTCTCCAGTCTCAAATACTTGCACCCTTCTTCTTCTCCATCCTCTCTCTTCCTCTTCCCGTTGCTTCGAATCACCAGCGTGTTCTCATCCACCACAGTTACCTGCATTTATATTCACAAGAAGCATATATGTAATTATAAATATTCACTCACTCTCCTGGCACACTAAAAAGTGCACAGACCCACCAGTAGCTGCAATTTGATAATACCCACCCGAATATCAGACTTGGACCAATAACAAAATGTACTCCTTAGGAGTGTCGATAATATCAGCAAGAATTGAAGGCACGCTCTTGCCCTTGGTTTCATGGGTGTCTCGAGACCTCACCCTAGAGAAGCCATATTTCTCAAAATGTTCAGGGAAGTGAAGAAGATAATTGGCTGTTGTAGTAGTAAAGTCTCCTAGGCTCATCTTCCTGGGTGTTGGAGAAAAATTTTGGGATATAGAGAGCAGGAAATGGAGGGACCTGGTGGAACGATCTAGAAGGATCAGGGCCCAAGTAAGACAGGTGTAGGACCATTCTCTTCGTCTTCATATTTGCTGATATGACACGTATTAACTGAGTTAAAACTCCACTAGCCCTTCCATTTGTTCTCTTTTTGTTTTTCATTTTGCATGTATATATAGGTGGACTCATTCTACATGGTGGCTGACTCAATTTGCAAGCGAATGATTTTATTAGCCTTACAACATGTTGGGAATTTGGAGCACCAATCGAAGGGCAGAAACTCAGCATTGGACGCATCTATTTAAATTATTAATAAAAAATTATCGTATTCATTTTTTTTTAAAAAAAAAATGATGCCGAGAACCGTGTTTTGTTAGTAAATAAACGAGTCACGCGGCATTGCGAGCTTTTGAGCCATTACACATAGGTGGGATTATCAATAAATTTCGTTAAAACCAGTAATTGAGTGGTAAAATATTTTTATAGAATAAAATGACGATCTTAATGGGTTAACTGAAAATTTTAATAGAAACAATATTTTGAATTTAATAGAATAATATTTATTTGATATGTAAAATTTAATAAAATTATTTTAATATAATGAAGACAATTACCTACTCTTCTTTTTATGTAACTCCGTCACTAAATATAGTTTTAGTTAAATGTTTTATTTTAGAATGATATTTGAGTTAATGAAAAGGATATTAAATTTATTAATCAAAATTTAAATAAATTTGATTATTAAAAATATAAATAATTATATTAAAGGATCTCTTTTAAAAAAATTAATAATAATTAAAATCAAGTTAATCGATATATAACTTTAAATATGATTGCTTTATTGACAAATCCCAGTAAAAAGAAAAAGCAAATCGTTTTAAATTAGAACTTTTATGGTTATTTTTCTTAGATACGATTACTGATTTCTCACTTTTTGCCAAGAAAGGGAATACGCCATTTTACCCATAAACGGAAAAGGAGGGAGTGAATTTGACAAGACAGATGACCAAAGGACAATGGCGGTTTATTTATTATATAAGGTAAGCTTCCATATTGGACCCTATCATCATCATCCTAATAATTTGACACTGTAAGTGTGAATGGCTTTTTGTACTTTGCACGGCCACTGACAACCTGGCTAGCAATAGGCCCAGTCGTTTAGTACTTGCTTGCTGCCCTCCAATTCTTGACTGCTTGCCCATTTGGATGGAGGATTAAAAACAGCCCAACCAGGTAACATCCTTTTATATGCTTCAATTATTTATAATATTTTTTAAAAAAATTAAATTATTATTATTTAAAATTTGATTAATATCAACCGAGTTAATTTTGACTTTCTCAAATAAGTTAAATATTAAAAAAAATAATAAAAAAAATGACTGTGTATATTAATCGGCTATTCTTGGATATTACTGGCCTTGTAGGTTGGAGTTTGTCGTGGTCTAAATTATCCCGACTTGATACCAAAGATATAATTATCTGCAAATCTTGATTCAAATTTTAAAAGAAAAAAAAATTCTTGTAAGACCCCCTCACTCATTTTTTACTTATATAAACATTTTTGGTAATTAAGCTTGTAGAGTTTTACAAATAAAGTTAAAATCCTTACCAAAAAAAAACCCGATAAAGTTAAGATTTTTTGATAAAATGAAATGAAATTATAATTATATTATCAATTTATTTTATATTAAAAAGTCATAATAATCTAATAATTAACGTAATCTCAAATCTATCAAACGATTTTCAACCGTAACATTTCAAAAACTATCTTTACTCCATAAATTAATTAGAACCGGTGAAGCTCTAGCCAATTTTGCAAATGGTTTTATATATTTAGGATTGATTATCTCCAATCCAAATATAGATTAAAGTGATTAATTGAGTTAGGTTAGGGATGGGGATAGCTTAAAAATCAAACCAAAGCTAATTTTCCTTACTTGAGTGATACAACTCATGTTTCACTTGACTGTATTGGAGTGTTTCAATATGCCTTTTCATCCCAATATATATTCTCTCTTCAAAAGAAGAAAGCTTGGGGGGCATAAACTCTACTACGCCTGCGATGAAATGTTTCAAATCAAGACCAACTGCACATTAATCACGAAATGAAAAGAGCATTAAGAAGAATTAGCCAACGTGGGCAATTTCCATTTATGTACTTTAATTACAAGTAATGAAAGAAATGATGGTGGGACCTTTTGGAAAGGATCAGCCAATTCCTGCAATCTGGATCCAAACGAAAAATACAACTCCCATCACCCTCCAAACTTGAGACTGATAGAGTATGTGTGTGGTAGCAGCCATTTGTTTGTTATTTAAATCTTAACAAGCTAAGCCACCCATTTCCCAAAACCAAATGAGATTCAAAAGGATAATCATTTCTGACCCGATTTGTTTAATTTTATTAATGTGCTAATGATCCCCCACCCCCACTCAAAGGGAAGGCAAGCAAAAATAAATAAATAAGCTAACAAATGTTAGCAGTACTTGTATTTTTTTTTCAATTTAAAATACTTGATTCTGAACAAAAATTAAGATATTTTCATTTAAAGAATGTTCAATTTTCATCCAGAAAATTTCGCCTTCGATTCAATATGGAGGCGCAGCTGGTTTTTCCATGCTGGTATCGATGCGCCTCCCCTGGACCCCTCACGTGTGGCCCCATCTGTCTCACTTCGTTATAAAAATGGAACCCTCCTAAGCCCTTTCTTCGCCAAATCTCTCTCTCTCTCTAACTTTTCTTTCATACTTATGGCAAAAAGTGGAAAGCTAACAAAGTTGAAGTCTGCGCTGAAGAAGTGGCCTTCCTTCGGCAAGCTAGGCCGCACCACCAGCAGCAGAAGCTCCGTGGCGGCGGACGACGACGGCGCTAACCACCAAAACGACATGGAGATTAATGACAAGCACAGCAATAACTCGCAGCTTCTTCACACCGTCTACGTTGGAAAGTCACGCCGGAAATATCTCCTCGGTTCTGACGTCGTCAACCACCCTCTTTTCAAAGAGTTAGTCGACAAGTCCGAGGACGTCGAGTCCCTTGACGTTGACGACGTCGTCGGAGCTATAACAGTGTCGTCGTGCGAGGTGGTGATGTTCGAGCACTTACTGTGGATGCTTCAAAACGCTGACCCTCAAGTAGAGACTCTCCATGATCTCGTCCACTTCTACGCTTACTAGTTCCCAAATAAAAAAGGATGGATTGATTAAAATTGTTAATCTCGTCATTAATTGTTGTTGTTGTTCTACTTAGAGTCGGCTTTAGATTTCTAAGGTTTCAAAAAATCAATGATTTGTAGATATTTGTTGAGGTTCAGGTAATAACAATTGAGATTTCTTTTTCTTTTTTCCCATGATTTATATACAATATTTAGTCTAACGTTGCAATTTTTTTTCCTTTGGGTGGGGAGGGGAGGGGTTGGGACTGTCTGTGATATCTATTTTTACTTGGGAAGAAATTTGTTTTGAGTAACATTACATACATAAAAAGAATTGAGAATTAAATATATATGATAATTTATGTTAATTTTTAATTAAATATTTATTTTAATTAGTGTTAATTTGATTAAAATTTCATAATAATAATATGAAAGTGATATTTAATTTATTTGATTCTTAACTTATTTGATTTAGATAATGTTATTTTTTATTTTTATTAAATTTCTTTTATTTGGTTGATATGGGAGAGAAGAGAGAGGGCTCTCATCTCAAAGATCATTATTTTCTTTTGCCGTATTTCTGCAAATTCAAACAAATAATGTCAGCAAATATATAGTATTTGGCCATATTTATTATTATTATTATTATTATTATTATTATTTTGAAAATTGTGATTGATCACATGTCTCCTTTTGTGTTCACAAAAATTAATTAATTTATTTTGGTAATCGAGAATCACATTCTTCATGACTTAGTGATTGAGAGATCCAAGGGCCCGCCTAGTGAATAAACACACCCTGTGCTTGTCTTCTTCGTCCCTGCTCTCACCATCTTCTCCCATCCAATTGAAGCGCAAAGCAGAGAGACCTGATTTTGCACAACATTTAGATGGAGAAAAATGCATTTTTATTTATTTATTTTACATATTATTGTAAATAATTTGATACTCAATTTTCATTAAAAGTAATTATATATTAATAGAAAGTCGGTTTAAGGTATTAAAGTTTTTAGTTAAGTCTTGATTTCAAAATTTAGAATGAAAAATACTATATTAAGGGAATTCTTCAAATTAAATCAATAATATTCAAGTTAAATTAATTAGAAGCTGGTTATGAATATTGTGTTTGGTATAAAATGGTTTTATTAAATATATTTTTTTAAATAGTAAAAGGAATTTTTAATTTTTATTCTATCTCTGTTTTTTTAAGGTGGATTCTGCACATGGGATAAAGCATCAGTAGATTTCATGTCACTGTCAATCGGTTTGCTGTCTCTACAATCCGATCATAATTGTCTGTCAATCCATGTTACTCCCGCGTCAATTAAGACTTAATAATGCAAATGGCCTGATTTCGAAGAATTCTGGAAGAAGGGATACAGCATCAGTAGATTTCGTATAGTACTATTTTAACGTCGTAAATGAATATGATTTGACATTTAATATGAAAGACTGTATAAAATAATTTTCGATATATTACAAAATAAAAAAAATAAATAAGTATATATGAATATATATATATATATAATTTTTTTCTTTATATTTTATAAAGAGACTCTTTTATATTGTCGAATTCGTAACCTTAAAATTATCAAAAAAATAACTTTGTCAATACATCAAAATTTACTTTTAATGATTTGATATTTAATATATTTATTTTTTTAAAAAAATTAATTTTGAAATTTTGTAATAACTCTGATTCGAAAAGTTAATCTCTTTGTATAACCATACGCACAAACTCTTATTGACAAACATATTATAATTTCATAATATCATATGGAATGGTTGACAAAATATATGCTTAATAAATGAATGAAAGTATTAGAGTAAGGCATGCATCTTTCTTTTTTGTGGGCTCAAAATTCCCATAATGATTATCTTTCTGTTCATGCTTTGAATGACTTGATTTGTGAAAAACCAGAAAATATATATAATTTGATTTGAAACTTTTAATGAGTAGACTCTAGTTCTGCCAATTATGGGTAGCAGACAATCAAGAAAATTTTCAGCAAATCGGATGGTGTGTTTCTTGTTTTCGTTCTTGTCGAGGAACACAGCATGTCTAGCATGATAGCAAATTGCCTTTGAAATTCTCTCCATTCTATTCTTGCTATCGTTATCATCATCAATGATCAACAAAACCACATAACCCTCTTATGTGCCCCTAGTTTTCTTCAAGTATGGATATGTGTTGGGTCCATCGGTGCATGTCCTCCCATCACCATCATCTTCATCATCATCAACACAGATTAGACTCACTGCCCACACTATATGTACAAACCATGTAAAAGGTGGATTCAGAGAGTCAATGGAATCCCTCTCTTTTGTTTGTTTGTCTTCTTCTTCTTTTAGTATTTGTGTGGAATAATATTAAAGAGAGTAAATATGTTAAAAATTAAACGGGTCGATCTTAAATTTAAAAATTTTTTATTTTAAAATTATTATATATAAAATTTAATTTATTTAATTAATTTGATTTATGTAATATTACTTGTACGGTATGGCTTTTTGACTTGGGAGATAAGTGGGGAGGGGTTCAATCTTTATGTGTGTGTGATGCGAGTCTCTCGTGTAGATGTTTTTCAAATTCAAAGTCATTTCATTTGGTTAGCATCATCAGCCCATGTGAGTGGTGGGGCGACTCTTGTTTCCCACCTTCCTATGGGTCCCGCCCACTGTTTCCCTCTCCTTCCCTCTTCTTTGTTTGTGCGTATTTGGTTTGGGGGTACAAAACAAAAATGACGAGAAGGGATACCCGATGGAAAAATAAAATGTTAGGAGAGCAGTTTTTTTAAAATAGATTATTATAAATATCGAATCAGATTAATTAAAATATAATTTTAATACATGTTTGATGTGATCATCAAGACTGCTATAAATTCATAAGATTCAAATCAAGTTCCAGATGGACCGGTCATAAAGATTCGAATTAAAAGATTCAAAAAAGAGCTGAATAACTTAATTTAGAGAGTTTTACAACAAAAAAATTGGAACCCAAATGAATGAAGAATCAAAATGGGTCTTAATTATGCTCATACGAGCTCAATTGGAAGAATAAATGACCCAAAATTATCAAAAACCAAGGGAGAACGAAAATAAAGAAAAATAGAAACAAGATTTGGTCAAAATAATTTGGTTTATTTAGTTTCCTAATTTTTTTTATAGTTTATATTTTAGTTTCCTATTTTTTAATTGTTTAAAGAGTTATTAAATTTTTAATTGTCAATTTAGTCTTTATTTTTAGTCTATAAATAAACCATTACACATTGTGTAAAATACAACTTATGACAATTTTGAGAGAATTAATAAAATTGTGAAATTTGTTCACACAAATCTTATTTTTTTGAGAACTTTTGAACTTATTCAAGATAAGGGTCTTGTTTAGTTCTTTAACTTATCAATTTAGGTTTCGAACCATCTAAATTGTGACGTCATTCATTCCATATTTATACCAAGATTTTTGTTCTAGTGAGAAACGGATCTAAGGTCATATACTTTATGTTCTTCCTCTTTTAGGACAAGAGTTGAGATCTTTAATTCCACTAATTCAAATAATTCAACTACAAAAAAACAGCCTTTCAGTGACGAAAATTATCGAAGGAAAAAAAATCCGTCTCTATTAGCGACAGATTAGTGACAGAAAATTTAGCAACGGATTTAGCGATGGCTTTTTCCGTAGCTAATTGTTCCGTCGCTAAATCCCTCACTAAAATTAGCGATGAAAATTTTCTGTTGCTAAATCCGTCGCTAAAACTTTTTTGACAGATTAGTGACGGATTTAGCGATGGAAAAATCTGTCCCTAATTTTTTCGCCGCTAAAACTTGAAAAAAAAATTTGTTTTCGTTAAATATAATTTTTTATTTTTATTAAATATAATTTTGTGTTTTTATTAAATATAATTTTGTGTTTTTATTAAATATAATTTTATCTTTTTATTAAATATAATTTTTTTTTATTAAATATAATTTTTTGTTTTTATTAAATATTATTTTGTGTTTTTATTAAACATAATTTTTTGTTTTTATTAAATATAATTTTATATTTTATTTAATATAATTTTATATTTTTATTTAATATAATTTTGTATTTTTATTAAATATAATTTTCAGTTTTTAAAAAATAAAATAAATAAATAAATAAAAAGAATTAATAAAACAAAATAAACAAAAGAAAAAAAGTGCAAAGGGGCGGTGGAACCGCCCCTCGTTTGTTGTTTTTTTTTTTGGTTTTCTTCTTTTGTTTTTGTTATTATTTTGTTTTTTATTTTATTGTTTTGTGTTTCTACAATTATCATTAAAAAAATAAAAAATAAAATAAAAAAATAAAAAGACTAAACAAAACAAAATAAATAAAATAAATAAACAAAATAAAAAAAAGAAAAAAAAAGTGCAAAGGGGCGGTGGAACCGCCCCTCCTTTGTTATTTTTTTTTATTTTTGGGTTTTTTCTTTTGTTTGTAATTCTTTTATTTTTAATTCTTTTGTATTTGTTATTGTTTTGTTTTTTTTATTGTTTTGTGTTTCCACTACTAATTAAAAAAATAAAAAATAAAATAAAAAAATAAAAAGACTTAACAAAACAAAATAAAAAAAAAGAAAAGAGAAAAAAAAAGTGCAGATGAGCGGTGGAACCGCCCCTCCTTTGATTTTTTTTTTTTGGTTTTTTTCTTTTATTTTTATTATGGTTTTGTTTTTTTTTTTTTTCATTATTTTGTGTTTCCACAATCACCATTAAAAAAATAAAATAAAAAATAAAAAATAAAAAGACTAAACAAAACAAAATAAACAAAATAAAAAAAGAAAAATAAAGTGCAAAGGGGCGGTGGAACCGTCCTTCTTTTGTTATTTCTTTTTTTATTTTTGGTTTTTTTCTTTTGTTTTTAATTCTTTTATTTTTGTTATTGTTATTGTTTTGTTTTGTTTTTTTATTATTTTATGTTTCCACTACCATTAAAAAAATAAAAAATAAAATAAAAAAATAAAAAGACTAAACGAAACAAAATAAACAAAATAAAAAAATTCGGGCGGTTCCATCACGTATGTGTTTGGTGGAACCGTTGTTCCTTTGCTTTTATTAAATATAATTTTATATTTTTATTTAATATAATTTTATATTTGTATTAAATATAATTTTATATTTTTATTAAATTTATTTTTATTAAATATAATTTTGTGTTTTTATTACATATAATTTTGTGTTTTTATTAAATATAATTTTGTGTTTTTATTAAATATTATTTTATGCTTTAATTAAATATAATTTTATATTTTTTAAATATAATTTAATGTTTTATTAAATAAAATTTTATATTTTTTTAAATTTTGGTATTGTATTTATAATATTGGGAGTTAGAAAAAAAGTATAAAAATAGAAAAAAATAAACTAATAACACAAATATGATGGTGGTATAGTGGTTAAAACTCTCAATATCTCTCTCTTACATCGAGATTCGAACCTGGATGTGTGCAATTTTATAACAAATTAAAAGCAAGCGGGTGGGTGGGCCGTGGCCGGGCGGGCGAGTGTGGTCGGGATAGGTGTCGGTTCGAACCTGGATAGGTGTCGGTTCGAACCTGGATGTGTGCAATTTTACAACAAATTAAAAGCAAGTGGGCGGGTGGGCCATGGACG